>CAWUFW010014230.1:0-425542 GCA_963921515.1 Calotriton arnoldi | reverse complement strand
CAGGCATTAGACTGGATCCAGAAAATGTTTTGCAGTACACGTGCCCTGGCAGGTGGCGCTGGGGGCTCCGTGTCAATGCCGTTTGGATATGATGTGTGTGGTCCTATATTTAGGCACTACTCAAGTGCGCTGACATCAGTTACTTTTTTTCCCCGCTAACTGACGGAGATCCGGAGCAACCTCTCATCTCATTGAGACACTTCCTCCAAGATTTTTACTTAAAAACCAGTGTGGTAGCATACACGTTCCCTGCCAAATCTACAGGCTTTAAACCCTGTGGGAATTTTCCAAACAAGTGTCTGTGACTGACCCATGTGTGGTTTGCCTGTGGTGCCTGGGGTCTTACCACAATTCCAAGACCTTCAGTGACTGTGCCTTGATGCATTCCAAGACCATACAAGACTGAGAAATAAAAGAATTTGTGGCCAAGCACCGAAAAGACCACGTGCTGGGATTAGTTGAGGTCACAGGTAGGGCCTGGTCTCGCTCCCAAGGTCACTCCTGTGACAGGTCATCTTCACGATTGAGATCCTTGGGCAAAACCAAGAAGAAGCGCAAGAAATCCATGTATGACTTGGTCCGCTCCAGCCACACTTGATTTCCAGAGAACGCATGAGGGCGTCATTGTGCCTCCGGGTCGCTGTCCCGAAATCACTCTATTTCAAAGTCGATTCTGATCCTTGCTCTTAGGTAACTGGAATTTCTAGGGACGTTGGCAAAGCTGCAGCAAATCAGGACTTCACAAAGCCATGGTGCGTTTTTTGGGCACATTAATGGCTCACTGTGATTCACCTGGGGGCCACAAGGAGCCGAGAGGCCTCCCAACCAGATTTCCGCGGATGGATCATCCCATTGTGTCAGTTAGGCCCTCTGTATCTGCTCAGGCCTCTGGACCGACTTTAGTACCAGTTCCCTCCACGACACCACAGCCTACGCCGGAACACAACCTCTGACTATGACGGCCAACCCAAAGTGCTGACTGACCCCGAGACGGCACTGTCCCTACCTCGGCAGAGGCCTCAACCTCTTTACCTCTCTACTTATTCCAACACAGTGCCTATGGCCTGCTGGAAGGCCTCATGTCCTTCATCAGTCATTTGGCATTTACTCCGATAATTGGGGCTATGATGCTGGGTATGAGATTACCCTGCTTTACCCAGAGTATAACTGGTATGAGGATCTCCCAGATGGCAGTGGTCTGGATACTTCCTCAGGCACTGGACTAGTTTCTCCCCCACCCAGGGCCTGCCAAGAAAGACAGTGCCTCCTTTGCTATGGTTATGCAAAGGGCAGCGGAAGGTTCTTGATCTTCAACTTCACTCTCAGGAAGATAAAAGCCAATGTTCTGAGGGAGGTGGTGCTACCTGGACAGTCAAGTTCTGAGCCTATTAAATGAGGCTATCACTGATACACTACTAGGTACTTGGGCCAAACACTGCTCAGGTCCACCTGTGCATCTCCAGATCGCCAGACACCATCACCCATCTCTAATCGATAAAGCTTTCCTCACCAGGTACCTTACTCCTGAGAGCACTGTGGTGCAGTCTTCAGCCAGTAGAGTTAACCCTAACTCATTTCCCACTACTCCCCATGACAGGGAATTTAGAGGATAGAGACCTATGGTAAGCACTTTTTGCCTCTATAACTTTGGCCCTTTGCTCAGTGAAAGCTAGCTGCATGTTAGGCTGCTGCGCTCACACTTTTTGGGATTCTATGGCCAACATGATGTCCATGGTCCAGCAAGAAGCCTGGGACTTTGATTCACAGACAATGCAGATGGTTGTGATGCAGCCATGTGCACCATCCACTATGAGCTTGATACTACTGATTACCTTGGTAGGGTTATTAGCACCGGTGGGGCCAATCGCAGGCAAGCCTGGATGCGGTTGACTGGATTTTCTGGGGACATTCAGGCCAGTCTCTTGGACATGCCGGTTTACGGCATCTGACTTTTAAAGAAAAGGCAGACTGGGCCCTGGAGCTGTTCAACGATAGCAGGGCCACAGCTTGGCTGACGGTGAACCGCCTGTCGCTCTTGCAGCTTGAAGTGCAGTGTCTTTTGGTAAAAGGAGCCATAAAGAGGGTACTGGTGACACAAGTTGGTCGTGGTTGTTATTTCCACTACTTCCTTCAAGGTCTTCCTCTACCTCGACAACTGGTTCTTGAAGGGGGTTTGCCCGAGGCAGACATCAACCTCCTCCAGACTACGGCAAATCTCCTGACAACTTAGGTGTGCCTAAGTCACACCTTACTCCTTCGATGAAGCTCTCCTTCATCGGAGACATTCTGAGCAAGGTGCAGTTTAGTGCCTAGCCTCGGAGAGGAGAGTCCAGGACATTTGGGCTATGCTCCCAGTGTTTAACCTCTGTCCTGTATTACAGCGAGGATGACTCTGAGCCTGCTGGGACTGATAACCTCCTTCATCTTGCTGGTCAAGTACACCAAATGGGATATGAGGGTTCTGAAGTCCCTGTAGGCTCAGAACCAGGGGGACCGTTCTGATTTTGTCTAGATTTTGGAGGAGAAAGCAAAATATCGTCAGTGATGGCTGCGGAACCTTATCTTAATTGGGTCGGCAGCAGACCTCTCTACTTTCCCACCCGGATCTCACAGTGTTGACTGATGCATCGCTTCTGTTTTGGGGAGGCCATCTCAGAGAGGGGTAGATTAGAGGCATCTTCTCTCCAGTGGAGGACCAGTTCCATATCAACCTTCTGGAGCTGAAAGCCACACTCTTCCTGTTGCAAGCCTTCCTGCTCTCCATCAAAGGGTAGTCAATGCCTGTGCTTACAGACCAATGCACTGCCATGTGGTACTACAACAAGCAGGGCTAGGTGGGGTCTTGGAACCTGTGCAAGGCGGCTTTGCATCTCTAGACATGGCTAGTTTACCAAGTGATTTTTCTGGTGACACACCACTTAGCAGCTTCCTTGAACATCAGAGCAAATGAAATAAGACGCTAAGCCTTGCGGATCATGATTGGCCGTTACATCCGGAGCTGCCCCTTTAGTCTTTTCTGCAAGTAGGGAAAGAACTGGCTCGATGTTTTCGCCACTGCAGAAAATGCATGCCAGCACTTTTGCATGTTGGAGGTCTTGCCGGGAGACAAAATCCATGTATGGTGGAGCTCGGGACACCTGTACACTTTCCTGCTGATACCTCTCCAGTCCTGAGATCTGAAGAAGGTCAGGATCGACTGAACCTAAGTCATTCTAGTGTCTCCATATTGGGTACAGAAAGAATGGTAGCCCAAACTCCTGGGCTTGAGCATTTGTCCCTCTATCAGGCTGCCTCTTCAGGAGGATCTCCTGTTGTAGCCGCGGGACTGGGTTCTCTAGCCGAAATTTTGTAATCTTCACCTCCATGTTTTGAAATTGAGCAGTGACAGTTGAGTTCTTTGAACCTTCATGTTGAAGTCGTGAATGTCATCTTGGCATCCCTCAACTAAAGCTGTATGCCCCTGGTGTTGGGATATGTTTGTGGTCTTGTGCGCTACTAAACAGATAGACCCAATCCATGACAAACTGTCCAAAGTTCTGTTTTTTTGTGCTCTCTTTCCAAAGTCAAGGCCTTGCTTTGGGCACTTATATAGAGGACCTGTTGGCTTTTTCAGCCTTCTTACAGGTGCCGGACCAGCCATCATTATTTAAATATCTCATTGTAATGCATTTCCTTAACTGGTCACAACATATGTTCAACCCTTTTGTGTTTGTTGTGCCCAACGGGATTTAAGTTTGGTCCTCACATTCCTCATATGTGCTCCTTTTGAGCTCTAACGCAGTTGTCCTCTTAGGCTCCATATCATCAAGACAGCCTTTCATGTCGCTATATCATCGGGGTTACGGATCCATGAATTACAGGCTCCTACTGCTAACCTGCCCTACAACACATTCTATGCAGACAAGCTGGCTCTGAGGACTTGAGCCTCCTTACTTCCGAAGGTAGTTGTCTCCCTTTCATGTTGCTAAGAATATTACTCTTCGGCTTTTTTTTGCTTCACCTCACCCCGCTAAGGAGGAGGAGAACCATCACCGGTTAGATCCAAAAATTGTACTACTCTTCTGCGGTGATCACACCAAAGAACTACGCGGGGATGATCAGCAGTTTATCAGGTTCACTGGAGCAAGGCTCTGCAGAAACTGACCATCTCATGCTAGATCATACTCCGCATTTAAAACTGCTATAAACTGGGCAAAAAAAGGCTCTTGAGGGCTTGCAAGCTCATTTACTTGGGTCAAGGCTTCCTCCACTGTGTTGGCACATAGGGTGCCAGTACTCGACATTTGTCAGGTTGCTACTTGGGTGTCACAGAATATGTTCACAAGACATATTGCCTATGCAATCAGGTCTACCGGTAATGGCACTTTGACCGCTTGGTCCTTACGTTTGGGGCAGCGCATTCCATGTAATAGGGCCCACTTTCCCTGTTTGCCCCTGGCACTTCTTAAAACAGGTGCACCTGGCGCAAACCGGGAAAGTGCGCCACTTAAATAATACGGCCCCAGGTGCTTTCGGTGCAACTGCCGTACACCACATTTTTTCCAAACACGTTGATGCTGTGTACTCGGGCAGCATTCTTCCAAAAATTGTCACTTCCTTTCACATTGGGCAGTCCATTACTTTGCCAACATTCTTTGCTCCTCCTCACCCTGTCCAAAAGGAGGATAGGTTGTATCAACTCGACTGGAAGGGCGCCTTAAGATTTTACAATGATCGTACCAAGGAACACCATATGAACGATCAGCTTTTTGTGGGGTGAAAAAAGTGACGTCTGTGTGGAAGATGACCCTGTTGAGGCGGATAGTCCGCTACATCAAGATCTGCTATGTACTGGCCAAGAAGAAGCCCCTAGAAGTTCTGACAGTGCATTCTACCTGAACTAAGGCTGCTACCACTGCAATGGCTCGTAGAGTACCTGTCCTTGACATCTACCAGGCCACGTCATGGGCATCATTGCCTACCTTCACGCAGCATTACTGCCTTGACATCCAGGTCTGGTGGGAAGGCACTTTGCCTGCGTTGCTTTGAAGGATTTTTGGTCTGAGTCCACTCCACAGAACCTCCGCCTGGGGAGGTACTGCTTTGATATCTATTCTAACATAAGGAATTTTATGCTTAGAAGGATCCATCAGAAGAACAAGCTACTTACCTTTGATAACGCTCTTTCTAGTGGAGACTTTATATAACTGCAGATTCCTCAATGCTCTCCCACCAGTGCTGTTCTGTGGAGTGGCTTAATTTTTAACATCTAAAAAGGTCCCAAGTTGGAATTCATCCCATTTGTACCAACAGTTGTTGATGCTCCACATCTAAGGGCATGGAATATAAAAAATAAGAAACTGATATCAGCACAAAGGGGTGGTGCTTAAGTGTGGCTCCACTCTATCACTTCCAGGGTGGTATGGAGCCAACCATGAACCACATGGCCAAATTTCTGCAAGTGTGAATCAGGTTTTGGCTTCATTCTTTTGGTGCCTTTCTGTCGCCAGACCAGAACTGAAAAGTGGAAGTTTCCAGCGTTTTGATCCATTCTATTAAAAAATTATTATTTGAGGTTTGATCATTCTACAGTTCGATCCTTCATTTGGAAATATGCGAAAATCTAATTTTTTATTTTAACTGGAAAGTTTTTTGTTTTATTTCTAAAAGACAAAGCAATATGCTAATCTCCAACGTAACACTTTTTTTTGCTCCTAATGCATGCTCTCTTTTTGTCAGCGTACACCAGTGTTTCAGTTTAGCCACCAATCGTCCATAGTAGATACAGTTTGCTGCAGTTGCACTGCTCCCACAATTCAATCTAAGGATTCCAACTTAATTTGTTAACCATTAATTTTTAATACCTTGACATTTACAGAACATTGTAACAATTTCAGTTTTACATTTTCCTTCCTATGTATGTAGATGTTATCAATATGCTAATATTATTTTATTTTCTAAACAGTCAGTGACTCCCTGGGTAGGCTTGGAGGGCTCCAGGTAAATAACTGCTGCCATTTTGTACTCTGTATTCTTTCTGCCCCTTTCAGAGCCGCTAAAGCCTATACACCTGTCAGAAATTCAACTCACAGTACGTGCTAAGAAAGATAAATGCCTTAGTTGGGAATAGTGGTATGAATTAATTGCATAATGAAAAAGGCAGCGATCTTCATAGTAGAAGGCCTAATCATACAAGTGCTTCTCAACATAAAAATCATTTTCTGGTTGCTTATCTGATAATATCCCACTAAAATGGTTTTGTTGATTGGTTATCTAACAGCCTTTTATGAAATAGTAGAGAGTCTTTCATTTAAAGTTGGCAGTCCTTACAGCATCATAATGTAGCTGCTTGGTTGTAAACTAACTTTATTTCTTATCATTACAGCAGTTTGTCTTGATTGCAATTTCTAAGTTTATTGCTAGTTTGCACCCTTAGAGATCATTCAAGTTATAAGAACATATTTTGTTCGAATGTTATTTATCCAAGAAAGGACTCTACAGAAATATTGTTGCATCTTTTGAATTGTAAAACATGTTTTCTAACAATTATGCTGTTCACATGTGTAGATGATCACAGTTCAGGAGAATTGCTGAGACGAGTAGGAATAGAAGAGCTGGAGATAGGGTACAATTCGGGAGAACTTCTGCGACAAGTAAAACCTCCAGTTCTAATAAAAGAGCCAGAGTTAGGGTGCAACGAAGACAAAGAGGCTCCTCTGACGCCAACTCAACTGACCGCGCCATTGGAAGAACAGGAAACAGAGAAGTATCCTGTAAAGCTCCTCCAGTGCGATGTGTTGAGTTCTTCCCAGGCCCCGAAATCACAGGGGGTTAGCAGACTCTGCACTTGAGGATAGTGAGTCCAGATCACTTGCATGTTGTTACCTGCTCTTTGTCCATGAATGTGCTGTTCTGATAGAGACTTCTTACCGCAGATTCCTCACCTTTTGAATACTCCCTGGGAATAAGACTGGATCCGGAAAATCTTTTGCAGTACACGTGCGCAGGCAGGTGGAACTGGGGGCTCGGTGTCAATGCCGTTTTGCATATGATGTGTGTGGTCCTTTATTTAGGCACTACTCAAGTGCGCTGACATCAGTTCCTTTTTTTCCCCTCTAACTGACGAAGATACGGAGAAACCTCCCATCTTATTGAGACACTTCCACAAAGATTTTTTCTTATAAAACAGTGTGGTAGCGTGCTCATTTCCTGCCAAATCTACAGGCTTTAAACCCTGTGGGGAATGTTCCAAACAAGTGTCTATGACTGACCAATATGTGGTTGCCTGTGGTGCCTGGGGTCTTACCACAATTCCAAGACCTGCAGTGACTGTGCCTTGAGGCATTCCAAGACCATTCAAGACTGAGAAGTGAAACCTTTCGTGGCAAAGCACCTTAAGACCATGTGCTGGGATTAGTTGAGGTCACAGGTAGAGCCTGGTACCGCTCCCAAGGTCACTCCTGTGACAGGTGATCTTCACGATTGAGATCCTTGGGCAAAACCAAGAAGAAGTGCAAGAAATCCAAGCACAACTTGGTCTGCTCCAGCCACACTTGATTTCCAGAGAAGGCATGAGGGCGTCATTGTGCCACCGGGTCGCTGTCCTGAAGTCACTCTATTTCGGAGTAGATTCTGATCCTTGCTCTTAGGTAACTGGAATTTCTAGGGACATTGGCAAGGCAGCAGCAAATCAAGGACTTCGCAAAGCCATGGTGCGTTTTTTGGGCACATTAATGGCTCACTGTGATTCACCTGTGGGCCCTAAGGAGCCAAGAGGCCTCCCAACCAGGTTTCTGTGGACAGGTCATTCCACTGTGTCAGTTAGGCCCTCTGTATCTGCTCAGGGCTCTGGACCGACTTTAGTACCAGTTCCCTCCATGACACCACAGCCTACGCCGGAACACAACCCCAGATAACGACGGCCAACCCATAGTGCTGACTGACCCCGAGACGGCACTGTCCCTACCTCGGCCGAGGCCTCAACCTCTTCACCTCTCTAATTATTCCAACACAATGCCTCTACCTACTGGAAGGCCTCATGTCCTCCATAAGTCATTTAGCATTGACTCCGATAATATCAGGCAATGATGCTGGGTATGAGATTACCCTGCTTTACCCAGAGTATAACTGGTACGAGGATCTCCCAGATGGCACTGTTCTACATACTTCCTCAGGCACTGGACTAGTTTCTCCCCACCCAGGGCCTGCCAAGAAAGACAGTGCCTCATTTGCTATGTTTATACGAAGGGCAGTGGAAAATTCTTGATATTCAACTTTTTCTAAGCAAGTTAAAAGACAATGTTCTGAGGGAGGGGCTGCTACCTGGACAGTCAAGTTCTTAGCCCATTAAATGAGACTATCACTGATACACTACTAGGTACCTGGACCAAACTCTGCTCAGGTCAACCTGTGCATCTCCTGATCACCAGACACCATCGCCCAGCTCCAGGTGATCCAGCTTGCCTCACCCAGTGCCTTACTACTGAGAGCACTGTGGTGCAGTCTTCAGCCAGTAGAGTTAACCCGAACCCATTTCCCACTACTCCCCATGACAGGGAATTGAAAAGGATAGAGACCTATGGTAAGCATTTTTTTCCTCTATAAGTTTGGCCCTTTGCTCAGTGAAAGCCAGCAGCATGTTAGGCTGCTGCTCTCACGCTCTCTGGGATTCCATGGCCCATATGATGTCTATGGTCCTGCAAGAAGCCTGGGACTTTGATTCACAGACAATGCAAGATCGTTGTGATGCAACCATGTGCACCATCCGCTGTGAACTGGATACCACTGGTTCCCTTGGTAGGGCTATTAGCACCGGCGTGGCCAATCGCAGGCAAGCCTGGATGCGGTTGACTGGCTTTTCAGGCAACATTCAGGCCAGTCTGATGGACATGCCGGTTTACAGCTCCTGACTTTTAGAGAAAAAGCAGACTACTCCCTGAAGCGGTTCAAAGATAGCAGGGCCACAGCTTGGCTGACGGTGAACCGCCTGTCGCTCTTCGAGCAGGAGGTGCAGGCTCTTTTGGTCAAAGGAGCCATAAAGAGGATACTGGTAACATAAGTTGGTCGTGGTTGTTATTTCCACTACTTTCTTCAAGGTCTTCCTCTACCTCGATGACTAGTTCTTGAAGGGGGGTTTGCCCGAGGCAGACATCAACCTCCTTCAGACTATGGCGGATCTCCTGACAACTTAGGTGTGCTTGAGTCACACCTTACTCCTTCGATGAAGCTCTCCTTCATCGGAGCCATTCTGAGCATGGTGTAGGTTAGTGCCTAGCCTCGGAGAGGAGAGTCCAGGACATTTGGGCTATGATCCCAATGTTTAACCTCTGTCTTGTATCACAGCGAGGATGGCTCTGAGCCTGCTGGGACTGATAACCTCCTTGATCTTGCTGGTCAAGCACACCAAATGGGATATGAGGGATCTGAAGTCCCTGTCGGCTCAGAACCAGGGGGACCTTTCTGATTTTGTCTAGATTTTGGAGAAGAAAGCAAAAGATCGTGAGTGATGGCTGCGGAACCTTAAATGTGTTGGCAGCAGACCTATAAGATGGTATAGTTCCTGTACAGTATCAAATTTAAAAAAAACATTCAAAATGGCAATAAAAAATAGACACCCCTTTTTCGGTGTATGTCCATATATATTTTTTGGCATGCTGAATGGATTTTTATACTTGATGCTGCACAAGAGGTATATCACCATATAGGTGGATTACATCCGATTGGAGATCGTGATTACGGAAGAAGGGTACCATCCCTCTCTTCTTTTTTGTGTGCCTATTTTTTATTGGCATTTTGAATGGTTTTTAAAAATTTGATACTGTACAGGAACTATACCATCTTATAGGTCACGCATCATTCTGTTATTCGAACGGATTGGGGACATTAGCTACTGAGTCTCTCCATTTATATTTATAAGCCCTGAAGAAGTTCTCTTGGCTTGTTGGCCAGTTTAGAACGAAACGCGTTGGCTGCTTTTTGAAGTGAAATACCATTTGGATTTTTCAAATAAAGATTTGAAAAGAAAACATAAAGAGACTTACAGTTTTTTTCGGTGCACTGCTCTGTATGAAAAATAGCTTTGGAATCTGTAAACAGTGGCACCAAAGGGCAACGGGTGCCGAGAAGTGTGCACGTTTTATTTCCATAATAGGATTTCAGTATATTTTGTGAGGTGCTTTGTCACTAGTCTGTTGCCTAGGTCTCATTTGTGTAAATTTCTATGTGTTGGCAGCAGACCTCTCTACTTTTCCTACCCAGATCTCACATTGGTGACTGATGCATCGCTTCTGTGTTGGGGAGGCCTTCTCAGAGAGGCGGAGATTAGAGGCATCTGCTCTCCAGCGGAGGACCCGTTCCACATCAACCTTCTGGAGCTGAAAGCCATGCTCTTGCTGTTGAAAGCCTTCCTGCCCTCCATCAAAGGAAATCCAGTGTCTGTGCTTACAGACCAAACCACTGCCTTGTGGTACTACAACAAGCAGGGATAGGTGGGGTCATGGAAGCTGTGAAAGGAGGCTTTGCATCTCTAGACATGGCTAGTTCACCAAGGGAGGTTTCTGGTGACACACCATTTGTCAGGTTCCTTGAACATCAGAGCGAATGAAATAAGACGCCATGCCTTGCGGATCATAATTGGCCGTTACATCCGGAGCTGCCCCTTTATTCTTTTCTGCAAATGGGGAGAGAACTGGCTTGATGTTTTCGCCACTGTAGAAAATGCATGACAGTACTTTTGCATGTTGGAGTTTCTTGCCGGGAGACAAAATCCATGTAGGGTGGAGCTCGGGCACCTGTACACTTTCCTGCTGATACCTCTCCTGCCCTGAGTTCTGAAGAAGTTCAGGATCGACTGGACCTAAGTCATCCTAGTGTCTCCTGATTGGGTATAGAAAGAATGGTACCCCAAACTCCTGGGCTTGAGAATTTGTCCCTCTATCAGGCTGCCTCCTCAGGAGGATCTCCTGTTGTAGCCGCAGGACTGGGTTCTCTAGCCGAAATTTTGTAATCTTCACCTCCATGTTTTGAAATTGAGCAGTGACAGTTGAGTTCTTTGAACCTTCATGTTGAAGTCGTGAATGTCATCTTGGCATCCCTCAACTAAAGCTGTATGCCCCTGATGTTGGGATATGTTTGTGGTCTTGTGCGCTACTAAACAGATAGACCCAATCCATGACAAACTGTCCAAAGTTCTGTTTTTTGTGCTGTCCCTTTCCAAAGTCAAGGCCTTGCTTTGGGCACTTATATAGAGGACCTGTTGGCTTTTTCAGCCTTCTTACAGGTGCCGGACCAGCCATCATTATTTAAATATCTCATTGTAATGCATTTCCTTAACTGGTCACAACATATGTTCAACCCTTTTTTGTTTGTTGTGCCCAACGGGATTTAAGTTTGGTCCTCACATTCCTCATATGTGCTCCTTTTGAGCTCTAACGCAGTTGTCCTCTTAGGCTCCATATCATCAAGACAGCCTTTCATGTCGCTATATCATCGGGCTACGGATCCATGAATTGCAGGCTCCTACTGCTAACCTGCCCTACAACACATTCTATGCAGACAAGCTGGCTCTGAGGACTTGAGCCTCCTTACTTCCGAAGGTAGTTGACTCCCTTTCATGTTGCTAAGAATATTACTCTTCTGGCTTTTTTTGCTTCACCTCACCCCACTAAGGAGGAGGAGAACCATCACCGGTTAGATCCAAAAATGGTACTACTCTTCTGCGGTGATCACACCAAAGAACTACGCGGGGATGATCAGCAGTTTATCAGGTTCACTGGAGCAAGGCTCTGCAGAAACTGACCATCTCATGCTAGATCATACTCCGCATTTAAAACTGCTATAAACTGGGCAAAAAAGGCTCTTGATGGCTTGCAAGCTCATTTACTTGGGTCAAGGCTTCCTCCACTGTGTTGGCACATAGGGTGCCAGTACTCGACATTTGTCAGGTTGCTACTTGGGTGTCACAGAATATGTTCACAAGACATATTGCCTATGCAATCAGGTCTACCGGTAATGGCACTTTGACCGCTTGGTCCTTACGTTTGGGGCAGCGCATTCCATGTAATAGGGCCCACTTTCCCTGTTTGCCCCTGGCACTTCTTAAAACAGGTGCGCCTGGCGCAAACCGGGAAAGTGCGCCACTTAAATAAAACGGCCCCAGATGCTTTCAGTGCAACTGCCGTACACCACATTTTTTCCAAACACGTTGATGCTGTGTACTCGGGCAGCATTCTTCCAAAAATGGTCACTTCCTTTCACATTGGGCAGTCCATTACTTTGCCAACATTCTTTGCTCCTCCTCACCCTGTCCAAAAAGGAGGATAGGTTGTATCAACTCGACTGGAAGGGCGCCTTAAGATTTTACAATGATCGTACCAAGGAACACCATATGAACGATCAGCTTTTTGTGGGGTGAAAAAAGTGACGTCTGTGTGGAAGATGACCCTGTTGAGGCTGATAGTCCGCTACATCAAGATCTGCTATGTACTGGCCAAGAAGAAGCCCCTAGAAGTTCTGACAGTGCATTCTACCTGAACTAAGGCTGCTACCACTGCAATGGCTCGTAGAGTACCTGTCCTTGACATCTACCAGGCCACGTCATGGGCATCATTGCCTACCTTCACGCAGCATTACTGCCTTGACATCCAGGTCTGGTGGGAAGGCACTTTGCCTGCGTTGCTTTGAAGGATTTTTGGTCTGAGTCCACTCCACAGACCCTCCGCCTGGGGAGGTACTGCTTTGATATCTATTCTAACATAAGGAATTTTATGCTTAGAAGGATCCATCAGAAGAACAAGCTACTTACCTTTGATAACGCTCTTTCTAGTGGAGACTTTATATAACTGCAGATTCCTCAATGCTCTCCCACCAGTGCTGTTCTGTGGATTGGCTTAATTTTTAACATCTAAAAAGGTCCCAAGTTGGAATTCATCCCATTTGTACCAACAGTTGTTGATGCTCCACATCTAAGGGCATGGAATATAAAAATAAGAAACTGATATCAGCACAAAGGGGTGGTGCTTAAGTGTGGCTCCACTCTATCACTTCCAGGGTGGTATGGAGCCAACCATGAACCACATGGCCAAATTTCTGCAAGTGTGAATCAGGTTTTGGCTTCATTCTTTTGGTGCCTTTCTGTCGCCAGACCAGAACTGAAAAGTGGAAGTTTCCAGCGTTTTGATCCATTCTATTAAAAAATTATTATTTGAGGTTTGATCATTCTACAGTTCGATCCTTCATTTGGAAATATGCGAAAATCTAATTTTTTATTTTAACTGGAAAGTTTTTTGTTTTATTTCTAAAAGACAAAGCAATATGCTAATCTCCAACGTAACACTTTTTTTTGCTCCTAATGCATGCTCTCTTTTTGTCAGCGTACACCAGTGTTTCAGTTTAGCCACCAATCGTCCATAGTAGATACAGTTTGCTGCAGTTGCACTGCTCCCACAATTCAATCTAAGGATTCCAACTTAATTTGTTAACCATTAATTTTTAATACCTTGACATTTACAGAACATTGTAACAATTTCAGTTTTACATTTTCCTTCCTATGTATGTAGATGTTATCAATATGCTAATATTATTTCATTTTCTAAACAGTCAGTGACTCCCTGGGTAGGCTTGGAGGGCTCCAGGTAATAACTGCTGCCATTTTGTACTCTGTATTCTTCTGCCCCTTTCAGAGCCGCTAAAGCCTATACACCTGTCAGAAATTCAACTCACAGTACGTGCTAAGAAAGAAAAATGCCTTAGTTGGGAATAGTGGTATGAATTAAATGCATAAGGAAAAAGGCAGCGATCTTCATAGTAGAAGGCCAAATCATACGAGTACTTCTCAACATAAAAATCATTTTCTGGTTGCTTATCTGATAATATCCCACTAAAATGGTTTTGTTGATTGGTTATCTAACAGCCTTTTATGAAATAGTAGAGAGTCTTTCATTTAAAGTTGGCAGTCCTTACAGCATCATAATGTAGCTGCTTGGTTGTAAACTAACTTTATTTCTTATCATTACAGCAGTTTGTCTTGATTGCAATTTCTAAGTTTATTGCTAGTTTGCACCCTTAGAGATCATTCAAGTTATAAGAACATATTTTGTTCGAATGTTATTTATCCAAGAAAGGACTCTACAGAAATATTGTTGCATCTTTTGAATTGTAAAACATGTTTTCTAACAATTATGCTGTTCACATGTGTAGATGATCACAGTTCAGGAGAATTGCTGAGACGAGTAGGAATAGAAGAGCTGGAGATAGGGTACAATTCGGGAGAACTTCTGCGACAAGTAAAACCTCCAGTTCTAATAAAAGAGCCAGAGTTAGGGTGCAACGAAGACAAAGAGGCTCCTCTGACGCCAACTCAACTGACCGCGCCATTGGAAGAACAGGAAACAGAGAAGTATCCTGTAAAGCTCCTCCAGTGCGATGTGTTGAGTTCTTCCCAGGCCCCGAAATCACAGGGGGTTAGCAGACTCTGCACTTGAGGATAGTGAGTCCAGATCACTTGCATGTTGTTACCTGCTCTTTGTCCATGAATGTGCTGTTCTGATAGAGACTTCTTACCGCAGATTCCTCACCTTTTGAATACTCCCTGGGAATAAGACTGGATCCGGAAAATCTTTTGCAGTACACGTGCGCAGGCAGGTGGAACTGGGGGCTCGGTGTCAATGCCGTTTTGCATATGATGTGTGTGGTCCTATATTTAGGCACTACTCAAGTGCGCTGACATCAGTTCCTTTTTTTCCCCTCTAACTGACGAAGATACGGAGAAACCTCCCATCTCATTGAGACACTTCCACAAAGATTTTTTCTTATAAAACAGTGTGGTAGCGTGCTCATTTCCTGCCAAATCTACAGGCTTTAAACCCTGTGGGGAATGTTCCAAACAAGTGCCTATGACTGACCCATATGTGGTTGCCTGTGGTGCCTGGGGTCTTACCACAATTCCAAGACCTGCAGTGACTGTGCCTTGAGGCATTCCAAGACCATTCAAGACTGAGAAGTGAAACCTTTCGTGGCAAAGCACCTTAAGACCATGTGCTGGGATTAGTTGAGGTCACAGGTAGAGCCTGGTACCGCTCCCAAGGTCACTCCTGTGACAGGTGAACTTCACGATTGAGATCCTTGGGCAAAACCAAGAAGAAGTGCAAGAAATCCAAGCACAACTTGGTCTGCTCCAGCCACACTTGATTTCCAGAGAAGGCATGAGGGCGTCATTGTGCCACCGGGTCGCTGTCCTGAAGTCACTCTATTTCGGAGTAGATTCTGATCCTTGCTCTTAGGTAACTGGAATTTCTAGGGACATTGGCAAGGCAGCAGCAAATCAAGGACTTCGCAAAGCCATGCTGCATTTTTTGGGCACATTAATGGCTCACTGTGATTCACCTGTGGGCCCTAAGGAGCCAAGAGGCCTCCCAACCAGGTTTCTGTGGACAGGTCATTCCACTGTGTCAGTTAGGCCCTCTGTATCTGCTCAGGGCTCTGGACCGACTTTAGTACCAGTTCCCTCCATGACACCACAGCCTACGCCGGAACACAACCCCAGATAACGACGGCCAACCCATAGTGCTGACTGACCCCGAGACGGCACTGTCCCTACCTCGGCCGAGGCCTCAACCTCTTCACCTCTCTAATTATTCCAACACAATGCCTCTACCTACTGGAAGGCCTCATGTCCTCCATAAGTCATTTAGCATTGACTCCGATAATATCAGGCAATGATGCTGGGTATGAGATTACCCTGCTTTACCCAGAGTATAACTGGTACGAGGATCTCCCAGATGGCACTGTTCTACATACTTCCTCAGGCACTGGACTAGTTTCTCCCCCACCCAGGGCCTGCCAAGAAAGACAGTGCCTCATTTGCTATGTTTATACGAAGGGCAGTGGAAAATTCTTGATATTCAACTTTTTCTAAGCAAGTTAAAAGACAATGTTCTGAGGGAGGGGCTGCTACCTGGACAGTCAAGTTCTTAGCCCATTAAATGAGACTATCACTGATACACTACTAGGTACCTGGACCAAACTCTGCTCAGGTCAACCTGTGCATCTCCTGATCACCAGACACCATCGCCCAGCTCCAGGTGATCCAGCTTGCCTCACCCAGTGCCTTACTACTGAGAGCACTGTGGTGCAGTCTTCAGCCAGTAGAGTTAACCCGAACCCATTTCCCACTACTCCCCATGACAGGGAATTGAAAAGGATAGAGACCTATGGTAAGCATTTTTTTCCTCTATAAGTTTGGCCCTTTGCTCAGTGAAAGCCAGCAGCATGTTAGGCTGCTGCTCTCACGCTCTCTGGGATTCCATGGCCCATATGATGTCTATGGTCCTGCAAGAAGCCTGGGACTTTGATTCACAGACAATGCAAGATCGTTGTGATGCAACCATGTGCACCATCCGCTGTGAACTGGATACCACTGGTTCCCTTGGTAGGGCTATTAGCACCGGTGTGGCCAATCGCAGGCAAGCCTGGATGCGGTTGACTGGCTTTTCAGGCAACATTCAGGCCAGTCTGATGGACATGCCGGTTTACGGCTCCTGACTTTTAGAGAAAAAGCAGACTACTCCCTGGAGCGGTTCAAAGATAGCAGGGCCACAGCTTGGCTGACGGTGAACCGCCTGTCGCTCTTGGAGCAGGAGGTGCAGGCCCTTTTGGTCAAAGGAGCCATAAAGAGGATACTGGTAACATAAGTTGGTCGTGGTTGTTATTTCCACTACTTTCTTCAAGGTCTTCCTCTACCTCGACGACTGGTTCTTGAAGGGGGTTTGCCCGAGGCAGACATCAACCTCCTTCAGACTATGGCGGATCTCCTGACAACTTAGGTGTGCTTGAGTCACACCTTACTCCTTCGATGAAGCTCTCCTTCATCGGAGCCATTCTGAGCATGGTGTAGGTTAGTGCCTAGCCTCGGAGAGGAGAGTCCAGGACATTTGGGCTATGATCCCAATGTTTAACCTCTGTCTTGTATCACAGCGAGGATGGCTCTGAGCCTGCTGGGACTGATAACCTCCTTGATCTTGCTGGTCAAGCACACCAAATGGGATATGAGGGATCTGAAGTCCCTGTGGGCTCAGAACCAGGGGACCTTTCTGATTTTGTCTAGATTTTGGAGAAGAAAGCAAAAGATCGTGAGTGATGGCTGCGGAACCTTAAATGTGTTGGCAGCAGACCTATAAGATGGTATAGTTCCTGTACAGTATCAAATTTAAAAAAACATTCAAAATGCCAATAAAAAATAGACACCCCTTTTTCGGTGTATGTCCATATATATTTTTTGGCATGCTGAATGGATTTTTATACTTGATGCTGCACAAGAGGTATATCACCATATAGGTGGATTACATCCGATTGGAGATCGTGATTACGGAAGAAGGGTACCATCCCTCTCTTCTTTTTTTGTGTGCCTATTTTTTATTGGCATTTTGAATGGTTTTTAAAAATTTGATACTGTACAGGAACTATACCATCTTATAGGTCACGCATCATTCTGTTATTCGAACGGATTGGGGACATTAGCTACTGAGTCTCTTCATTTATATTTATAAGCCCTGAAGAAGTTCTCTTGGCTTGTTTGCCAGTTTAGAACGAAACGCGTTGGCTGCTTTTTGAAGTGAAATACCATTTGGATTTTTCAAATAAAGATTTGAAAAGAAAACATAAAGAGACTTACAGTTTTTTTCGGTGCACTGCTCTGTATGAAAAATAGCTTTGGAATCTGTAAACAGTGGCACCAAAGGGCAACGGGTGCCGAGAAGTGTGCACGTTTTATTTCCATAATAGGATTTCAGTATATTTTGTGAGGTGCTTTGTCACTAGTCTGTTGCCTAGGTCTCATTTGTGTAAATTTCTATGTGTTGGCAGCAGACCTCTCTACTTTTCCTACCCAGATCTCACAGTGGTGACTGATGCATCGCTTCTGTGTTGGGGAGGCCATCTCAGAGAGGCGGAGATTAGAGGCATCTGCTCTCCAGCGGAGGACCCGTTCCACATCAACCTTCTGGAGCTGAAAGCCATGCTCTTGCTGTTGAAAGCCTTCCTGCCCTCCATCAAAGGAAATCCAGTGTCTGTGCTTACAGACCAAACCACTGCCATGTGGTACTACAACAAGCAGGGATAGGTGGGGTCATGGAAGCTGTGAAAGGAGGCTTTGCATCTCTAGACATGGCTAGTTCACCAAGGGAGGTTTCTGGTGACACACCATTTGTCAGGTTCCTTGAACATCAGAGCGAATGAAATAAGACGCCATGCCTTGCGGATCATAATTGGCCGTTACATCCGGAGCTGCCCCTTTATTCTTTTCTGCAAATGGGGAGAGAACTGGCTTGATGTTTTCGCCACTGTAGAAAATGCATGACAGTACTTTTGCATGTTGGAGTTTCTTGCCGGGAGACAAAATCCATGTAGGGTGGAGCTCGGGCACCTGTACACTTTCCTGCTGATACCTCTCCTGCCCTGAGTTCTGAAGAAGTTCAGGATCGACTGGACCTAAGTCATCCTAGTGTCTCCTGATTGGGTATAGAAAGAATGGTACCCCAAACTCCTGGGCTTGAGAATTTGTCCCTCTATCAGGCTGCCTCCTCAGGAGGATCTCCTGTTGTAGCCGCAGGGCTGGGTTCTCGAACCGCAAATGTTGTAATCTTCACCTCCATGATTTGAAATTGAGCAGTGACAGTTGAGTTCTTTGAACCTTCATGCTGAAGTCGTGAATGTCATCTTGGCAGCCAGGCATCCCTCAACTAAAGCTGTATGCCCCTGGCATTGGGATATGTTTGTCGTCTTGTGTGCTACTAAACAGATAGACCTAATCCATGACAAACTGTCCAAAGTTCTGTTGTTTGTGTTGTCCCTTTCCAAAGTCAAGGCCTTGCTTTGGACACTGATATAGGGGACCTGTTGGCTCTTTCAGCCTTCTTACAGGTGCAGGACCAGCCATCATTATTTAAATATTTCAATGTAATGCATTTCCTTAAACTGGTCACAACATATGTTCAACCCTTTTGTGTTTGTTGTGCCCAATGGGATTTTAGTTTGGTCCTCGCATTCCTCATATGTGCTCCTTTTGAGCTCTAATGCAGTTGTCCTCTTAGGCTCCATATCACCAAGACAGCCTTTCATGTCACTTTATCATCAGGGCTACGGATCCACGAGTTGCAGGCTCTTTCTGCTAACCTGCCCTACAACACATTCTATGCAGACAAGCTGGCTCTGCAGGACTTGAGCCTCCTTACTTCCGAAGGTAGTTGACTCCCTTTCATGTTGCTAAGAATATTACTCTTCTGGCTTTCTTTGCTTCACCTCACCCCACTAAGGAGGAGTAAAACCATGACCGGTTAGATCCAAAAACTGGTACTACGCTTCTACAGTGATCACCACCAAAGAACTACACGGGGATGATCAGCAGTTTATCAGGTTCACTGGAGCAAAGAAAGGCAAGGCTCTGTAGAAACTGGCCATCTCGTGCTGGATCGTACTCGGCATGTAAATCTGCTTTAAACTGGGCAAAAAAAGGCTCTGGAGGGCTTGCAAGCTCATTTACTTGGGTCAAGGCTTCCACCTCTGTGTTGGCACATAGGGTGCCAGTACTCGACATTTGTCAGGTTGCTACTTGGGTGTCATAGAATATGTTCACAAGACATATTGCCTATGCAATCAGTTCTACCGGTAAGGGCACTTTGACTGCTTGATCCTTACGTTTGGGGCAGCGCATTCCATGTAATAGGGCCCACTTTCCCTGTTTGCGGCCTGGCACATCTTAAAACAGGTGCGCCTGGCGCAAACCGGGAAAGTGCGCCACTTAAATAAAACGGCCCCAGATGCTTTCAGTGCAACTGCCGTACACCACATTTTTTCCAAACAAGTTGATTCTGTGTACTCGGGCAGCATTCTTCCAAAAATGGTCACTTCCTTTAATCGTCGGGCAGTCCATTACTTTGCCAACATTCTTTGCTCCTCCTCACCTGTCCAAAAAGGAGGAGAGGTTGTATCAACTGGACTGGAAGGTCACCTCAAGATTTTACCTTGATCGTACCAAGGAACACCATATGAACGATCAGCTTTTTGTGTGGTGAAAAAAGGGATGTCTGTGTGGAAGAGGACCCTGTTGAGGCAGATAGTCTGCTACATCAAGATCTGCTATGTACTGGCTAAGAAGCAGCCCTTAGAAGTTCTGACAGCGCATTCTACCAGAACTAAGTCTCCTACCACTGCATTGGCTCGTGGAGTACCTGTCCTTGACATCTACCAGGCCATGTTATGGGCATCATTGCCTACCTTCACACAGCATTACTGCCTTGACAGCCAGGTCTGGCGGGAAGGCACTTTGCCTGCATTGTTTCGAAAGATTTTTTTTTTAATTTTCTTTTTATTGAATACAAACAAAGAACAATACAGATTCACGATTAATGCAGTATTCAAATCTCCTTTAACATCAATATGGCACAGTTGATTCATTTGCAGTAGATAGTCTCTACACCTAATTAGTTGTTCTCATCTTTTATACCTCCAGTTCTTCTGGGGAGGTTTGCATCGGCATTCTAAGCGGTGTACATATATCTCCCTAAAAGAGTTCCATTTACCCCATATTTGCGTCCATTTTTTCGGGCACCCCTGGACACAAACTGTTTTCTCATGGAACATACACCAGTCCATATCTTTTCCCCATACCTTCACTGTCGGTACGTCTTGCGCCCCCATTTCCTCGCTATGTTTCTTTTAGCCACCATCCACCCCAGAGCCACCCACATTCTCTCTTTATGTCCCAGGTCTGTTGGCTCGCACACATTTAGTAGACACCATTTAGGCTCTGGTTCCAGATGTACTCCCAATACTTCCCCCATGCATCGGACAACAGCCCTCCAGTACCCACCGATGAACAGACAGTCCCATATAATGTGCATGAACGTACCCTCTCGGCCGCATTGCCTTCTACAATTAGGGTCCTCTCTATATCCCATCTTGACCAAAGTGGGTCCTGTAAGATAGATTCTGTGCAAAATTTTCAATTGTACTAGTTTCAGTTTTGATGGTATCGCTACCTCCCTAGGCGATGCCAATGCCTCCCGCCACTCCTCTTCCTCCAATTCCATCAAATCTCGCTCCCACTTTTCACGGAGCTGAGGAAGAGGATCAGGTGAGTTGTTAATCAGCTTTGAATAAGTCAGAGAAATTGCCTTGCGCGGCATATACCCATCCAGGAGTCTATCTACAAGAGGCGAGGCCTCCGGAGGGGACACATCCCCCGGGATTACCGCTTTCAAAGCATGCCGCGCCTGCAGATACCTGAACCTCTCGGTCTCCACTAGTTCATGGTCTCGCTGCAATGTCTCAAATGGCACTACTTCTCCCTTTTTCCAGAGATCTTCCACCCATGATATCCCTATAGTGCCCCATTTATCGAAACCTTTCGATCTCCAAAGGGATCCCAGTTTTTCCGAGTCCCATAGTGGGGTGGCTAGGGTTATGGTCTTTGCCCATCCCATGCTTCTCTGTGCCATATGCCACACCTGTATTGAGTGGTATGTAGGACCTGTCAGCCCTAGCTTCTTGGGATTGGAATACAGTGCTAGTGTGTAATTACTCCCTGGCAAAAACCACCTATCCATCGCATATCTTGGATCATTCTGAGGTCGATAAATACAGGGATTAATGGCTGCTAATTGTGCCGCCCAGTAGTATTTTTTAATGTTTGGCAACCCAATTCCCCCGTCATACCAACTTCGGGAATGATATTCGTGGTGGACTATTTCCCCAGAGCAGCGCTCTCTGTGTACTTTCTACTGCTGCAAAATAGGACGCCGGGACGCCGAGTTATGGAGGATGTATAAGAAATGTGGTAATGACATCATCTTGAAGAGCGCCGCTCTACCCAGTAATGGTTGCGGCAGTGCCTTCCAATGCTCCACGTCGTGCCTTAGTCGCTGTAGCAGCGGTAGTAAGTTGGAAGCGTAATAAAGCTTAGGATCTTTAGTGATGTATAGCCCTAAATACTTGAACCCGTCCTTAGCTATTGTCACCTGGCAATCTCTGGGAAGGGCAGGAGGGTCGCCATGCAATACCAATATTACCAATTTTGTCCAATTAATTGCATATCCAGAATAGGTGCCAAAATTAGTAAATATATTAAGGACCCTATGTAGGGATCTCTCTGGCGAAGCCAGGTATAACAAGATGTCATCGGCATATAGAGATATGCGATCTTCCCAGCACTTTGCCCATCTCAGGCCCCGAATTATAGGGTCCTTACGGACCCAACAAACTAGGGGCTCCAATGTTAAAGCAAATAGTAGTGGCGATAGGGGACACCCCTGTCGCGTCCCTCTATGAAGATGGAAAACAGCAGATTTTGTATTATTAACTACCACTTGGGCAAGAGGATCTGAGTACAGGATTCTCACCCAGCTAATACATTTTGGGCCAAATCCAAGCTTCTCCAAAACTGCAAATAGGTACGGCCATTCTATGGTATCAAATGCCATGGTGGCGTCTAAGGACACCACCACCGCATCCTCTCTTAAAGTGTCCACCCTTCCCATAACCCCATGCAGTCGTCGCAGGTTCAATGATGTGTTTCTGGCCGGCATAAAGCCGGATTGGTCCGGGTGGACCAGCCAGGAGATCACCCGGGCCAACCTGGTGGCCAATAATTTGGCCAGTATTTTGACCTCGGCATTCAGCAATGATATGGGTCTATATGACGAGCATTTATGCTTAGGTTTCCCCTCTTTGTGAATCACATCTAGCGTGGCTATTCTCTGGTCTTGCGGAAGATATCCCTTTCCAGGCTCTCCTCATACATGGCCTTAAGGTATGGGCTATTCTATCTGGTCTCAATTTGTAAAGCTCATTGGGTAGACCATTTGGGCCCATCGCCTTCCCTGTCTGAAGATTCCCAATGGCTTGAGCTATATCCTCCTGGGCTAGGTCGCTATCAAGTGAAGCTTTGTCACCGTCTGTTAGCGTCGGTAAACACATTTCCGACAGAAGCTCTTTCACCTCACTGTCCTGCCTATTGACTTTGGACGTGTAAAGCTGGTCATAGTACCTAGCGAATTCATTAGTAATGTCCTGTGTATCCTTAAGGCTGTCCCCAGAATCCCTTACCAATTCCGTGACTAGCCGGTTCGCCATTTCTCTTCTATCAAGCCAGGCCAAAAATGTCCCCGCTTTATCCCCCAACTCACATATATGCCAGAGCTTGTGTCTGTCTAATGTTTACGCCATATCTCTCGCCTCATCTCTATACTCTGTTTGTTTTAGCTTGAGAATAGGCGTACTGTCCCGCCCCTCTTGTGTAGTGAGTTCACTTTCTAACTTTGAAATTTCCTGCTCTATTCGGAGTAGCCCAGCGTTCTTTTCCTTCTTTGCTCCTGCTATCTGAGACACTGCATGTCCCCTTATCATGGTCTTGAAGGCCTCCCAGAGGGTCTGCACCGATTTTACCGATCCTTCATTTT
Source organism: Calotriton arnoldi (assembly GCA_963921515.1). Classification (NCBI taxonomy): domain Eukaryota; kingdom Metazoa; phylum Chordata; class Amphibia; order Caudata; family Salamandridae; genus Calotriton; species Calotriton arnoldi. Next base: position 402,113 of record CAWUFW010014230.1, on the reverse strand, counting down.
CTTTAAAATAGTGATCAATTTCCTGGGTGACCTTCTGTTTGATTCTCGGGTTGCGAAGGTGCCACGGATTTATAGGCGCTACTCTAGTACTGCTACCTTTCCCTATCTCAACCTGCACCCATATCGGGGAATGATCTGAAATACCTCTCTCCAGGTGCCTGATCTGCTGAATATATCGGACCTGGTCCGCCGGGGTGAGGATATAATCGATTCGAGAAAGGCTATTGTTATTTTATTTATTATGAGCTATTATGAGCACCCGAGTAAAAAGTGAAATTTAGTTCGTTCGGGTGATGAACCCTCCAGACATCCACTAGTCCCAGTGCGTCTAGGAAGTGTGGGAGAACTGATTTCGATGAGCCAATAACTCTGGGAGGGTGACGATCTAGAATACCTGATAATACAGAATTAAAGTCCCCCCCCAATCACCAGTTTCCCAGTGGGGAATATTAACATCACTTTCTCTAAGTCCCTTAATGCCACTTCTTGTAGGCCTGGCAGTAAGTACACCGACGTTATGTTGAGTACTTCGCCCTCCCAGATCCCAGACACTGCTGCATATCTCCCCAAACAATCTGTACACACCTGATCAATCATCATGGGAAAGGACCTTTCTTTTTAATATACCCACTCCCAGCGAGCCCATGGTAAACCCAGATTGTGCCACCAGTTGGTAACCCCATCGAGTCAGGGCTTTGCACATATTGCCTATTAGGTTGGTTTCCTGGAGCAGCACTATCTCTGGGGCATGTCTTTTGATAAACTGTAGTACTACTCCTCTCTTCAATTTGTCCCGTAGTCCATTCACATTCCATGACAGAAGCCGTAATCTCTTCTCATCCACGGTTCCCATATGGCTGTCCACTACTCTCCACCAGATAGTTCATATCTGTTTGCACTCCATATCTCCTGGGCCAGCCTCAGGGGGAAAAAGAGGGAAGGGGCCTCTCCTTGCTCAATAGAACCCATTAGTTCCACTGTGTCTAACCTTGTCTCTTCCGTGCCCTTTACCTTGTTATGTGAAACTGCGACAAACAAACATAACAATAACAACAACAAAAACATACCCCCTCCCTGCTCCCCTGCACTTTGGGCATCGCACTGCCCACTTGCCCAACCATGCAGGTGCCTGTCGCCCTAAACAACTGACTAAAAGTAAAGTTGGAGGGGGGCCCCAGGCCGGACCCCCCGGTTCTAACCCCTTCAAACAATGTTCTATCAAGTTCACTCATACATCTAGACCAGTGCAAGTTTAGTCACTTATCGTTCTCAGCTCGACTCAGTTCTACGGCGACTCCGAATGCTTCCATTTCTCAGCCCTATACACCTTCTCCCTCGATCTCCGTCGTTGTTGCATCTTGTCGTCCTCCTTGATGTGAAGGTTTGTTGGCCCCGTTGCGATCTTTCCCTTTTCTAGAATTGTGGTCTTTCGTAGGTCTCCACCCTTCCAGCCAGTCTGCTGCCGATTCCGGTCTGTCGAAAAACCATGGCTTCCCATTGGCCTCAACCCTGATTTCGCTGGGAATAACATGGAGTACTTAATCCCTTTATCCCGTAGCTGCCTCTTGATCTCCAAGAAGGACCTCCTTTTCCTCTGAACTGCTATCGTAAAGTCAGGATAAAAGGCGATTTCACTGTTCTCGTACCGGATCGGCGGTGTCGTGCGGGCAGTTTTTAGTACACTGTCTCGGTCCCTGAAGTTTAATAGTCTGGCCAGCATGGGCCTAGGAGGGGCACCCAGCTTGGGTCTACCACTGGGGACCCTATGTGCTCTCTCGACAGTGAAGAAGGTAGACAATGCCTTCGGCTTGAGGGAGTCGCAGATTAGTGTTTCTACAAAAAGATCAGCTGCTTGCCCCTCCGCCTTCTCCGGGACCCCAAGTATCCTTACGCTATTCCTTCAGGACCGCCCTTCATAATTGTCTAGGAGCCTCTCCATTTTCTGGTTGGTGGCCTGAAGATCTTTTATTTCTCGTTGCATCTTTCTGGTGTCTCCGCTGAGTTCCGCCGTGACCACCTCCACGTTCCTGACTTTTTCACTGATGTTTTGCATGTCCGCCCTCATCAGCGTCACCTCGGCTGTTATCGTGTCCATTCTCGACTCCAGCGATGTACGTATTCCAACTATGGCCTCCATGATATCTTTCAAGGATGGATCTTCACTGTCCAGTCCCCGCACTGTTTCATCACTTCCTTTACCAGTAACATCTGGGTCAGTCCGCTTCTGCATTGCAAATTTGTCCAGTTTTGTCTGGAGAGTTCCTCTTGCACCTTTACCCCCGACATTGTGTCCACTTAGCAGTTGGCCTACTCAGGCCGGGTTAGATCATATACGCTCCATGGCCAACGCGCTCTCCACCACTCCTTCGTTGCTCTTCTTATTCCGCCCAGAAGGCCACTATAACCTGGCACCTTGTCCTACTTCAGGTCTTTGCCCTTATTCTGTACAGGAGTCTTATTTCCGGTTTGATGCACAATGGCTCGATGCCCGTTGGGAGTATTGTGCTCTGTTATCCGGGTCCCCACTGGGCTTTGGGTGTTACTCTAGCCGGCTGCCGTTTGTCCCCAGTCGTAAATTATCGCTTATCCCCCTTGTTGTTGCATCTGGGGTTAATTGGGGACCCTCTGACACCGCTGTCCATCCCTGCACAGAAGGCTGCCTCCGCCATGTAGGCTGGTGGATCCACTCCCACCGCCCCACTGTTCTGCTTTTTCACAGTTCCGAGTGTATTATATGTGGGTTCATCCACGGTTGACCCAGCTCCGCTACTTCACCCTTTTTCTGCACTCAGCTGCCTCTCCCGGCTCGTAACCCACTCGGCGCCATTTTTAATCCCTGGAGGTCTCCTCTTTACCTTATTCGCACAGGGTTCTTACAATATCTACCAACGTGGTCAGAGAAGAAATGTCTGTGTATAGCCCTTTATTCTCGTGTTCTCTCCGTGGGAGGGGAATATCGCGCCGGTCTCAGCACTCCCACCTTTTCACCGCGGTCCGCTGCCGTTCCGTCCGGGCGGCTCCCTGCCGGAACATGCCCGTTTTCTTTCTGTGTCACTGGCCCCTTCACACTGATCGATACTCAAGTGTAATCACAGGACCGATGGCACTCTGCGCCGCTGTTATTAAGGTGCCAATCCGGGCCGTGTGATCTGCGAGGCTCGCTGATCTTCCTCCGCCTAACCGTTCCTTCCGGCCGGTCGCTCCGATTAATTGAGGCCGATGCTTCACACTCTTTTTTTGGGCTGCACCCCTCGTTACGCGCTGCCTGTGCCTACTTTTCTCGCCACATCACTTCTGTCCCCGCCCTTTGTCAGCGTGATGTACGAGCGCCTCGGTCCCACCTGATTTGCAAATATTTATGCAGATTAATTAGGGGCAGAAGCCCGGGGAGTCACTGAGCCTCACAGAAGTGCGGCCATCACTCACGGCGTCAAAGCCACGCTCTCGCTTTGAAAGATTTTTGGTCTGAGTCCACTTCACAGACCCTCCGCCTGTGGAGGTACTGCTTTGCTATCTATTCTCGCATAAGGAATTTTATGCTTAGAAGGATCCATCAGAAGAACAAGCTACTTACCTTTGATAACGCTCTTTCTAGTGGAGACTTTATATAAATGCAGATTCCTCAATGCTCTCCCTCCAGTGCTGTTCTGTGGAGTGGCTTAGTTTTTAACAGCTAAGAAGGTCCCAGGTTAGAATTCTGCCCACTTGTACCAACAGTTGCTGATGCTCCACATCTAAAGGCATGGAAAATAAAAAATAAGAAACTGATATCAGCACAAAGGGCTGGTGCTTAGGTGCGGCTCCACTCTATCACTTTCAGGGTGGTATGGAGCCAACAATGAACCACATGGCCACATTTCTGCAAGTGTGAATCAGGTTTTGGCTTCATTCTTTTGCTGCCTTTCTGTTGGCAGACCAGAACTGAAAAGTGGAAGTTTCCAGTGTTTCAATCCATTCTATTCAATAATTATTATTTGAGGATTGATCATTCTACAGTTCGATCCTTCATTTGGAAATATGCGAAAATCAAAATATTTATTTTAAGTGGAAAGTTTTTAATTTTATTTCTAAAAGACAAAGCAATATGCTAATCTCCACCGTAACACTTTTTTTGCTCCTAATGCATGCTCTCTTTTGTCAGCGCCTACCAGTGTTTCAGTTGAGCCACCAATAGTCCATAGTAGATCCAGTTTGCTGCAGATGCACTGCTCCCACAATTCAATCTTTGGATTCCAACTTAATTTGTTAACCATTAATTTTAAATACCTTGACATTTACAGAACATTTGAACATTTTCAGTTTTACATTTTCCTTTTCATGTATATAGATGTTATCAATATGAATGAATGAATGAAGGAGCACTTATAGAGCGCATGGTTACCCGGAGGCATCCCAGCGCTATGACACCCTAGAGAACTGTAATAGCAATGAAGTTATGCAAAGAGGAAGGTTTTCAACAGTTTTCTGAACTTGAGATAATCCGGTTCAGAACGTATGTGGAGGGGAAGACCATTCCAGAGTTTGGATGCATAATACGTAAACATTCGGCCTCCACTACGTGATCGTTTAATCTTAGGAACTAGGACCAAACCTTTGTTGTTAGATCTAAGAGCCCTAGTAGGCACATAAGGTTGAATCCAGGAACTGATCAAGGAAGAGCCCTTGCCAGAAAGTAGCTTGTGGGTGATACATAGGGACTTAAATTGGATTCTTTCCTGAACAGGAGCCAATGTAAAGTAGCGAGTGCGGGTTTTGCCGAGGAGCGTTTGGGAATGTTCATCAGCATGCGCGCTGCACAATTTTGTGCAGTTTGAAGAATTTTAATGGTGCCCTGCGGGGCTCCCAGGTACAAAGCGTTAGCATAGTCCAATCTTGATAGGATAAGGGCTTGGACCAACACCCGTCTAGCTGTAAAAGGTAACAAGGGAAGGATTTTTCTGATCATTCTTAAAAGGCTATAACAACAAGCTGCAACTGTGCGCGCTTGAGCCTTAAAATCAAGGTTGCGGTCAAGCCAAGCCCCAAGACTTTTGATTTGTTCTCTGGGGGCCGGGGGGGGGACCTAAAACGCTGGGCCAGAGATGGTCAATATTTCGGGGAGCAGACTTCCCCAACAACATAAGTTCAGTTTTTGATCCGTTAAGTTTCAAAAAGGAATGATTCATCCAGTCAGAGACTTTCTCTAGACAGGTGAATAAATCGAATTCCTGTTGATTATTTTGTTTCATAGAGATGACTAACTGCGTGTCGTCCGCATACGTCACGATATGAACCCCGAAAGGACATACTATTTTAGCTAATGATCGCATGTACACATTGAACATGGTGGGGCTAAGGGAGGATCCCTGAGGAACGCCACATTTCAGAGGAATTTGTTTTGAGGAACATTCGTCTTCAAAAACTGTGAACACCCTGTTTTGTAGGAAAGACTGGAACCATTTTAAGGCTGATCCAGTCACACCTGCCTCTCCAAGTCTTTGAATCATTAAACTATGATTAACAGTATCGAAGACTGCGCTGAGATCCAATAATAAGATGACAGCGCATCCTCCATTATCAAGAGTCCTCCTTGTTTCCTCTACTACAGCCAAAAGAGCCGTTTCTGTGCCCTGTTGGGGTCTGAATCCAGTCTGTGTAGGATGGAGACCCTTGTTGTTTTCCAGGAAAGCTGATAAAATAGAATTAATATACTTCTCAGCTAACTTACTTATTCCCGGTAGTAAGGAAATAGGTCGGTAATTTCCCCAGTTTTCCGGGTCAAGGCTGGGTTTTTTTAGCAGCGCCCTGACCCTTGCATGTTTCCATTGGGATGGCACAATGGCTGTCTTGAGTGAGGAGTTTATCACCTCCAGTATAGCTGGTGACACAGCCTCTGCGATTTGATGGAGAATGGTAGGAGGGGCAGGGTCTAAGGGGGAGCCCGATTTTAGCTCTCTCAAGAGTCCTTGGAGAGTGGTAAGATCAAGGGGCGGAAATTCCTCAAGCAAAATTGACGATTCCGAGGTGAAAGTAGCGGGGACCAATACATCTATGTTTTGAGAAAATGATTTATATATCGTTAGTATTTTGTCTGAGAAATATTCCGTAATTTCATTGCACCTCCCTTGAACATTATTTGAGACTTTAGAGGGTGTCGGGATTGCGAGAAGAGATTTAACTATTTTAAATATCTCACGAGAAGAGTTTACAGCTAAGATTTTGCCTTGATAAAAAAGCGCCTGGGCATTTTTTATTTCGTCTTTGTACATTTTAATGGCTTCTCGATAAATACTTTTGCTAGAAGTAGAAAAATCTTTCCTCCAGCTTCTTTCATGTTTTTTACATATCTGCTTTAATTGACGTAGATGTTGAGAATACCAAGAGTTTTTTTTGACTCCCACCCTTTCTGAAATTTGTTTTCTAGGGAGAACACAGTCAAGTGCTGACTCAATCCACTTATTGAAATTCTCATTAGCAAGGGTGGGGTCTAATTGCGATGGGGGAGAAGTAGCGTTTAACTTGTCTATCAGGGCTTCTATGGAAAGTGCCGACCACTTACGGGCAAATTTCGTAGTTCTAACAGTCGGTATAGTGGCATCCGGTGGTGTCAATGCAAAAGGAAGTAAAAAATGGTCAGACCATGGAATGGGAACAGCCTTATCTATGGATAAAATATTTATATTAGAAAATATGGGGTCGAGCAAGTGCCCTTTATTATGAGTAGGGCCATCCACTTTTAAAGTTAGTTGGAGCGTTGCCAAGTCATTCGCAAGTTCTACTAACGGTTCCAATTGACCATCGTCAAAATGCATATTGAAGTCCCCCAAAATTGTAAAATTGGGGCAGGAACTGGCAGAATGGGCTACAAGATCAGGTAGGTCTTTGTTAAAAAGGCCAAGAGGGCCTGGGGGGCGGTAGACAAGAATCCCTGCAAAAGTGTACGTGGGGGTAAAGTCGATTGCAAAAGACATGCTTTCACAGTCAGGTATGGGATTCCTAGAAGTTCTACATTGGAACTTATCTTTATAAATTATGGCTAGGCCACCTCCCCGACCTGTGTTGCGATCAAGCCTTTGGATTACATAGGTGGGGGGGAGGGATTGAGCAATGGTAAAATCTGCTTCTTTATTCAACCATGTCTCAGTTAAAAATAAAACATCAGGATTTCTCTCTTCTAAGAGTAGGTGGATTTCAACATAATGTTTAGGGAGTGAGCGACAATTGAGTAGGAGCATCCTGATTTCTTTATTGGAATGAGTCTCAGCTAAAGTTTGGAAGGTGGGTTGTAGATAGAATTTACAGTATGTGCATTGCGCGCTGCAATTATCTAGTCGCATAGTATGAACACACTTACAGTCCATCTCTCTTCTGAGATCATGGAGTTGTGCTGAATTATACACAGCTCTGCCCCTCCCACAACCGGCAGGGGTACCTGCCCCTAGACCCGGCTGGACGCGGACGGGCGCAGACAGGCTTGCCTTAGGCGCGCCTTTGGCGCGCCAGAGGCGCGCCCGCTGCGCGCGTCCGCTGCGCGGTAGCGTCATCCGCAAATTTATACAGCCGAGTGACCGCGTTAGCATAGGAGACTAGAGCGCTAACAGAAGCTGCAGTCTCTCCCCCCCGGAGCTATAACACAGCTCTCCTCAGTGCAAATGAACAAATTAGTGCCACACAGAGTTTAAAAGCGAATTACAACTAAAATCATCGACCAAAGTTTAAAACCAGGATATTTAAAAACAGTGCAATGCCGATTAGATTCTTCCCTGACCTTGCCTTGCTTTCACGATTCTAATGAGCGTCGCTGCGCGGTCGCGTCATCGGCAAATTTATACAGCCGAGTGACCGCGTTAGCATAGGAGACTAGAGCGCTAACAGAAGCTGCAGTCTCTCCCCCCCGGAGCTATAACACAGCTCCCCTCAGTGCAAATGAACAAATTAGTGCCACACAGAGTTTAAAAGCGAATTACAACTAAAATCATCGACCAAAGTTTAAAACCAGGATATTTGAATATGCTAATATTATTTCATTTTCTAAACAGTCAGTGACCCCCTGGGTAGGCTTGGTGGGCTCCAGGCAAATAACTGCTGCCATTTTGTACTCTGTATTCTTTCTGCCCCTTTCAGAGCCGCTAAAGCCTATACACCTGTCAGAAATTCAACTCACCATACGTGCTAAGAAAGAAAAATGCCTTAGTTGGAAATAGTGGTATGAATTAAATGCATAGTGAAAAAGGCAGCGATCTTCATAGTAGAAGGCCAAATCATACGAGTACTTCTCAGCACAAAAATCATTTTCTGGTTGCTTATCTGATAATATCCCACCAAAATGGTTTTGTTGATTGGTCATCTGACAGCCTTTTAGGAAATAGAAGAGAGTCTTTCATTTAAAGTTGGCAGTCCTTACAGCATCATAATGTGGCTGCTTGGTTGTAAACTAACTATAGTTCTTATCATTACTGCAGTTTGTCTTGATTGCAATTTCTCAGGTTATTGCTAATTTGCACCCTTGGAGATCATTCAAGTTATAAGAACTTATTTTGTACGAATGTTATTTATCCAAGAAAAGTACTCTACAGAAATATTGCTGCATCTGTCGAATTATATAACATGTTTTCTAACAATGATGCTGTTCACATGTCTAGATGATCACAATTCAGGAGAACTGCTGAGACGAGTAAAACACCCAATTCTAATAAAAGAGCCGGAGATAGGGTGCAACGAAGACAAAGGGTCTCCTCTGACGCCAACTCACCTGACTGCGCCATTGGAAGAACAGGAAACAGAGAAGTTTCTTGTAAAGCGCCCTCAGTGCGATGCGTTGAGATCTTCCCAGGCCCCGAAATCACAGGAGGGTTAGCTGACTCTTCACTTGAGGATGGTGAGTCCAGATCACTGACATGTTGTTACCTGCTCTTTGTCCATGAATGTGCTGTTCTGATAGAGACATCTTGTTGTAGGGATTCTGCACATACACAGAGCTATGCACAGGATAATAGGACCTCGGAGTATAGTGGTGAACCAACCATGCACCTTAGTACCCACAATCCCAATCCGACTAGCTTTAGCGTCTCATTAGCAATGATGCTACCAATGATTAGACAACCCAGAACACGGTCTCTCTCTCTCAGGACTCGCGGGAGCAAGGACACCCTTTCATAACTCACTCATACCTGTCCACAACGTGCGTAATAATAGACACTGTATAGTTTAAAATGTTTATTTCAACTACCGTGCTCTAAGATACAGTACACGTGCCAGTACTATCAGCATAATGCATAAGGATAAAACAATGAGCATAGTTACAATTCCATAGAATACAAACGGGGAAAGCATTTCATAAAGCAGTGGATATAGGGCTAAATGACCATACCACCCTCCCCGTGCTATTAGCTAGTTTATTATAAAAATAGAAGACCTCTGGGCACTGTCAGGCGAACCCCCATACCTCAACATCTAGATGCAAGGTTTACATCATCAGACAAGCACAGCTCTTCTCTCTGGAAAGGTTTTTCTCCAAGTGTCTCTAACAGTGAAATCACAATATTAAAAGCACACAAATTTCTCCAGTGCAGCTGCATTCAGTGTTATGTCTAAGTGCGAGGGGCTGACCAGATCAGCAAGAACAAGGGACATTGTTTTTCGACCTTGTACATGATGTGCAGACAAACCCAAAGGGAACAGGAGGAAAGGTGAAAGGCAAAAAGGCAGACAGTTCTAAAATAGCCGGGCACAAGCAGAGGCTGGAAAAACAAAGGCACAAAGCAAACTGGGGAAAAAAGGCATCATGGCAGCCAGGCCCAAGCCAACTTAGCAAGGCAGACCATGAGGCCACAAACCACACGACAATCTAACTTCAGATTCCTCACCTTTTGAATACTCACCAGGCATTAGACTGGATCCAGAAAATGTTTTGCAGTACACGTGCCCTGGCAGGTGGCGCTGGGGGCTCCATGTCAATGCCGTTTGGATATTATGTGTGTGGTCCTATATTTAGGCACTACTCAAGTGCGCTGACATCAGTTACTTTTTTCCCCGCTAACTGACGGAGATCCGGAGCAACCTCTCATCTCATTGAGACACTTCCTCCAAGATTTTTACTTAAAAACCAGTGTGGTAGCATATACGTTCCCTGTCAAATCTACAGGCTTTAAACCCTGTGGGAATTTTCCAAACAAGTGTCTGTGACTGACCCATGTGTGGTTTGCCTGTGGTGCCTGGGGTCTTACCACAATTCCAAGACCTTCAGTGACTGTGCCTTGATGCATTCCAAGACCATACAAGACTGAGAAATAAAAAAATTTGTGGCCAAGCACCGAAAAGACCACGTGCTGGGATTAGTTGAGGTCACAGGTAGGGCCTGGTCTCGCTCCCAAGGTCACTCCTGTGACAGGTCATCTTCACGATTGAGATCCTTGGGCAAAACCAAGAAGAAGCGCAAGAAATCCATGTATGACTTGGTCCGCTCCAGCCACACTTGATTTCCAGAGAACGCATGAGGGCGTCATTGTGCCTCCGGGTCGCTGTCCCGAAATCACTCTATTTCAAAGTCGATTCTGATCCTTGCTCTTAGGTAACTGGAATTTCTAGGGACGTTGGCAAAGCTGCAGCAAATCAGGACTTCACAAAGCCATGGTGCGTTTTTTTGGCACATTAATGGCTCACTGTGATTCACCTGGGGGCCCTAAGGAGCCGAGAGGCCTCCCAACCAGGTTTCCGCGGATGGATCATCCCATTGTGTCAGTTAGGCCCTCTGTATCTGCTCAGGGCTCTGGACCGACTTTAGTACCAGTTCCCTCCATGACACCACAACCTACGCCGGAACACAACCCCAGATAACGATCGCCAACCCATAGTGCTGACTGACCCCGAAACGGCACTGTCCCTACCTCGGCAGAGGCCTCAACCTCTTTACCTCTCTACTTATTCCAACACAGTGCCTATGGCCTGCTGGAAGGCCTCATGTCCTTCATCAGTCATTTGGCATTTACTCCGATAATTGGGGCTATGATGCTGGGTATGAGATTACCCTGCTTTACCCAGAGTATAACTGGTACGAGGATCTCCCAGATGGCAGTGGTCTGGATACTTCCTCAGGCACTGGACTAGTTTCTCCCCCACCCAGGGCCTGCCAAGAAAGACAGTGCCTCCTTTGCTATGGTTATGCGAAGGGCAGCGGAAGGTTCTTGATCTTCAACTTCACTCTCAGGAAGATAAAAGCCAATGTTCTGAGGGAGGTGGTGCTACCTGGACAGTCAAGTTCTGAGCTTATTAAATGAGGCTATCACTGATACACTACTAGGTACTTGGGCAAAACACTGCTCAGGTCCACCTGTGCATCTCCAGATCGCCAGACACCATCACCCATCTCTAATTGATAAAGCTTTCCTCACCAGCTACCTTACTCCTGAGAGCACTGTGGTGCAGTCTTCAGCCAGTAGAGTTAACCCTAACTCATTTCCCACTACTCCCCATGACAGGGAATTTAAAAGGATAGAGACCTATGGTAAGCACTTTTTTCCTCTATAACTTTGGCCCTTTGCTCAGTGAAAGCTAGCTGCTTGTTAGGCTGCTGCTCTCACACTTTTTGGGATTCTATGGCCAACATGATGTCCATGGTCCAGCAAGAATCCTGGGACTTTGATTCACAGACAATGCAGATGGTTGTCATGCAGCCATGTGCACCATCCACTATGAACTTGATACTACTGATTACCTTGGTAGGGTTATTAGCACCGGTGTGGCCAATCGCAGGCAAGCCTGGATGCGGTTGACTGGATTTTCTGGGGACATTCAGGCCAGTCTCATGGACATGCCGGTTGACGACATCTGACTTTTAAAGAAAAGGCAGACTGGGCCCTGGAGCTGTTCAACGATAGCAGGGCCACAGCTTGGCTGACGGTGAACCGCCTGTCGCTCTTGCAGCTTGAAGTGCAGTGTCTTTTGGTAAAAGGAGCCATAAAGAGGGTACTGGTGACACAAGTTGGTCGTGGTTGTTATTTCCACTACTTCCTTCAAGGTCTTCCTCTACCTCGACAACTGGTTCTTGAAGGGGGGTTTGCCCGAGGCAGACATCAACCTCTTCCAGACTACGGCAAATCTCCTGACAACTTAGGTGTGCCTAAGTCACACCTTACTCCTTTGATGAAGCTCTCCTTCATCGGAGACATTCTGAGCAAGGTGCAGTTTAGTGCCTAGCCTCGGAGAGGAGAGTCCAGGACATTTGGGCTATGATCCCAGTGTTTAACCTCTGTCCTGTATTACAGCGAGGATGACTCTGAGCCTGCTGGGACTGATAACCTCCTTCATCTTGCTGGTCAAGCACACCAAATGGGATATGAGGGTTCTGAAGTCCCTGTAGGCTCAGAACCAGGGGGACCGTTCTGATTTTGTCTAGATTTTGGAGGAGAAAGCAAAATATCGTGAGTGATGGCTGCGGAACCTTATCTTAATTGGGTCGGCAGCAGACCTCTCTACTTTCCCACCCGGATCTCACAGTGTTGACTGATGCATCGCTTCTGTTTTGGGGAGGCCATCTCAGAGAGGGGTAGATTAGAGGCATCTTCTCTCCAGTGGAGGACCAGTTCCATATCAACCTTCTGGAGCTGAAAGCCACACTCTTCCTGTTGCAAGCCTTCCTGCTCTCCATCAAAGGGTAGTCAATGCCTGTGCTTACAGACCAATGCCCTGCCATGTGGTACTACAACAAGCAGGGCTAGGTGGGGTCATGGAACCTGTGCAAGGCGGCTTTGCATCTCTAGACATGGCTAGTTTACCAAGTGATTTTTCTGGTAACACACCACTTAGCAGCTTCCTTGAACATCAGAGCAAATGAAATAAGACGCTAAGCCTTGCGGATCATGATTGGCCGTTACATCCGGAGCTGCCCCTTTAGTCTTTTCTGCAAGTAGGGAAAGAACTGGCTCGATGTTTTCGCCACTGCAGAAAATGCATGCCAGCACTTTTGCATGTTGGAGGTCTTGCCGGGAGACAAAATCCATGTAGGGTGGAGCTCGGGACACCTGTACACTTTCCTGCTGATACATCTCCAGTCCTGAGATCTGAAGAAGGTCAGGATCGACTGAACCTAAGTCATTCTAGTGTCTCCATATTGGGTATAGAAAGAATGGTACCCCAAACTCCTGGGCTTGAGCATTTGTCCCTCTATCAGGCTGCCTCTTCAGGAGGATCTCCTGTTGTAGCCGCGGGACTGGGTTCTCTAGCCGAAATTTTGTAATCTTCACCTTCATGTTTTGAAATTGAGCAGTGACAGTTGAGTTCTTTGAACCTTCATGTTGAAGTCGTGAATGTCATCTTGGCATCCCTCAACTAAAGCGCTATGCCCCTGCTGTTGGGATATGTTTGTGGTCTTGTGCGCTACTAAACAGATAGACCCAATCCATGACAAACTGTCCAAAGTTCTGTTTTTTTGTGCTGTCCCTTTCCAAAGTCAAGGCCTTGCTTTGGGCACTTATATAGAGGACCTGTTGGCTTTTTCAGCCTTCTTACAGGTGCCGGACCAGCCATCATTATTTAAATATCTCATTGTAATGCATTTCCTTAACTGGTCACAACACATGTTCAACCCTTTTGTATTTGTTGTGCCCAACGGGATTTAAGTTTGGTCCTCACATTCCTCATATGTGCTCCTTTTGAGCTCTAACGCAGTTGTCCTCTTAGGCTCCATATCATCAAGACAGCCTTTCATGTCGCTATATCATCGGAGTTACGGATCCATGAATTGCAGGCTCCTACTGCTAACCTGCCCTACAACACATTCTATGCAGACAAGTTGGCTCTGAGGACTTGAGCCTCCTTACTTCCGAAGGTAGTTGACTCCCTTTCATGTTGCTAAGAATATTACTCTTCGGCTTTTTTTTGCTTCACCTCACCCCACTAAGGAGGAGGAGAACCATCACCGGTTAGATCCAAAAATGGTACTACTCTTCTGCGGTGATCACGCCAAAGAACTACGCGGGGATGATCAGCAGTTTATCAGGTTCACTGGAGCAAGGCTCTGCAGAAACTGACCATCTCATGCTAGATCATACTCCGCATTTAAAACTGCTATAAACTGGGCAAAAAAAGGCTCTTGAGGGCTTGCAAGCTCATTTACTTGGGTCAAGGCTTCCTCCACTGTGTTGGCACATGGGTGCCAGTACTCGATATTTGTCAGGTTGCTACTTGGGTGTCACAGAATATGTTCACAAGACATATTGCCTATGCAATCAGGTCTACCGGTAATGGCACTTTGACCGCTTGGTCCTTATGTTTGGGGCAGCGCATTCCATGTAATAGGGCCCACTTTCCCTGTTTGCCCCTGGCACTTCTTAAAACAGGTGCGCCTGGCGCAAACCGGGAAAGTGCGCCACTTAAAAAATACGGCCCCAGGTGCTTTCGGTGCAACTGCCGTACACCACATTTTTTCCAAACACGTTGATGCTGTGTACTCGGGCAGCATTCTTCCAAAAATGGTCACTTCCTTTCACATTGGGCAGTCCATCACTATGCCAACATTCTTTGCTCCTCCTCACCCTGTCCAAAAAGGAGGATAGGTTGTATCAACTCGACTGGAAGGGCTCCTTAAGATTTTACAATGATCGTACCAAGGAACACCATATGAACGATCAGCTTTTTGTGGGGTGAAAAAAGTGACGTCTGTGTGGAAGATGACCCTGTTGAGGCGGATAGTCCGCTACATCAAGATCTGCTATGTACTGGCCAAGTAGAAGCCCCTAGAAGTTCTGACAGTGCATTCTACCTGAACTAAGGCTGCTACCACTGCAATGGCTCGTAGAGTACCTGTCCTTGACATCTACCAGGCCACGTCATGGGCATCATTGCCTACCTTCACGCAGCATTACTGCCTTGACATCCAGGTCTGGTGGGAAGGCACTTTGCCTGCGTTGCTTTGAAGGATTTTTGGTCTGAGTCCACTCCACAGACCCTCCGCCTGGGGAGGTACTGCTTTGCTATCTATTCTAACATAAGGAATTTTATGCTTAGAAGGATCCATCAGAAGAACAAGCTACTTACCTTTGATAACGCTCTTTCTACTTTATATAACTGCAGATTCCTCAATGCTCTCCCACCAGTGCTGTTCTGTGGAGTGGCTTAATTTTTAACATCTAAAAAGGTCCCAAGTTGGAATTCATCCCACTTGTACCAACAGTTGTTTATGCTCCACATCTGAAAGAGACACGTTAGTGACAGATTCCTTACCTTAGAATATCCCCAGGCGTCAGGCTGGATCCGGAAAGTTTTTGCGTAGCAGTACCCTTGCGCGTCGGTAGGCGGCGTCGTGCGGCTCCGCGTCCGTCGTCGGCGTCGTGATCGCCGGGATGACGTCGCGGGCAGTACTTAGACGCCGCCCCTGCGCGCTGACGTCAGTTCTTCTTTTTCCGAGCCAGCAAGCGCAGATCCGGGAAGAGCAGTGCCCTAGTCATTTTTTGACTAACTTTTTTGGTGAATTTTTTCACTGTTTCTTCAAATCGACTCCAAGGTGTCGTAGGGATGCCCGGCTTTAAACGTTGCGGCGCCTGTGCTCGGATGATGTCCATCACAGACCCGCATCGGGAGTGTCTCTTCTGCCTCGGCCGAGGCCACGACACAGAGTCGTGTTCCGACTGCCGGGCCCTCAACCCGAAAGCTTTGCGAGAGCGGTCTCGAAAGCTCCTCGAGGCCCGGCAGTCGGCTCCGCGCCACACCAAGCCCCGGTCGCGTGAGAGGTCGAGGGGTCGGTCGCGGAGTCCTCACCGGTCGTCGGGATCCAAGTCTTCGTCGTCCGGTAAGTCTAAGCACAAAAAGTCCAAAAAGCATCGTCGCTCTAGGACTTCGCCTCGCCGGTCTCGCGACTCGGCTGAGACCCTCCCGGCACTGTCCCCGCCCCCGCGGCCCAGACATGCCTGTGGAGTCGCCCCCGCAATACCCGTCCTTCCCGGGTTCGGGGGCGGATCCGGCCCAAATACAGGAATTCCTGTCGGCCATGGCCCGCCTCTTCGGGCCTCAAGGTCCGTCCAGTGCGCCTTCGGGCCCCGCGGGCCCTGATGGGGTTGCCCCGGCGTTGCCGACGGCTCCGGCCCCGGCGTCGCCCGTGCCTCCAGCCTCAATCCCGGCTCCGGCCCCGGCCTCGATCCCGGCTCCGCAACCCCCATCGACGCCGGTCGACCTGACCACGCCTCCGCCGACGCCAATGTCTCCGGTGCCGTTCTCGACGACGCCTGGGGCTCCGGGCGGCGTCGTCCCCCAGTTCCTTCCGGCTCCGGACATGGAACCGGACCGACGTCGCTCGACGCTGGTTCCGGCGCCGATGAGACCTTGGGTCCCAAATGTCCCTCCTCCTCCTTATTTTGAACCGGAGGAGGACCAGGAGGACTGGGAGGGGTCTGAGGACCCTCTGGCACAACAGTGTCAGTTTGATGAGGACTGGGTACTTCCCCTGACACTGGCATGCTGTCTCCTCCCGTGGCTACGGAGGAGGGAGCCAATTTTGCAACGGTGTTGCGTAGGGCGGCTGGAGCCTTACATCTCCAACTCCCTACTGTGGCGGTCAAGACTAATCTCTTGACAGAGGTGCTTCAGCCGGCAGCCTCCTCTACGGAGACTGTGCTGCCGTTTAACGATGCCCTCACTGACGTTCTTTTGGGCGCCTGGTCCAAGCCCAACACAGGGGCTCCTGTGGATAGGAACGTGTCCCGACGCCATCGCCCAGCTCTGGGCTACCCCCTATTTCTCTCTGTCCACCCCACTCCTGAGAGCTTGGTTGTTCAAGCCTCCGCTTCCCAAACCGCCTTCCCTACCGCCCCTCCGGATAGGGAATCCAAACGCCTGGATCAATTTGGGAAGAAGGGTTTTTCTTCCTCCAGTGCTGGCTTGCGGTCCATCAACACCGCTTGTGTTTTGGGCCGATATACCCACTACTTGTGGGATTCGGTGGCGACTGTTTTGCCCCAGTGTTCTGAGGAGGTCCAGACACTGCTTTCCCGCGCCATTGCGGAAGGAAGGGATGCGGCCAAATACACAATACGATGTGGCCTTGATACCGCCGACTCGCTGGGCAGGTCTATTGCAACGACGGTGGCGCTGCGTCGCCACGCCTGGCTGAGAACCACTGGTTTTTCAGGGGATGTCCAGAATACTCTCATGGACATGCCCTTTGATGGAGTCGGTCTTTTTGGGTCCAAAGCAGACCATGCGTTGGAGCGCTTTAAGGACTCACGGGCTACTGCCAAGTCCCTGGGCCTTTCTGCTACACGCCCTCCGCTAACTTCTGCTTTTCGCCCCTATCGTGGCCACGGAAGGGGCGCCCAGTCATGTCAGCAGCCCAGCCACCGGCCCGCGCAGCAGGCGTCTTCGCGTGGCCGAGGACGTGGATACCGCCGTGGCGGTTCGGGCAACCAGCGTGCGGGTCAGGCCACCATCTCCAACCCGTCCGCGGCCTCCAAGCCCTCCTAGTCCCTCCTTTCAGGTGCACAGCACGCCAGTAGGGGGCAGGGTCCGCCATCACCTTCACCACTGGCGTCCCATCACCTCGGACAGGTGGGTCTTGGACATTGTCCGAAGGGGCTACTCCCTCCCCTTCGAGACCACCCCCCCAGCCATGCCACCTCAATTCCACCACATGTCAGGGGATTACTTGGTGCTTCTGCAGAAGGAAGTCACGGCCCTCTTGGCCAAGAGGGCCATCGAGCATGTTCCGACCCCAGAAGTAGGACGTGGTTGCTACTCCCACTACTTCCTGGTGCCCAAAAAGGACAAGGAGGACATGCGTCCTATCCTGGACCTCCGGAACGTCAATCGCTTCCTCCGGAAGGAGAAGTTCAAGATGCTCACCCTAGCTCAGGTCTTGACTGCCCTCGACCCTGGAGACTGGTTGGTAGCGTTGGACTTGCAGGACGCTTATTTCCACATCCCCGTCCTGCCGGCCCACCGGCGTTACCTACGGTTCACGGTAGGCCTCGAGCATTTTCAGTTCACCGTGCTCCCCTTTGGCCTTACCAGTGCCCCTCGGGTGTTCACGAAAGTGATGGCGGTGGTCGCAGCTCATCTGCGCCGGGCAGGGGTTTCAGTCTTCCCCTACCTCGACGACTGGCTGCTGAAGGCGGGCTCGTCCCAGGCAGTCGTCTCCCACCTCCAGACTACGGCCGAACTCCTGCACTCGCTGGGGTTCTCCATCAATGTGCCGAAGTCGCATCTGATTCCTTCTCCACAGCTCCTTTTCATCGGAGCAGTTCTGGACACGACGCAGTTTCGGGCCTATCCTCCCGAACGGCGAGTCCGGGATATTCAGGCTATGATTCCGATCTTTCAGCCTTTATCCTGGGTTTCGGTACGAATGACCCTGAGGCTGCTGGGCCTCATGGCCTCCTGCATCCTGCTGGTCAATCATGCCAGATGGCATATGCGGGCTCTGCAGTGGGACCTGAAGTTCCAGTGGGCGCAGCACCAGGGCAACCTGTCCGATCACGTCCAGATCTCGGAGGGGACTGCAAAACAGTTGCAGTGGTGGCTCTCGAACCGGCAATGGGTCATGGGCAGATCCCTCTCCCTTCCCCAGCCAGAGCACACAGTTGTGACGGACGCGTCCCTTCTGGGATGGGGCGGTCACATGGGAGAGGCGGAGATCAGAGGCCTCTGGTCTCCGGCGGAGTCCCGGCTCCATATCAACCTTCTGGAGCTCCGGGCGATCCGACTTGCACTCAAGGCATTCCTTCCCTCTGTCAAAGGGAAGGTAGTGCAGGTGTTCACAGACAACACCACCGCCATGTGGTACTGCAACAAACAGGGCGGGGTGGGGTCGTGGACCCTCTGTCAGGAGGCTCTGCGCCTCTGGACATGGCTGGAACATCAGGGCATGTTCCTGATGGTTCAACCACTGGCAGGTTCCCTGAACGCCAGGGCGGACGAACTCAGCCGCAGGTGCATGATGGATCACGAATGGCGTCTTCACTCGGAAGTGGCGCAAGGACTCTTTCTACAATGGGGAGAGCCATGGTTAGATCTATTCGCCACCGAAGAGAACGCGCAATGTCATCAGTTCTGCGCGTTGGAATTTCCAAGGCGGCACTCGCTCGGCGACGCTTTTCGTCGTGAGTGGAGTTGCGGTCTGTTGTACGCCTTTCCGCCTATACCACTTCTACCCAGAGTGTTGAAGAAGATTCGGCACGACCGGGTCCAAGTCATTCTTGTGGCTCCGGACTGGGCTCGAAGAGTTTGGTATCCCGAGCTACTCAGTATGAGCGTAGATCCCCCGATCCGTCTGCCTCTTTGGGAGGATCTTCTGTCGCAGCAGCAGGGGACGGTCCTCCACCCGAACCTGTCCAGTCTACACCTGCTTGCGTGGAGATTGAGCGGCGGCAGTTGATTCCTTTCGACTTGCCTCCTGAAGTTTGTGATGTGATTCTGGCAGCCAGGCGTCCCTCCACTAAGGTGGTATACGCCTGCAGGTGGAACAAATTTGTGGCATGGTGCACAGCAAAGGCTGTGGATCCCCTTTCTGCCCCTCTCTCTGAGGTCCTTCTGTTCCTTCTTTCTCTGGCCCAACAGGGCTCTGCCCTGGGTACCATCAAGGGTTATCTTTGTGCTATCTCGGCCTTCCTCAGGCTCCCTGATCAGCCCTCCCTTTTCAAGTCCCCTGTTGTTAACAGGTTCTTAAAAGGTTTACACAGACCAGAAAAGGGGAAGAGGCTATAACATACCGCACCTGACAGCAAAGTTTTTTATGAAAATGTAGCAATTAATTCCTATTATTGCTGAGTGCAAAGAACCTAGGAGCACTCCCCTTTACACTCCTAAATAGAGAAAAGATTCCCTTAAAACATGACACATTAGGTTCAGCACCCCATAGATACGTATATCATAATGTATTGGACAATGTGTACACAAAGAAAATTCCAATTTGTAGATGCGATCTTTTCTTGTATAAAACTGTTCTTTATTGTGTTTTCATTAAAATCCACAAAGCCATAGCCAACGCGTTTCGTCTCACACAGAGACTTCTTCAGGGCTATAGAAAAAACACATATATACGAACATTTAAAAAAACACTCATATACACATATGAGAGAATATACAAATCCATTAAAATTTAAGCCAACATCATACACTTGTTAATGTTATGCCATTTTCAGAAATCGATACAATCATTATTCATTTTTTATCAAGTGTAGCGCCTATATTCATTAAAAAAGACATGGGAAGAAGAAAGAAAATAAAGGAAGCAGAAACAGCATATTCCTATTGAAACAGGGAATTATAATTTAACAAATGAGAGTATTGCCCCAAGTGTAAAGGGAATAGTATATTATTCTAAATGTATACATATATCTTTAATTACATTAAATCATGATCAATCTCAAAGCAAACGCATTAAATATGACTTGAGATAAAGTCTTAGCATCAAGATCTAAGTAATAACTTAACAATGCATAATACCTAAGAGTGACTGAATAATGATCACTTAAATCAATAAGCATTATAGCTAAAAGTCTTATGCTGCACTCACCGCAATAGTAACTTGGCAGTGAAGACACGAATCAAATAAATATTCAAATGTGAGATCCAAATAACACCTTTAGCCCTAGAGGAAATATATCAACCAATGTTGAATTTGCTAAAATATATCCATCCACAATAACAAGGTACATCGAAAGTTATCTACAACGGTCCTTTAAACGCTCACCTGATATTTGGCAAGGTAACAGAAAAGTAATTAAAACTCCACACTTATATCAGGAGTAGGACAAGAAGACGATTATGAAGGTCAGTATTGATTTTTCAACCTGAACGAGGGAATACAAAATTTCTTATATTACGAGTGCAGACAACATAACATGATGATTAACAGCTTTATCATGTTAAGTTAGCACATTCATCGATACATTCCAAAGTACTCATAAGTGCAATAAGTTACCCAAGAAAACATGAAGCACCCCATGTTTATCCTGAGAAACAAAAGCCCAGTGCAATGGGATGAATCAATTTCTCTTTCTATACTGATACCTATCTGCTTATCACACCTTACTCCTTCGATGAAGCTCTCCTTCATCGGAGCCATTCTGAGCAAGGTGTAGTTTAGTGCCTACCCCCGGATAGGAGAGTCCAGGAAATTAAGTTTGGTCCTCACATTCCTCATATGTGCTCCTTTTGAGCTCTAATTCAGTTGTCCTCTTAGGCTCCATATCACCAAGACAGCCTTTCATGTCACTTTATCATCAGGGCTACGGATCCACGAGTTGCAGGCTCTTTCTGCTAACTTGCCCTACAACACATTCTATGCAGAAAAGCTGGCTCTGCAGACTTGAGCCTCCTTACTTCCAAAGGAAGTTGACTCCCTTTCATTTTGCTAAGAATATTACTCTTCTGGCTTTCTTTGCTTCACCTCACCCCTCTAAGGAGGAGTAAAACCATGACCGGTTAGATCCAAAAACTGGTACTAAGCTTCTACAGTGATCACCACAAAGAACTACACGGGGATGATCAGCAGTTTATCAGGTTCACTGGAGCAAAGAAAGGCAAGGCTGTGTAGAAACTGGCCATCTCGTGCTGGATCGTACTCGGCATGTAAATCTGCTTTAAACTGGGCAAAAAAAGGCTCTGGAGGGCTTGCAAGCTCATTTACTTGGGTCAAGGCTTCCACCACTGTGTTGGCACATAGGGTTCCAGTACTCACATTTGTCAGGTTGCTACTTGGGTGTCATAGAATATGTTCACAAGACATATTGCCTATGCAATCAGTTCTACCGGTAAGGGCACTTTGACTGCTTGATCCTTACGTTTGGGGCAGCTCATTCCATGTAATAGGGCCCACTTTCCCTGTTTGCGGCCGGCACATCTTAAAACAGGTGCGCCCTTTAAATAATACGGACCCAGATGCTTTCAGTGCAACTGCCGTACACCACATTTTTTCCAAACAAGTTGATGCTGTGTACTCGGGCAGCATTCTTCCAAAAATGGTCTCTTCCTTTCACGTCGGGCAGTCCATTACTTTGCCAACATTCTTTGCTCCTCCTCACCTGTCCAAAAAGGAGGAGAGGTTGTATCAACTGGACTGGAAGGGCACCTCAAGATTTTACCTTGATCGTACCAAGGAACACCATATGAACGATCAGCTTTTTGTGTGGTGAAAAAAGGGATGTCTGTGTGGAAGAGGACCCTGTTGAGGCAGATAGTCTGCTACATCAAGATCTGCTATGTACTGGCTAAGAAGCAGCCCTTAGAAGTTCTGACAGCGCATTCTACCAGAACTAAGTCTCCTACCACTGCATTGGCTCGTGGAGTACCTGTCCTTGACATCTACCAGGCCATGTTATGGGCATCATTGCCTACCTTCACACAGCATTACTGCCTTGACAGCCAGGTCTGGCGGGAAGGCACTTTGCCTGCATTGCTTCGAAAGATTTTTTTTTTTAATTTTCTTTTTATTGAATACAAACAAAGAACAATACAGATTCACGATTAATGCAGTATTCAAATCTCCTTTAACATCAATATGGCACAGTTGATTCATTTGCAGTAGATAGTCTCTACACCTAATTAGTTGTTCTCATCTTTTAT
Organism: Calotriton arnoldi; assembly: GCA_963921515.1. Taxonomy (NCBI): domain Eukaryota; kingdom Metazoa; phylum Chordata; class Amphibia; order Caudata; family Salamandridae; genus Calotriton; species Calotriton arnoldi. The sequence goes on along the minus strand of CAWUFW010014230.1, from coordinate 379,583 downwards.
ACCTCCAGTTCTTCTGGGGAGGTTTGCATCGGCATTCTAGGCGGTGTACATATATCTCCCCTAAAAGAGTTCCATTTACCCCATATTTGCGTCCATTTTTTCGGGCACCCCTGGACACAAACTGTTTTCTCATGGAACATACACCAGTCCATATCTTTTCCCCATACCTTCACTGTCGGTACGTCTTGCGCCCCCATTTCCTCGCTATGTTTCTTTTAGCCACCATCCACCCCAGAGCCACCCACATTCTCTCTTTATGTCCCAGGTCTGTTGGCTCGCACACATTTAGTAGACACCATTTAGGCTCTGGTTCCAGATGTACTCCCAATACTTCCCCCATGCATCGGACAACAGCCCTCCAGTACCCACCGATGAACAGACAGTCCCATATAATGTGCATGAACGTACCCTCTCGGCCGCATTGCCTTCTACAATTAGGGTCCTCTCTATATCCCATCTTGACCAAAGTGGGTCCTGTAAGATAGATTCTGTGCAAAATTTTCAATTGTACTAGTTTCAGTTTTGATGGTATCGCTACCTCCCTAGGCGATGCCAATGCCTCCCGCCACTCCTCTTCCTCCAATTCCATCAAATCTCGCTCCCACTTTTCACGGAGCTGAGGAAGAGGATCAGGTGAGTTGTTAATCAGCTTTGAATAAGTCAGAGAAATTGCCTTGCGCGGCATATACCCATCCAGGAGTCTATCTACAAGAGGCGAGGCCTCCGGAGGGGACACATCCCCCGGGATTACCGCTTTCAAAGCATGCCGCGCCTGCAGATACCTGAACCTCTCGGTCTCCACTAGTTCATGGTCTCGCTGCAATGTCTCAAATGGCACTACTTCTCCCTTTTTCCAGAGATCTTCCACCCAAGATATCCCTATAGTGCCCCATTTATCGAAACCTTTCGATCTCCAAAGGGATCCCAGTTTTTCCGAGTCCCATAGTGGGGTGGCTAGGGTTATGGTCTTTGCCCATCCCATGCTTCTCTGTGCCATATGCCACACCTGTATTGAGTGGTATGTAGGACCTGTCAGCCCTAGCTTCTTGGGATTGGAATACAGTGCTAGTGTGTAATTACTCCCTGGCAAAAACCACCTATCCATCGCATATCTTGGATCATTCTGAGGTCGATAAATACAGGGATTAATGGCTGCTAATTGTGCCGCCCAGTAGTATTTTTTAATGTTTGGCAACCCAATTCCCCCGTCATACCAACTTCGGGAATGATATTCGTGGTGGACTATTTCCCCAGAGCAGCGCTCTCTGTGTACTTTCTACTGCTGCAAAATAGGACGCCGGGACTACGTCCGGTGAGTTATGGAGGATGTATAAGAAATGTGGTAATGACATCATCTTGAAGAGCGCCGCTCTACCCAGTAATGATTGCGGCAGTGCCTTCCAATGCTCCACATCGTGCCTTAGTCGCTGTAGCAGCGGTAGTAAGTTGGAAGCGTAATAAAGCTTAGGATCTTTAGTGATGTATAGCCCTAAATACTTGAACCCGTCCTTAGCTATTGTCACCTGGCAATCTCTGGGAAGGGCAGGAGGGTCGCCATGCAATACCAATATTACCAATTTTGTCCAATTAATTGCATATCCAGAATAGGTGCCAAAAGTAGTAAATATATTAAGGACCCTATGTAGGGATCTCTCTGGCGAAGCCAGGTATAACAAGATGTCATCGGCATATAGAGGTATGCGATCTTCCCAGCCCTTTGCCCATCTCAGGCCCCGAATTATAGGGTCCTTACGGACCCAACAAACTAGGGGCTCCAATGTTAAAGCAAATAGTAGTGGGGATAGGGGACACCCCTGTCGCGTCCCTCTATGAAGATGGAAAACAGCAGATTTTGTATTATTAACTACCACTTGGGCAAGAGGATCTGAGTACAGGAGTCTCACCCAGCTAATACATTTTGGGCCAAATCCAAGCTTCTCCAAAACTGCAAATAGGTACGGCCATTCTATGGTATCAAATGCCATGGTGGCGTCTAAGGACACCACCACCGCATCCTCTCTTAAAGTGTCCACCCTTCCCATAACCCCATGTAGTCGTCGCAGGTTCAATGATGTGTTTCTGGCCGGCATAATGCCGGATTGGTCCGGGTGGACCAGCCAGGAGATCACCCGGGCCAACCTGGTGGCCAATAATTTGGCCAGTATTTTGACCTCGGCATTCAGCAATGATATGGGTCTATATGACGAGCATTTATGCTTAGGTTTCCCCTCTTTGTGAATCACATCTAGCGTGGCTATTCTCTGGTCTTGCGGAAGATATCCCTTTTCCAGGCTCTCCTCATACATGGCCTTAAGGTATGGGGCTATTCTATCTGGTCTCAATTTGTAAAGCTCATTGGGTAGACCATTTGGGCCCATCGCCTTCCCTGTCTGAAGATTCCCAATGGCTTGAGATATATCCTCCTGGGCTAGGTCGCTATCAAGTGAAGCTTTGTCACCGTCTGTTAGCGTCGGTAAACACATTTCCGACAGAAGCTCTTTCACCTCACTGTCCTGCCTATTGACTTTGGACGTGTAAAGCTGGTCATAGTACCTAGCGAATTCATTAGTAATGTGCTGTGTATCCTTAAGGCTGTCCCCAGAATCCCTTACCAATTCCGTGACTAGCCGGTTCGCCATTTCTCTTCTATCAAGCCAGGCCAAAAATTTTCCCGCTTTATCCCCCAACTCACATATATGCCAGAGCTTGTGTCTGTCTAATGTTTACGCCATATCTCTCGCCTCATCTCTATACTCTGTTTGTTTTAGCTTGAGAATAGGCGTACTGTCCCGCCCCTCTTGTGTAGTGAGTTCACTTTCTAACTTTGAAATTTCCTGCTCTATTCGGAGTAGCCCAGCGTTCTTTTCCTTCTTTGCTCCTGCTATCTGAGACACTGCATGTCCCCTTATCACGGTCTTGAAGGCCTCCCAGAGGGTCTGCACCGATTTTACCGATCCTTCATTTTCTTTAAAATAGTGATCAATTTCCTGGGTGACCTTCTGTTTGATTCTCGGGTTGCGAAGGTGCCACGGATTTATAGGCGCTACTCTAGTACTGCTACCTTTCCCTATCTCAACCTGCACCCATATCGGGGAATGATCTGAAATACCTCTCTCCAGGTGCCTGATCTGCTGAATATATCGGACCTGGTCCGCCGGGGTGAGGATATAATCGATTCGAGAAAGGCTATTGTTATTTTATTTATTATGAGCTATTATGAGCACCCGAGTAAAAAGTGAAATTTAGTTCGTTCGGGTGATGAACCCTCCAGACATCCACTAGTCCCAGTGCGTCTAGGAAGTGTGGGAGAACTGATTTCGATGAGCCAATAACTCTGGGAGGGTGACGATCTAGAATACCTGATAATACAGAATTAAAGTCCCCCCCGCCCAATCACCAGTTTCCCAGTGGGGAATATTAACATCAATTTCTCTAAGTCCCTTAATGCCACTTCTTGTAGGCCTGGCAGTAAGTACACCGACTTTATGTTGAGTACTTCGCCCTCCCAGATCCCAGACACTGCTGCATATCTCCCCAAACAATCTGTACACACCTGATCAATCATCATGGGAAGGGACCTTTCTTTTTAATATACCCACTCCCAGCTAGCCCATGGTAAACCCAGATTGTGCCACCAGTTGGTAACCCCATCGAGTCAGGGCTTTGCACATATTGCCTATTAGGTTGGTTTCCTGGAGCAGCACTATCTCTGGGGCATGTCTTTTGATAAACTGTAGTACTACTCCTCTCTTCAATTTGTCCCGTAGTCCATTCACATTCCATGACAGAAGCCGGAATCTCTTCTCATCCACGGTTCCCATATGGCTGTCCACTACTCTCCACCAGATAGTTCATATCTGTTTGCACTCCATATCTCCTGGGCCAGCCTCAGGGGGAAAAAGAGGGAAGGGGCCTCTCCTTGCTCAATAGAACCCATTAGTTCCACTGTGTCTAACCTTGTCTCTTCCGTGCCCTTTACCTTGTTATGTGAAACTGCGACAAACAAACATAACAATAACAACAACAAAAACATACCCCCTCCCTGCTCCCCTGCACTTTGGGCATCGCACTGCCCACTTGCCCAACCATGCAGGTGCCTGTCGCCCTAAACAACTGACTAAAAGTAAAGTTGGAGGGGGCCCCAGGCCGGACCCCCGGTTCTAACCCCTTCAAACAATGTTCTATCAAGTTCACTCATACATCTAGACCAGTGCAAGTTTAGTCACTTATCGTTCTCAGCTCGACTCAGTTCTACGGCGACTCCGAATGCTTCCATTTCTCAGCCCTATACACCTTCTCCCTCGATCTCCGTCGTTGTTGCATCTTGTCGTCCTCCTTGATGTGAAGGTTTGTTGGCCCCGTTGCGATCTTTCCCTTTTCTAGAATTGTGGTCTTTCGTAGGTCTCCACCCTTCCAGCCAGTCTGCTGCCGATTCCGGTCTGTCGAAAAACCATGGCTTCCCATTGGCCTCAACCCTGATTTCGCTGGGAATAACATGGAGTACTTAATCCCTTTATCCCGTAGCTGCCTCTTGATCTCCAAGAAGGACCTCCTTTTCCTCTGAACTGCTATCGTAAAGTCAGGATAAAAGGCGATTTCACTGTTCTCGTACCGGATCGGCGGTGTCGTGCGGGCAGTTTTTAGTACACTGTCTCGGTCCCTGAAGTTTAATAGTCTGGCCAGCATGGGCCTAGGAGGGGCACCCAGCTTGGGTCTACCACTGGGGACCCTATGTGCTCTCTCGACAGTGAAGAAGATAGACAATGCCTGCGGCTTGAGGGAGTCGCAGATAAGTGTTTCTACAAAAAGATCAGCTGCTTGCCCCTCCGCCTTCTCCGGGACCCCAAGTATCCTTACGCTATTCCTTCAGGACCGCCCTTCATAATTGTCTAGGAGCCTCTCCATTTTCTGGTTGGTGGCCTGAAGATCTTTTATTTCTCGTTGCATCTTTCTGGTGTCTCCGCTGACTTCCGCCGTGACCACCTCCACGTTCCTGACTTTTTCACTGATGTTTTGCATGTCCGCCCTCATCAGCGTCACCTCGGCTGTTATCGTGTCCATTCTCGACTCCAGCGATGTACGTATTCCAACTATGGCCTCCATGATATCTTTCAAGGATGGATCTTCACTGTCCAGTCCCCGCACTGTTTCATCACTTCCTTTACCAGTAACATCTGGGTCAGTCCGCTTCTGCATTGCAAATTTGTCCAGTTTGGTCTGGAGAGTTCCTCTTGCACCTTTACCCCCCGACATTGTGTCCACTTAGCAGTTGGCCTACTCAGGCCGGGTTAGATCATATACGCTCCATGGCCAACGCGCTCTCCACCACTCCTTCGTTGCTCTTCTTATTCCGCCCAGAAGGCCACTATAACCTGGCACCTTGTCCTACTTCAGGTCTTTGCCCTTATTCTGTACAGGAGTCTTATTTCCGGTTTGATGCACAATGGCTCGATGCCCATTGGGAGTATTGTGCTCTGTTATCCGGGTCCCCACTGGGCTTTGGGTGTTACTCTAGCCGGCTGCCGTTTGTCCCCAGTCGTAATTTATCGCTTATCCCCCCTTGTTGTTGCATCTGGGGTTAATTGGGGACCCTCTGACACCGCTGTCCATCCCTGCACAGAAGGCTGCCTCCGCCATGTAGGCTGGTGGATCCACTCCCACCGCCCCACTGTTCTGCTTTTTCACAGTTCCGAGTGTATTATATGTGGGTTCATCCACGGTTGACCCAGCTCCGCTACTTCACCCTTTTTTCTGCACTCAGCTGCCTCTCCCGGCTCGTAACCCACTCGGCGCCATTTTTAATCCCTGGAGGTCTCCTCTTTACCTTATTCGCACAGGGTTCTTATAATATCTACCAACGTGGTCAGAGAAGAAATGTCTGTGTATAGCCCTTTATTCTCGTGTTCTCTCCGTGGGAGGGGAATATCGCGCCGGTCTCAGCACTCCCACCTTTTCACCGCGGTCCGCTGCCGTTCCGTCCGGTCGGCTCCCTGCCGGAACATGCCCGTTTTCTTTCTGTGTCACTGGCCCCTTCACACTGATCGATACTCAAGTGTAATCACAGGACCGATGGCACTCTGCGCCGCTGTTATTAAGGTGCCAATCCGGGCCGTGTGATCTGCGAGGCTCGCTGATCTTCCTCCGCCTAACCGTTCCTTCCGGCCGGTCGCTCCGATTAATTGAGGCCGATGCTTCACACTCTTTTTTTGGGCTGCACCCCTCGTTACGCGCTGCCTGTGCCTACTTTTCTCGCCACATCACTTCTGTCCCCGCCCTTTGTCAGCGCGATGTACGAGCGCCTCGGTCCCACCTGATTTGCGGATATTTATGCAGATTAATTAGGGGCAGAAGCCCGGGGAGTCACTGAGCCTCACAGAAGTGCGGCCATCACTCACGGCGTCAAAGCCACGCTCTCGCTTTGAAAGATTTTTGCTCTGAGTCCACTTCACAGACCCTCCGCCTGGGGAGGTACTGCTTTGCTATCTATTCTCGCATAAGGAATTTTATGCTTAGAAGGATCCATCAGAAGAACAAGCTACTTACCTTTGATAACGCTCTTTCTAGTGGAGACTTTATATAAATGCAGATTCCTCAATGCTCTCCCTCCAGTGCTGTTCTGTGGAGTGGCTTACTTTTTAACAGCTAAGAAGGTCCCAAGTTAGAATTCTGCCCACTTGTACCAACAGTTGCTGATGCTCCACATCTAAGGGCATGGAAAATAAAAAATAAGAAACTGATATCAGCACAAAGGGCTGGTGCTTAGGTGCGGCTCCACTCTATCACTTCCAGGGTGGTATGGAGCCAACAATGAACCACATGGCCACATTTCTGCAAGTGTGAATCAGGTTTTGGCTTCATTCTTTTGCTGCCTTTCTGTTGGCAGACCAGAACTGAAAAGTGGAAGTTTCCAGTGTTTCAATCCATTCTATTCAATAATTATTATTTGAGGATTGATCATTCTACAGTTCGATCCTTCATTTGGAAATATGCGAAAATCAAAATATTTATTTTAAGTGGAAAGTTTTTAATGTTATTTCTAAAAGACAAAGCAATATGCTAATCTCCACCGTAACACTTTTTTTTGCTCCTAATGCATGCTCTCTTTTTGTCAGCGCCTACCAGTGTTTCAGTTGAGCCACCAATAGTCCATAGTAGATCCAGTTTGCTGCAGATGCACTGCTCCCACAATTCAATCTTTGGATTCCAACTTAATTTGTTAACCATTAATTTTAAATACCTTGACATTTACAGAACATTTGAAAATTTTCAGTTTTACATTTTCCTTTTCATGTATATAGATGTTATCAATATGCTAATATTATTTCATTTTCTAAACAGTCAGTGACCCCTGGGTAGGCTTGGTGGGCTCCAGGTAAATAACTGCTGCCATTTTGTACTCTGTATTCTTTCTGCCCCTTTCAGAGCCGCTAAAGCCTATACACCTGTCAGAAATTCAACTCACCGTACGTGCTAAGAAAGAAAAAATGCCTTAGTTGGAAATAGTGGTATGAATTAAATGCATAAGGAAAAAGGCAGCGATCTTCATAGTAGAAGGCCAAATCATACGAGTACTTCTCAGCACAAAAATCATTTTCTGGTTGCTTATCTGATAATATCCCACCAAAATGGTTTTGTTGATTGGTCATCTGACAGCCTTTTAGGAAATAGAAGAGAGTCTTTCATTTAAAGTTGGCAGTCCTTACAGCATCATAATGTGGCTGCTTGGTTGTAAACTAACTATAGTTCTTATCATTACTGCAGTTTGTCATGATTGCAATTTCTCAGGTTATTGCTAATTTGCACCCTTAGAGATCATTCAAGTTATAAGAACTTATTTTGTACGAATGTTATTTATCCAAGAAAAGTACTCTACAGAAATATTGCTGCATCTGTCGAATTATATAGCATGTTTTCTAACAATGATGCTGTTCACATGTCTAGATGATCACAATTCAGGAGAACTGCTGAGACGGGTAAAACACCCAATTCTAATAAAAGAGCCGGAGATAGGGTGCAACGAAGACAAAGGGTCTCCTCTGACGCCAACTCACCTGACTGCGCCATTGGAAGAACAGGAAACAGAGAAGTTTCTTGTAAAGCGCCCTCAGTGCGATGCGTTGAGATCTTCCCAGGCCCCCGAAATCACAGGAGGGTTAGCTGACTCTTCACTTGAGGATGGTGAGTCCAGATCACTGACATGTTGTTACCTGCTCTTTGTCCATGAATGTGCTGTTCTGATAGAGACATCTTGTTGTAGGGATTCTGCACATACACAGAGCTATGCACAGGATAATAGGACCTCGGAGTATAGTGGTGAACCAACCATGCACCTTAGTACCCACAATCCCAATCCGACTAGCTTTAGCGTCTCATTAGCAATGATGCTACCAATGATTAGACAACCCAGAACACGGTCTCTCTCTCTCAGGACTCGCGGGAGCAAGGACACCCTTTCATAACTCACTCATACCTGTCCACAACGTGCGTAATAATAGACACTGTATAGTTTAAAATGTTTATTTCAACTACCGTGCTCTAAGATACAGTACACGTGCCAGTACTATCAGCATAATGCATAAAGATAAAACAATGAGCATAGTTACAATTCCATAGAATACAAACGGGGAAAGCATTTCATAAAGCAGTGGATATAGGGCTAAATGACCATACCACCCTCCCCGTGCTATTAGCTAGTTTATTATAAAAATAGAAGACCTCTGGGCACTGTCAGGCGAACCCCCATACCTCAACATCTAGATGCAAGGTTTACATCATCAGACAAGCACAGCTCTTCTCTCTGGAAAGGTTTTTCTCCAAGTGTCTCTAACAGTGAAATCACAATATTAAAAGCACACAAATTTCTCCAGTGCAGCTGCATTCAGTGTTATGTCTAAGTGCGAGGGGCTGACCAGATCAGCAAGAACAAGGGACATTGTTTTTCGACCTTGTACATGATGTGCAGACAAACCCAAAGGGAACAGGAGGAAAGGTGAAAGGCAAAAAGGCAGACAGTTCTAAAATAGCCGGGCACAAGCAGAGGCTGGAAAAACAAAGGCACAAAGCAATGTGCGCAAAAAAGGCATCATGGCAGCCAGGCCCAAGCCAACTTAGCAAGGCAGACCATGAGGCCACAAAACACACGACAATCTAACTGCAGATTCCTCACCTTTTGAATACTCACCAGGGATTAGACTGGATCCAGAAAATGTTTTGCAGTACACGTGCCCTGGCAGGTGGCACTGGGGGCTCCGTGTCAATGCCGTTTGGATATGATGTGTGTGGTCCTATATTTAGGCACTACTCAAGTGCGCTGACATCAGTTACTTTTTTTCCCCGCTAACTGACGGAGATCCGGAGCAACCTCTCATCTCATTGAGACACTTCCTCCAAGATTTTTACTTAAAAACCAGTGTGGTAGCATATACGTTCCCTGTCAAATCTACAGGCTTTAAACCCTGTGGGAATTTTCCAAACAAGTGTCTGTGACTGACCCATGTGTGGTTTGCCTGTGGTGCCTGGGGTCTTACCACAATTCCAAGACCTTCAGTGACTGTGCCTTGATGCATTCCAAGACCATACAAGACTGAGAAATAAAAAAATTTGTGGCCAAGCACCGAAAAGACCACGTGCTGGGATTAGTTGAGGTCACAGGTAGGGCCTGGTCTCGCTCCCAAGGTCACTCCTATGACAGGTCATCTTCACGATTGAGATCCTTGGGCAAAACCAAGAAGAAGCGCAAGAAATCCATGTATTACTTGGTCCGCTCCAGCCACACTTGATTTCCAGAGAACGCACGAGGGCGTCATTGTGCCTCCGGGTCGCTGTCCCGAAATCACTCTATTTCAAAGTCGATTCTAATCCTTGCTCTTAGGTAACTGGAATTTCTAGGGACGTTGGCAAAGCTGCAGCAAATCAGGACTTCACAAAGCCATGGTGCGTTTTTTTGGCACATTAATGGCTCACTGTGATTCGCCTGGGGGCCACAAGGAGCCGAGAGGCCTCCCAACCAGGTTTCCGCGGATGGATCATCCCATTGTGTCAGTTAGGCCCTCTGTATCTGCTCAGGCCTCTGGACCGACTTTAGTACCAGTTCCCTCCACGACACCACAGCCTATGCTGGAACACAACCCCTGACTACGACGGCCAACCCAAAGTGATGACTGACCCCGAGACGTCACTGTCCCTACCTCGGCAGAGGCCTCAACCTCTTTACCTCTCTACTTATTCCAACAAAGTGCCTATGGCCTGCTGGAAGGCCTCATGTCCTTCATCAGTCATTTGGCATTTACTCCGATAATTGGGGCTATGATGCTGGGTATGAGATTACCCTGCTTTACCCAGAGTATAACTGGTACGAGGATCTCCCAGATGGCAGTGGTCTGGATACTTCCTCAGGCACTGGACTAGTTTCTCCCCCACCCAGGGCCTGCCAAGAAAGACAGTGCCTCCTTTGCTATGGTTATGCGAAGGGCAGCGGAAGGTTCTTGATCTTCAACTTCACTCTCAGGAAGATAAAAGCCAATGTTCTGAGGGAGGTGGTGCTACCTGGACAGTCAAGTTCTGAGCCTATTAAATGAGGCTATCACTGATACACTACTAGGTACTTGGGCCAAACACTGCTCAGGTCCACCTGTGCATCTCCAGATCGCTAGACACCATCACCCATCTCTAATCGATAAAGCTTTCCTCACCAGGTACCTTACTCCTGAGAGCACTGTGGTGCAGTCTTCAGCCAGTAGAGTTAACCCTAACTCATTTCCCACTACTCCCCATGACAGGGAATTTAAAAGGATAGAGACCTATGGTAAGCACTTTTTGCCTCTATAACTTTGGCCCTTTGCTCAGTGAAAGCTAGCTGCATGTTAGGCTGCTGCGCTCACACTTTTTGGGATTCTATGGCCAACATGATGTCCATGGTCCAGCAAGAAGCCTGGGACTTTGATTCACAGACAATGCAGATGTTTGTGATGCAGCCATGTGCACCATCCACTATGAGGTTGATACTACTGATTACCTTGGTAGGGTTATTAGCACCGGTGGGGCCAATCGCAGGCAAGCCTGGATGCGGTTGACTGGATTTTCTGGGGACATTCAGGCCAGTCTCATGGACATGCCGGTTTACGGCATCTGACTTTTAAAGAAAAGGCAGACTGGGCCCTGGAGCTGTTCAACGATAGCAGGGCCACAGCTTGGCTGACGGTGAACCGCCTGTCGCTCTTGCAGCTTGAAGTGCAGTGTCTTTTGGTAAAAGGAGCCATAAAGAGGGTACTGGTGACACAAGTTGGTCGTGGTTGTTATTTCCACTACTTCCTTCAAGGTCTTCCTCTACCTCGACAACTGGTTCTTGAAGGGGGGTTTGCCCGAGGCAGACATCAACCTCCTCCAGACTACGGCAAATCTCCTGACAACTTAGGTGTGCCTAAGTCACACCTTACTCCTTCGATGAAGCTCTCTTTCATCGGAGACATTCTGAGCAAGGTGCAGTTTAGTGCCTAGCCTCGGAGAGGAGAGTCCAGGACATTTGGGCTATGCTCCCAGTGTTTAACCTCTGTCCTGTATTACAGCGAGGATGACTCTGAGCCTGCTGGGACTGATAACCTCCTTCATCTTGCTGGTCAAGCACACCAAATGGGATATGAGGGTTCTGAAGTCCCTGTAGGCTCAGAACCAGGGGGACCGTTCTGATTTTGTCTAGATTTTGGAGGAGAAAGCAAAATATCGTGAGTGATGGCTGCGGAACCTTATCTTAATTGGGTCGGCAGCAGACCTCTCTACTTTCCCACCCGGATCTCACAGTGTTGACTGATGCATCGCTTCTGTTTTGGGGAGGCCATCTCAGAGAGGGGTAGATTAGAGGCATCTTCTCTCCAGTGGAGGACCAGTTCCATATCAACCTTCTGGAGCTGAAAGCCACACTCTTCCTGTTGCAAGCCTTCCTGCTCTCCATCAAAGGGTAGTCAATGCCTGTGCTTACAGACCAATGCACTGCCATGTGGTACTACAACAAGCAGGGCTAGGTGGGGTCATGGAACCTGTGCAAGGTGGCTTTGCATCTCTAGACATGGCTAGTTTACCAAGTGATTTTTCTGGTGACACACCACTTAGCAGCTTCCTTGAACATCAGAGCAAATGAAATAAGACGCTAAGCCTTGCGGATCATGATTGGCCGTTACATCCGGAGCTGCCCCTTTAGTCTTTTCTGCAAGTAGGGAAAGAACTGGCTCGATGTTTTCGCCACTGTAGAAAATGCATGCCAGCACTTTTGCATGTTGGAGGTCTTGCCGGGAGACAAAATCCATGTAGGATGGAGCTCGGCACACCTGTACACTTTCCTGCTGATACCTCTCCAGTCCTGAGATCTGAAGAAGGTCAGGATCGACTGAACCTAAGTCATTCTAGTGTCTCCATATTGGGTATAGAAAGAATGGTACCCCAAACTCCTGGGCTTGAGCATTTGTCCCTCTATCAGGCTGCCTCTTCAGGAGGATCTCCTGTTGTAGCCGCGGGACTGGGTTCTCTAGCCGAAATTTTGTAATCTTCACCTCCATGTTTTGAAATTGAGCAGTGACAGTTGAGTTCTTTGAACCTTCATGTTGAAGTCGTGAATGTCATCTTGGCATCCCTCAACTAAAGCTGTATGCCCCTGGTGTTGGGATATGTTTGTGGTCTTGTGCGCTACTAAACAGATAGACCCAATCCATGACAAACTGTCCAAAGTTCTGTTTTTTTGTGCTGTCCCTTTCCAAAGTCAAGGCCTTGCTTTGGGCACTTATATAGAGGACCTGTTGGCTTTTTCAGCCTTCTTACAGGTGCCGGACCAGCCATCATTATTTAAATATCTCATTGTAATGCATTTCCTTAACTGGTCACAACATATGTTCAACCCTTTTGTGTTTGTTGTGCCCAACGGGATTTAAGTTTGGTCCTCACATTCCTCATATGTGCTCCTTTTGAGCTCTAAAGCAGTTGTCCTCTTAGGCTCCATATCATCAAGACAGCCTTTCATGTCGCTATATCATCGGGGTTACGGATCCATGAATTGCAGGCTCCTACTGCTAACCTGCCCTACAACACATTCTATGCAGACAAGCTGGCTCTGAGGACTTGAGCCTCCTTACTTCCGAAGTTAGTTGACTCCCTTTCATGTTGCTAAGAATATTACTCTTCTGGCTTTTTTTTGCTTCACCTCACCCCACTAAGGAGGAGGAGAACCATCACCGGTTAGATCCAAAAATGGTACTACTCTTCTGCGGTGATCACACCAAAGAACTACGCGGGGATGATCAGCAGTTTATCAGGTTCACTGGAGCAAGGCTCTGCAGAAACTGACCATCTCATGCTAGATCATACTCCGCATTTAAAACTGCTATAAACTGGGCAAAAAAAGGCTCTTGAGGGCTTTCAAGCTCATTTACTTGGGTCAAGGCTTCCTCCACTGTGTTGGCACATAGGGTGCCAGTACTCGACATTTGTCAGGTTGCTACTTGGGTGTCACAGAATATGTTCACAAGACATATTGCCTATGCAATCAGGTCTACCGGTAATGGCACTTTGACCGCTTGGTCCTTACGTTTGGGGCAGCGCATTCCATGTAATAGGGCCCACTTTCCCTGTTTGCCCCTGGCACTTCTTAAAACAGGTGCGCCTGGCGCAAACCGGGAAAGTGCGCCACTTAAATAATACGGCCCCAGGTGCTTTCGGTGCAACTACCGTACACCACATTTTTTCCAAACACGTTGATGCTGTGTACTCGGGCAGCATTCTTCCAAAAATGGTCACTTCCTTTCACATTGGGCAGTCCATCACTTTGCCAACATTCTTTGCTCCTCTCACCCTGTCCAAAAAGGAGGATAGGTTGTATCAACTCGACTGGAAGGGCGCCTTAAGATTTTACAATGATCGTACCAAGGAACACCATATGAACGATCAGCTTTTTGTGGGGTGAAAAAAGTGACGTCTGTGTGGAAGATGACCCTGTTGAGGCGGATAGTCCGCTACATCAAGATCTGCTATGTACTGGCCAAGAAGAAGCCCCTAGAAGTTCTGACAGTGCATTCTACCTGAACTAAGGCTGCTACCACTGCAATGGCTCGTAGAGTACCTGTCCTTGACATCTACCAGGCCACGTCATGGGCATCATTGCCTACCTTCACGCAGCATTACTGCCTTGACATCCAGGTCTGGTGGGAAGGCACTTTGCCTGCGTTGCTTTGAAGGATTTTTGGTCTGAGTCCACTCCACAGACCCTCCGCCTGGGGAGGTACTGCTTTGATATCTATTCTAACATAAGGAATTTTATGCTTAGAAGGATCCATCAGAAGAACAAGCTACTTACCTTTGATAACGCTCTTTCTAGCGGAGACTTTATATAACTGCAGATTCCTCAATGCTCTCCCACCAGTGCTGTTCTGTGGAGTGGCTTAATTTTTAACATCTAAAAAGGTCCCAAGTTGGAATTCATCCCATTTGTACCAACAGTTGTTGATGCTCCACATCTAAGGGCATGGAATATAAAAAATAAGAAACTGATATCAGCACAAAGGGGTGGTGCTTAAGTGTGGCTCCACTCTATCACTTCCAGGGTGGTATGGAGCCAACCATGAACCACATGGCCAAATTTCTGCAAGTGTGAATCAGGTTTTGGCTTCATTCTTTTGGTGCCTTTCTGTCGCCAGACCAGAACTGAAAAGTGGAAGTTTCCAGCGTTTTGATCCATTCTATTAAAAAATTATTATTTGAGGTTTGATCATTCTACAGTTCGATCCTTCATTTGGAAATATGCGAAAATCAAATTTTTCATTTTAACTGGAAAGTTTTTTGTTTTATTTCTAAAAGACAAAGCAATATGCTAATCTCCAACGTAACACTTTTTTTTGCTCCTAATGCATGCTCTCTTTTTGTCAGCGTACACCAGTGTTTCAGTTTAGCCACCAATCGTCCATAGTAGATACAGTTTGCTGCAGTTGCACTGCTCCCACAATTCAATCTAAGGATTCCAACTTAATTTGTTAACCATCAATTTTTAATACCTTGACATTTACAGAACATTGTAACAATTTCAGTTTTACATTTTCCTTCCTATGTATGTAGATGTTATCAATATGCTAATATTATTTCATTTTCTAAACAGTCAGTGACTCCCTGGGTAGGCTTGGAGGGCTCCAGGTAAATAACTGCTGCCATTTTGTACTCTGTATTCTTTCTGCCCCTTTCAGAGCCGCTAAAGCCTATACACCTGTCAGAAATTCAACTCACAGTACGTGCTAAGAAAGAAAAATGCCTTAGTTGGAAATAGTGGTATGAATTAAATGCATAAGGAAAAAGGCAGCGATCTTCATAGTAGAAGGCCTAATCATACAAGTGCTTCTCAACATAAAAATCATTTTCTGGTTGCTTATCTGATAATATCCCACTAAAATGGTTTTGTTGATTGGTTATCTAACAGCCTTTTATGAAATAGTAGAGAGTCTTTCATTTAAAGTTGGCAGTCCTTACAGCATCATAATGTAGCTGCTTGGTTGTAAACTAACTTTATTTCTTATCATTACAGCAGTTTGTCTTGATTGCAATTTCTAAGTTTATTGCTAGTTTGCACCCTTAGAGATCATTCAAGTTATAAGAACATATTTTGTTCGAATGTTATTTATCCAAGAAAGGACTCTACAGAAATATTGTTGCATCTTTTGAATTGTAAAACATGTTTTCTAACAATTATGCTGTTCACATGTATAGATGATCACAGTTCAGGAGAATTGCTGAGACGAGTAGGAATAGAAGAGCTGGAGATAGGGTACAATTCGGGAGAACTTCTGCGACAAGTAAAACCTCCAGTTCTAATAAAAGAGCCAGAGATAGGGTGCAACGAAGACAAAGAGGCTCCTCTGACGCCAACTCAACTGACCGCGCCATTGGAAGAACAGGAAACAGAGAAGTATCCTGTAAAGCTCCTCCAGTGCGATGTGTTGAGTTCTTCCCAGGCCCCGAAATCACAGGGGGTTAGCAGACTCTGCACTTGAGGATGGTGAGTCCAGATCACTTGCATGTTGTTACCTGCTCTTTGTCCATGAATGTGCTGTTCTGATAGAGACTTCTTACCGCAGATTCCTCACCTTTTGAATACTCCCTGGGAATAAGACTGGATCCGGAAAATCTTTTGCAGTACACGTGCGCAGGCAGGTGGAACTGGGGGCTCGGTGTCAATGCCGTTTTGCATATGATGTGTGTGGTCCTATATTTAGGCACTACTCAAGTGCGCTGACATCAGTTCCTTTTTTCCCCTCTAACTGACGAAGATACGGAGAAACCTCCCATCTTATTGAGACACTTCCACAAAGATTTTTTCTTATAAAACAGTGTGGTAGCGTGCTCATTACCTGCCAAATCTACAGGCTTTAAACCCTGTGGGGAATGTTCCAAACAAGTGTCTATGACTGACCCATATGTGGTTGCCTGTGGTGCCTGGGGTCTTACCACAATTCCAAGACCTGCAGTGACTGTGCCTTGAGGCATTCCAAGACCATTCAAGACTGAGAAGTGAAACCTTTCGTGGCAAAGCACCTTAAGACCATGTGCTGGGATTAGTTGAGGTCACAGGTAGAGCCTGGTACCGCTCCCAAGGTCACTCCTGTGACAGGTGATCTTCACGATTGAGATCCTTGGGCAAAACCAAGAAGAAGTGCAAGAAATCCAAGCACAACTTGGTCTGCTCCAGCCACACTTGATTTCCAGAGAAGGCATGAGGGCGTCATTGTGCCACCGGGTCGCTGTCCTGAAGTCACTCTATTTCGGAGTAGATTCTGATCCTTGCTCTTAGGTAACTGGAATTTCTAGGGACATTGGCAAGGCAGCAGCAAATCAAGGACTTCGCAAAGCCATGGTGCGTTTTTTGGGCACATTAATGGCTCACTGTGATTCACCTGTGGGCCCTAAGGAGCCAAGAGGCCTCCCAACCAGGTTTCTGTGGACAGGTCATTCCACTGTGTCAGTTAGGCCCTCTGTATCTGCTCAGGGCTCTGGACCGACTTTAGTACCAGTTCCCTCCACGACACCACAGCCTACGCCGGAACACAACCCCAGATAACGACGTCCAACCCATAGTGCTGACTGACCCCGAGACGGCACTGTCCCTACCTCGGCCGAGGCCTCAACCTCTTCACCTCTCTAATTATTCCAACACAATGCCTCTACCTACTGGAAGGCCTCATGTCCTCCATGAGTCATTTAGCATTGACTCCGATAATATCAGGCAATGATGCTGGGTATGAGATTACCCTGCTTTACCCAGAGTATAACTGGTACGAGGATCTCCCAGATGGCACTGTTCTACATACTTCCTCAGGCACTGGACTAGTTTCTCCCCCACCCAGGGCCTGCCAAGAAAGACAGTGCCTCATTTGCTATGTTTATACGAAGGGCAGTGGAAAATTCTTGATATTCAACTTTTTCTAAGCAAGTTAAAAGACAATGTTCTGAGGGAGGGGCTGCTACCTGGACAGTCAAGTTCTTAGCCCATTAAATGAGACTATCACTGATACACTACTAGGTACCTGGACCAAACTCTGCTCAGGTCAACCTGTGCATCTCCTGATCACCAGACACCATCGCCCAGCTCCAGGTGATCCAGCTTGCCTCACCCAGTGCCTTACTCACTGAGAGCACTGTGGTGCAGTCTTCAGCCAGTAGAGTTAACCCGAACCCATTTCCCACTACTCCCCATGACAGGGAATTGAAAAGGATAGAGACCTATGGTAAGCATTTTTTTCCTCTATAAGTTTGGCCCTTTGCTCAGTGAAAGCCAGCAGCATGTTAGGCTGCTGCTCTCACGCTCTCTGGGATTCCATGGCCCATATGATGTCTATGGTCCTGCAAGAAGCCTGGGACTTTGATTCACAGACAATGCAAGATCGTTGTGATGCAACCATGTGCACCATCCGCTGTGAACTGGATACCACTGGTTCCCTTGGTAGGGCTATTAGCACCGGTGTGGCCAATCGCAGGCAAGCCTGGATGCGGTTGACTGGCTTTTCAGGCAACATTCAGGCCAGTCTGATGGACATGCCGGTTTACGGCTCCTGACTTTTAGAGAAAAAGCAGACTACTCCCTGGAGCGGTTCAAAGATAGCAGGGCCACAGCTTGGCTGACGGTGAACCGCCTGTCGCTCTTGGAGCAGGAGGTGCAGGCTCTTTTGGTCAAAGGAGCCATAAAGAGGATACTGGTAACATAAGTTGGTCGTGGTTGTTATTTCCACTACTTTCTTCAAGGTCTTCCTCTACCTCGACGACTGGTTCTTGAAGGGGGTTTGCCCGAGGCAGACATCAACCTCCTTCAGACTATGGCGGATCTCCTGACAACTTAGGTGTGCTTGAGTCACACCTTACTCCTTCGATGAAGCTCTCCTTCATCGGAGCCATTCTGAGCATGGTGTAGGTTAGTGCCTAGCCTCGGAGAGGAGAGTCCAGGACATTTGGGCTATGATCCCAATGTTTAACCTCTGTCTTGTATCACAGCGAGGATGGCTCTGAGCCTGCTGGGACTGATAACCTCCTTGATCTTGCTGGTCAAGCACACCAAATGGGATATGAGGGATCTGAAGTCCCTGTGGGCTCAGAACCAGGGGGACCTTTCTCATTTTGTCTAGATTTTGGAGAAGAAAGCAAAAGATTGTGAGTGATGGCTGCGGAACCTTAAATGTGTTGGCAGCAGACCTATAAGATGGTATAGTTCCTGTACAGTATCAAATTTAAAAAAACATTCAAAATGCCAATAAAAAATAGACACCCCCTTTTTCGGTGTATGTCCATATATATTTTTTTGGCATGCTGAATGGATTTTTATACTTGATGCTGCACAAGAGGTATATCACCATATAGGTGGATTACATCCGATTGGAGATCGTGATTACGGAAGAAGGGTACCATCCCTCTCTTCTTTTTTTGTGTGCCTATTTTTTATTGGCATTTTGAATGGTTTTTAAAAATTTGATACTGTACAGGAACTATACCATCTTATAGGTCACGCATCATTCTGTTATTCGAACGGATTGGGGACATTAGCTACTGAGTCTCTCCATTTATATTTATAAGCCCTGAAGAAGTTCTCTTGGCTTGTTTGCCAGTTTAGAACGAAACGCGTTGGCTGCTATTTGAAGTGAAATACCATTTGGATTTTTCAAATAAAGATTTGAAAAGAAAACATAAAGAGACTTACAGTTTTTTTCGGTGCACTGCTCTGTATGAAAAATAGCTTTGGAATCTGTAAACAGTGGCACCAAAGGGCAACGGGTGCCGAGAAGTGTGCACGTTTTATTTCCATAATAGGATTTCAGTATATTTTGTGAGGTGCTTTGTCACTAGTCTGTTGCCTAGGTCTCATTTGTGTAAATTTCTATGTGTTGGCAGCAGACCTCTCTACTTTTCCTACCCAGATCTCACAGTGGTGACTGATGCATCGCTTCTGTGTTGGGGAGGCCATCTCAGAGAGGCGGAGATTAGAGGCATCTGCTCTCCAGCGGAGGACCCGTTCCACATCAACCTTCTGGAGCTGAAAGCCATGCTCTTGCTGTTGAAAGCCTTCCTGCCCTCCATCAAAGGAAATCCAGTGTCTGTGCTTACAGACCAAACCACTGCCATGTGGTACTACAACAAGCAGGGATAGGTGGGGTCATGGAAGCTGTGAAAGGAGGCTTTGCATCTCTAGACATGGCTAGTTCACCAAGGGAGGTTTC
The DNA here is from genome assembly GCA_963921515.1 of Calotriton arnoldi. Taxonomy (NCBI): domain Eukaryota; kingdom Metazoa; phylum Chordata; class Amphibia; order Caudata; family Salamandridae; genus Calotriton; species Calotriton arnoldi. The sequence goes on along the minus strand of CAWUFW010014230.1, from coordinate 359,859 downwards.
TGGTGACACACCATTTGTCAGGTTCCTTGAACATCAGAGCGAATGAAATAAGACGCCATGCCTTGCGGATCATGATTGGCCGTTACATCCGGAGCTGCCCCTTTATTCTTTTCTGCAAATGGGGAGAGAACTGGCTTGATGTTTTCGCCACTGTAGAAAATGCATGACAGTACTTTTGCATGTTGGAGTTTCTTGCCGGGAGACAAAATCCATGTAGGGTGGAGCTCGGGCACCTGTACACTTTCCTGCTGATACCTCTCCTGCCCTGAGTTCTGAAGAAGTTCAGGATCGACTGGACCTAAGTCATCCTAGTGTCTCCTGATTGGGTATAGAAAGAATGGTACCCCAAACTCCTGGGCTTGAGAATTTGTCCCTCTATCAGGCTGCCTCCTCAGGAGGATCTCCTGTTGTAGCCGCAGGGCAGGGTTCTGAACCCCAAATGTTGTAATCTACACCTCCATGATTTGAAATTGAGCAGTGACAGTTGAGTTCTTTGAACCTTCATGCTGAAGTCGTTAATGTCATCTTGGCAGCCAGGCATCCCTCAACTAAAGCTGTATGCCCCTGGCATTGGGATATGTTTGTCGTCTTGTGTGCTACTAAACAGATGGACCTAATCCATGACAAACTGTCCAAAGTTCTGTTGTTTGTGTTGTCCCTTTCCAAAGTCAAGGCCTTGCTTTGGACACTGATAAAGGGGACCTGTTGGCTCTTTCAGCCTTCTTACAGGTGCCGGACCAGCCATCATTATTTAAATATTTCAATGTAATGCATTTCCTTAAACGGTCACAACATATGTTCAACCCTTTTGTGTTTGTTGTGCCCAATGGGATTTTTGTTTGGTCCTCGCATTCCTCATGCATGCTCCTTTTGAGCTCTAATGCAGTTGTCCTCTTAGGCTCCATATCACCAAGACAGCCTTTCATGTCACTTTATCATCAGGGCTACGGATCCACGAGTTGCAGGCTCTTTCTGCTAACTTGCCCTACAACACATTCTATGCAGAAAAGCTGGCTCTGCAGACTTGAGCCTCCTTACTTCCAAAGGAAGTTGACTCCCTTTCATTTTGCTAAGAATATTACTCTTCTGGCTTTCTTTGCTTCACCTCACCCCTCTAAGGAGGAGTAAAACCATGACCGGTTAGATCCAAAAACTGGTACTAAGCTTCTACAGTGATCACCACAAAGAACTACACGGGGATGATCAGCAGTTTATCAGGTTCACTGGAGCAAAGAAAGGCAAGGCTGTGTAGAAACTGGCCATCTCGTGCTGGATCGTACTCGGCATGTAAATCTGCTTTAAACTGGGCAAAAAAAGGCTCTGGAGGGCTTGCAAGCTCATTTACTTGGGTCAAGGCTTCCACCACTGTGTTGGCACATAGGGTTCCAGTACTCACATTTGTCAGGTTGCTACTTGGGTGTCATAGAATATGTTCACAAGACATATTGCCTATGCAATCAGTTCTACCGGTAAGGGCACTTTGACTGCTTGATCCTTACGTTTGGGGCAGCTCATTCCATGTAATAGGGCCCACTTTCCCTGTTTGCGGCCGGCACATCTTAAAACAGGTGCGCCTGGCGCAAACCGGGAAGTGCGCCCTTTAAATAATACGGCCCCAGATGCTTTCAGTGCAACTGCCGTACACCACATTTTTTCCAAACAAGTTGATGCTGTGTACTCGGGCAGCATTCTTCCAAAAATGGTCACTTCCTTTCACGTCGGGCAGTCCATTACTTTGCCAACATTCTTTGCTCCTCCTCACCTGTCCAAAAAGGAGGAGAGGTTGTATCAACTGGACTGGAAGGGCACCTCAAGATTTTACCTTGATCGTACCAAGGAACACCATATGAACGATCAGCTTTTTGTGTGGTGAAAAAGGGATGTCTGTGTGGAAGAGGACCCTGTTGAGGCAGATAGTCTGCTACATCAAGATCTGCTATGTACTGGCTAAGAAGCAGCCCTTAGAAGTTCTGACAGCGCATTCTACCAGAACTAAGTCTCCTACCACTGCATTGGCTCGTGGAGTACCTGTCCTTGACATCTACCAGGCCATGTTATGGGCATCATTGCCTACCTTCACACAGCATTACTGCCTTGACAGCCAGGTCTGGCGGGAAGGCACTTTGCCTGCATTGTTTCGAAAGATTTTTTTTTTAATTTTCTTTTTATTGAATACAAACAAAGAACAATACAGATTCACGATTAATGCAGTATTCAAATCTCCTTTAACATCAATATGGCACAGTTGATTCATTTGCAGTAGATAGTCTCTACACCTAATTAGTTGTTCTCATCTTTTATACCTCCAGTTCTTCTGGGGAGGTTTGCATCGGCATTCTAGGCGGTGTACATATATCTCCCCTAAAAGAGTTCCATTTACCCCATATTTGCGTCCATTTTTTCGGGCACCCCCTGGACACAAACTGTTTTCTCATGGAACATACACCAGTCCATATCTTTTCCCCATACCTTCACTGTCGGTACGTCTTGCGCCCCCCATTTCCTCGCTATGTTTCTTTTAGCCACCATCCACCCCAGAGCCACCCACATTCTCTCTTTATGTCCCAGGTCTGTTGGCTCGCACACATTTAGTAGACACCATTTAGGCTCTGGTTCCAGATGTACTCCCAATACTTCCCCCATGCATCGGACAACAGCCCTCCAGTACCCACCGATGAACAGACAGTCCCATATAATGTGCATGAACGTACCCTCTCGGCCGCATTGCCTTCTACAATTAGGGTCCTCTCTATATCCCATCTTGACCAAAGTGGGTCCTGTAAGATAGATTCTGTGCAAAATTTTCAATTGTACTAGTTTCAGTTTTGATGATATCGCTACCTCCCTAGGCGATGCCAATGCCTCCCGCCACTCCTCTTCCTCCAATTCCATCAAATCTCGCTCCCACTTTTCACGGAGCTGAGGAAGAGGATCAGGTGAGTTGTTAATCAGCTTTGAATAAGTCAGAGAAATTGCCTTGCGCGGCATATACCCATCCAGGAGTCTATCTACAAGAGGCGAGGCCTCCGGAGGGGACACATCCCCCGGGATTACCGCTTTCAAAGCATGCCGCGCCTGCAGATACCTGAACCTCTCGGTCTCCACTAGTTCATGGTCTCGCTGCAATGTCTCAAATGGCACTACTTCTCCCTTTTTCCAGAGATCTTCCACCCATGATATCCCTATAGTGCCCCATTTATCGAAACCTTTCGATCTCCAAAGGGATCCCAGTTTTTCCGAGTCCCATAGTGGGGTGGCTAGGGTTATGGTCTTTGCCCATCCCATGCTTCTCTGTGCCATATGCCACACCTGTATTGAGTGGTATGTAGGACCTGTCAGCCCTAGCTTCTTGGGATTGGAATACAGTGCTAGTGTGTAATTACTCCCTGGCAAAAACCACCTATCCATCGCATATCTTGGATCATTCTGAGGTCGATAAATACAGGGATTAATGGCTGCTAATTGTGCCGCCCAGTAGTATTTTTTAATGTTTGGCAACCCAATTCCCCCGTCATACCAACTTCGGGAATGATATTCGTGGTGGACTATTTCCCCAGAGCAGCGCTCTCTGTGTACTTTCTACTGCTGCAAAATAGGACGCCGGGACTACGTCCGGTGAGTTATGGAGGATGTATAAGAAACGTGGTAATGACATCATCTTGAAGAGCGCCGCTCTACCCAGTAATGATTGCGGCAGTGCCTTCCAATGCTCCACGTCGTGCCTTAGTCGCTGTAGCAGCGGTAGTAAGTTGGAAGCGTAATAAAGCTTAGGATCTTTAGTGATGTATAGCCCTAAATACTTGAACCCGTCCTTAGCTATTGTCACCTGGCAATCTCTGGGAAGGGCAGGAGGGTCGCCATGCAATACCAATATTACCAATTTTGTCCAATTAATTGCATATCCAGAATAGGTGCCAAAATTAGTAAATATATTAAGGACCCTATGTAGGGATCTCTCTGGCGAAGCCAGGTATAACAAGATGTCATCGGCATATAGAGGTATGCGATCTTCCCAGCCCTTTGCCCAATCTCAGGCCCCGAATTATAGGGTCCTTACGGACCCAACAAACTAGGGGCTCCAATGTTAAAGCAAATAGTAGTGGGGATAGGGGACACCCCTGTCGCGTCCCTCTATGAAGATGGAAAACAGCAGATTTTGTATTATTAACTACCACTTGGGCAAGAGGATCTGAGTACAGGAGTCTCACCCAGCTAATACATTTTGGGCCAAATCCAAGCTTCTCCAAAACTGCAAATAGGTACGGCCATTCTATGGTATCAAATGCCATGGTGGCGTCTAAGGACACCACCACCGCATCCTCTCTTAAAGTGTCCACCCTTCCCATAACCCCATGTAGTCGTCGCAGGTTCAATGATGTGTTTCTGGCCGGCATAATGCCGGATTGGTCCGGGTGGACCAGCCAGGAGATCACCCGGGCCAACCTGGTGGCCAATAATTTGGCCAGTATTTTGACCTCGGCATTCAGCAATGATATGGGTCTATATGACGAGCATTTATGCTTAGGTTTCCCCTCTTTGTGAATCACATCTAGCGTGGCTATTCTCTGGTCTTGCGGAAGATATCCCTTTTCCAGGCTCTCCTCATACATGGCCTTAAGGTATGGGGCTATTCTATCTGGTCTCAATTTGTAAAGCTCATTGGGTAGACCATTTGGGCCCATCGCCTTCCCTGTCTGAAGATTCCCAATGGCTTGAGCTATATCCTCCTGGGCTAGGTCGCTATCAAGTGAAGCTTTGTCACCGTCTGTTAGCGTCGGTAAACACATTTCCGACAGAAGCTCTTTCACCTCACTGTCCTGCCTATTGACTTTGGACGTGTAAAGCTGTTCATAGTACCTAGCGAATTCATTAGTAATGTCCTGTGTATCCTTAAGGCTGTCCCCAGAATCCCTTACCAATTCCGTGACTAGCCGGTTCGCCATTTCTCTTCTATCAAGCCAGGCCAAAAATGTCCCCGCTTTATCCCCCAACTCACATATATGCCAGAGCTTGTGTCTGTCTAATGTTTACGCCATATCTCTCGCCTCATCTCTATACTCTGTTTGTTTTAGCTTGAGAATAGGCGTACTGTCCCGCCCCTCTTGTGTAGTGAGTTCACTTTCTAACTTTGATATTTCCTGCTCTATTCGGAGTAGCCCAGCGTTCTTTTCCTTCTTTGCTCCTGCTATCTGAGACACTGCATGTCCCCTTATCACGGTCTTGAAGGCCTCCCAGAGGGTCTGCACCGATTTTACCGATCCTTCATTTTCTTTAAAATAGTGATCAATTTCCTGGGTGACCTTCTGTTTGATTCTCGGGTTGCGAAGGTGCCACGGATTTATAGGCGCTACTCTAGTACTGCTACCTTTCCCTATCTCAACCTGCACCCATATCGGGGAATGATCTGAAATACCTCTCTCCAGGTGCCTGATCTGCTGAATATATCGGACCTGGTCCGCCGGGGTGAGGATATAATCGATTCGAGAAAGGCTATTGTTATTTTATTTATTATGAGCTATTATGAGCACCCGAGTAAAAAGTGAAATTTAGTTCGTTCGGGTGATGAACCCTCCAGACATCCACTAGTCCCAGTGCGTCTAGGAAGTGTGGGAGAACTGATTTCGATGAGCCAATAACTCTGGGAGGGTGACGATCTAGAATACCTGATAATACAGAATTAAAGTCCCCCCCCCAATCACCAGTTTCCCAGTGGGGAATATTAACATCACTTTCTCTAAGTCCCTTAATGCCACTTCTTGTAGGCCTGGCAGTAAGTACACCGACGTTATGTTGAGTACTTCGCCCTCCCAGATCCCAGACACTGCTGCATATCTCCCCAAACAATCTGTACACACCTGATCAATCATCATGGGAAAGGACCTTTCTTTTTAATATACCCACTCCCAGCGAGCCCATGGTAAACCCAGATTGTGCCACCAGTTGGTAACCCCATCGAGTCAGGGCTTTGCACATATTGCCTATTAGGTTGGTTTCCTGGAGCAGCACTATCTCTGGGGCATGTCTTTTGATAAACTGTAGTACTACTCCTCTCTTCAATTTGTCCCGTAGTCCATTCACATTCCATGACAGAAGCCGGAATCTCTTCTCATCCACGGTTCCCATATGGCTGTCCACTACTCTCCACCAGATAGTTCATATCTGTTTGCACTCCATATCTCCTGGGCCAGCCTCAGGGGGAAAAAGAGGGAAGGGGCCTCTCCTTGCTCAATAGAACCCATTAGTTCCACTGTGTCTAACCTTGTCTCTTCCGTGCCCTTTACCTTGTTATGTGAAACTGCGACAAACAAACATAACAATAACAACAACAAAAACATACCCCCTCCCTGCTCCCCTGCACTTTGGGCATCGCACTGCCCACTTGCCCAACCATGCAGGTGCCTGTCGCCCTAAACAACTGACTAAAAGTAAAGTTGGAGGGGGCCCCAGGCCGGACCCCCGGTTCTAACCCCTTCAAACAATGTTCTATCAAGTTCACTCATACATCTAGACCAGTGCAAGTTTAGTCACTTATCGTTCTCAGCTCGACTCAGTTCTACGGCGACTCCGAATGCTTCCATTTCTCAGCCCTATACACCTTCTCCCTCGATCTCCGTCGTTGTTGCATCTTGTCGTCCTCCTTGATGTGAAGGTTTGTTGGCCCCGTTGCGATCTTTCCCTTTTCTAGAATTGTGGTCTTTCGTAGGTCTCCACCCTTCCAGCCAGTCTGCTGCCGATTCCGGTCTGTCGAAAAACCATGGCTTCCCATTGGCCTCAACCCTGATTTCGCTGGGAATAACATGGAGTACTTAATCCCTTTATCCCGTAGCTGCCTCTTGATCTCCAAGAAGGACCTCCTTTTCCTCTGAACTGCTATCGTAAAGTCAGGATAAAAGGCGATTTCACTGTTCTCGTACCGGATCGGCGGTGTCGTGCGGGCAGTTTTTAGTACACTGTCTCGGTCCCTGAAGTTTAATAGTCTGGCCAGCATGGGCCTAGGAGGGGCACCCAGCTTGGGTCTACCACTGGGGACCCTATGTGCTCTCTCGACAGTGAAGAAGGTAGACAATGCCTTCGGCTTGAGGGAGTCGCAGATAAGTGTTTCTACAAAAAGATCAGCTGCTTGCCCCTCCGCCTTCTCCGGGACCCCAAGTATCCTTACGCTATTCCTTCAGGACCGCCCTTCATAATTGTCTAGGAGCCTCTCCATTTTCTGGTTGGTGGCCTGAAGATCTTTTATTTCTCGTTGCATCTTTCTGGTGTCTCCGCTGAGTTCCGCCGTGACCACCTCCACGTTCCTGACTTTTTCACTGATGTTTTGCATGTCCGCCCTCATCAGCGTCACCTCGGCTGTTATCGTGTCCATTCTCGACTCCAGCGATGTACGTATTCCAACTATGGCCTCCATGATATCTTTCAAGGATGGATCTTCACTGTCCAGTCCCTGCACTGTTTCATCACTTCCTTTACCAGTAACATCTGGGTCAATCCGCTTCTGCATTGCAAATTTGTCCAGTTTGGTCTGGAGAGTTCCTCTTGCACCTTTACCCCCGACATTGTGTCCACTTAGCAGTTGGCCTACTCAGGCCGGGTTAGATCATATACGCTCCATGGCCAACGCGCTCTCCACCACTCCTTCGTTGCTCTTCTTATTCCGCCCAGAAGGCCACTATAACCTGGCACCTTGTCCTACTTCAGGTCTTTGCCCTTATTCTGTACAGGAGTCTTATTTCCGGTTTGATGCACAATGGCTCGATGCCCGTTGGGAGTATTGTGCTCTGTTATCCGGGTCCCCACTGGGCTTTGGGTGTTACTCTAGCCGGCTGCCGTTTGTCCCCAGTCGTAAATTATCGCTTATCCCCCTTGTTGTTGCATCTGGGGTTAATTGGGGACCCTCTGACACCGCTGTCCATCCCTGCACAGAAGGCTGCCTCCGCCATGTAGGCTGGTGGATCCACTCCCACCGCCCCACTGTTCTGCTTTTTCACAGTTCCGAGTGTATTATATGTGGGTTCATCCACGGTTGACCCAGCTCCGCTACTTCACCCTTTTTCTGCACTCAGCTGCCTCTCCCGGCTCGTAACCCACTCGGCGCCATTTTTAATCCCTGGAGGTCTCCTCTTTACCTTATTCGCACAGGGTTCTTACAATATCTACCAACGTGGTCAGAGAAGAAATGTCTGTGTATAGCCCTTTATTCTCGTGTTCTCTCCGTGGGAGGGGAATATCGCGCCGGTCTCAGCACTCCCACCTTTTCACCGCGGTCCGCTGCTGTTCCGTCCGGGCGGCTCCCTGCCGGAACATGCCCGTTTTCTTTCTGTGTCACTGGCCCCTTCACACTGATCGATACTCAAGTGTAATCACAGGACCGATGGCACTCTGCGCCGCTGTTATTAAGGTGCCAATCCGGGCCGTGTGATCTGCGAGGCTCGCTGATCTTCCTCCGCCTAACCGTTCCTTCCGGCCGGTCGCTCCGATTAATTGAGGCCGATGCTTCACACTCTTTTTTTGGGCTGCACCCCTCGTTACGCGCTGCCTGTGCCTACTTTTCTCGCCACATCACTTTTGTCCCCGCCCTTTGTCAGCGCGATGTACGAGCGCCTCGGTCCCACCTGATTTGCAGATATTTATGCAGATTAATTAGGGGCAGAAGCCCGGGAGTCACTGAGCCTCACAGAAGTGCGGCCATCACTCACGGCGTCAAAGCCACGCTCTCGCTTTGAAAGATTTTTGGTCTGAGTCCACTTCACAGACCCTCCGCCTGGGGAGGTACTGCTTTGCTATCTATTCTCGTATAAGGAATTTTATGCTTAGAAGGATCCATCAGAAGAACAAGCTACTTACCTTTGATAACGCTCTTTCTAGTGGAGACTTTATATAAATGCAGATTCCTCAATGCTCTCCCTCCAGTGCTGTTCTGTGGAGTGGCTTACTTTTTAACAGCTAAGAAGGTCCCAAGTTAGAATTCTGCCCACTTGTACCAACAGTTGCTGATGCTCCACATCTAAGGGCATGGAAAATAAAAATAAGAAACTGATATCAGCACAAAGGGCTGGTGCTTAGGTGCGGCTCCACTCTATCACTTCCAGGGTGGTATGGAGCCAACAATGAACCACATGGCCACATTTCTGCAAGTGTGAATCAGGTTTTGGCTTCATTCTTTTGCTGCCTTTCTGTTGGCAGACCAGAACTGAAAAGTGGAAGTTTCCAGTGTTTCAATCCATTCTATTCAATAATTATTATTTGAGGATTGATCATTCTACAGTTCGATCCTTCATTTGGAAATATGCGAAAATCAAAATATTTATTTTAAGTGGAAAGTTTTTAATTTTATTTCTAAAAGACAAAGCAATATGCTAATCTCCACCGTAACACTTTTTTTTGCTCCTAATGCATGCTCTCTTTTTGTCAGCGCCTACCAGTGTTTCAGTTGAGCCACCAATAGTCCATAGTAGATCCAGTTTGCTGCAGATGCACTGCTCCCACAATTCAATCTTTGGATTCCAACTTAATTTGTTAACCATTAATTTTAAATACCTTGACATTTACAGAACATTTGAAAATTTTCAGTTTTACATTTTCCTTTTCATGTATATAGATGTTATCAATATGCTAATATTATTTCATTTTCTAAACAGTCAGTGACCCCCTGGGTAGGCTTGGTGGGCTCCAGGTAAATAACTGCTGCCATTTTGTACTCTGTATTCTTTCTGCCCCTTTCAGAGCCGCTAAAGCCTATACACCTGTCAGAAATTCAACTCACCATACGTGCTAAGAAAGAAACATGCCTTAGTTGGAAATAGTGGTATGAATTGAATGCATAGTGAAAAAGGCAGCGATCTTCATAGTAGAAGGCCAAATCATACGAGTACTTCTCAGCACAAAAATCATTTTCTGGTTGCTTATCTGATAATATCCCACCAAAATGGTTTTGTTGATTGGTCATCTGACAGCCTTTTAGGAAATAGAAGAGAGTCTTTCATTTAAAGTTGGCAGTCCTTACAGCATCATAATGTGGCTGCTTGGTTGTAAACTAACTATAGTTCTTATCATTACTGCAGTTTGTCTTGATTGCAATTTCTCAGGTTATTGCTAATTTGCACCCTTAGAGATCATTCAAGTTATAAGAACTTATTTTGTACGAATGTTATTTATCCAAGAAAAGTACTCTACAGAAATATTGCTGCATCTGTCGAATTATATAACATGTTTTCTAACAATGATGCTGTTCACATGTCTAGATGATCACAATTCAGGAGAACTGCTGAGACGAGTAAAACACCCAATTCTAATAAAAGAGCCGGAGATAGGGTGCAACGAAGACAAAGGGTCTCCTCTGACGCCAACTCACCTGACTGCGCCATTGGAAGAACAGGAAACAGAGAAGTTTCTTGTAAAGCGCCCTCAGTGCGATGCGTTGAGATCTTCCCAGGCCCCCGAAATCACAGGAGGGTTAGCTGACTCTTCACTTGAGGATGGTGAGTCCAGATCACTGACATGTTGTTACCTGCTCTTTGTCCATGAATGTGCTGTTCTGATAGAGACATCTTGTTGTAGGGATTCTGCACATACACAGAGCTATGCACAGGATAATAGGACCTCGGAGTATAGTGGTGAACCAACCATGCACCTTAGTACCCACAATCCCAATCCGACTAGCTTTAGCGTCTCATTAGCAATGATGCTACCAATGATTAGACAACCCAGAACACGGTCTCTCTCTCTCAGGACTCGCGGGAGCAAGGACACCCTTTCATAACTCACTCATACCTGTCCACAACGTGCGTAATAATAGACACTGTATAGATTAAAATGTTTATTTCAACTACCGTGCTCTAAGATACAGTACACGTGCCAGTACTATCAGCATAATGCATAAGGATAAAACAATGAGCATAGTTACAATTCCATAGAATACAAACGGGGAAAGCATTTCATAAAGCAGTGGATATAGGGCTAAATGACCATACCACCCTCCCCGTGCTATTAGCTAGTTTATTATAAAAATAGAAGACCTCTGGGCACTGTCAGGCGAACCCCCATGCCTCAACATCTAGATGCAAGGTTTACATCATCAGACAAGCACAGCTCTTCTCTCTGGAAAGGTTTTTCTCCAAGTGTCTCTAACAGTGAAATCACAATATTAAAAGCACACAAATTTCTCCAGTGCAGCTGCATTCAGTGTTATGTCTAAGTGCGAGGGGCTGACCAGATCAGCAAGAACAAGGGACATTGTTTTTCGACCTTGTACATGATGTGCAGACAAACCCAAAGGGAACAGGAGGAAAGGTGAAAGGCAAAAAGGCAGACAGTTCTAAAATAGCCAGGCACAAGCAGAGGCTGGAAAAACAAAGGCACAAAGCAATGTGCGCAAAAAAGGCATCATGGCAGGCAGGCCCAAGCCAACTTAGCAAGGCAGACCATGAGGCCACAAACCACACGTCAATCTAACTGCAGATTCCTCACCTTTTGAATACTCACCAGGCATTAGACTGGATCCAGAAAATGTTTTGCAGTACACGTGCCCTGGCAGGTGGCGCTGGGGGCTCCGTGTCAATGCCAGTTGGATATGATGTGTGTGGTCCTATATTTAGGCACTACTCAAGTGCGCTGACATCAGTTACTTTTTTTCCCCGCTAACTGACGGAGATCCGGAGCAACCTCTCATCTCATTGAGACACTTCCTCCAAGATTTTTACTTAAAAACCAGTGTGGTAGCATATACGTTCCCTGCCAAATCTACAGGCTTTAAACCCTGTGGGAACTTTCCAAACAAGTGTCTGTGACTGACCCATGTGTGGTTTGCCTGTGGTGCCTGGGGTCTTACCACAATTCCAAGACCTTCAGTGACTGTCCCTTGATGCATTCCAAGACCATACAAGACTGAGAAATAAAAAATGTTGTGGCCAAGCACCGAAAAGACCACGTGCTGGGATTAGTTGAGGTCACAGGTAGGGCCTGGTCTCGCTCCCAAGGTCACTCCTGTGACAGGTCATCTTCACGATTGAGATCCTTGGGCAAAACCAAGAAGAAGCGCAAGAAATCCATGTATTACTTGGTCCGCTCCAGCCACACTTGATTTCCAGAGAATGCATGAGGGCGTCATTGTGCCTCCGGGTCGCTGTCCCGAAATCACTCTATTTCAAAGTTGATTCTGATCCTTGCTCTTAGGTAACTGGAATTTCTAGGGACGTTGGCAAAGCTGCAGCAAATCAGGACTTCACAAAGCCATGGTGCGTTTTTTTGGCACATTAATGGCTCACTGTGATTCACCTGGGGGCCACAAGGAGCCGAGAGGCCTCCCAACCAGGTGTCCGCGGATGGATCATCCCATTGTGTCAGTTAGGCCCTCTGTATCTGCTCAGGCCTCTGGACCGACTTTAGTACCAGTTCCTTCCACGACACCACAGCCTATGCTGGAACACAACCCCTGACTACGACGGCCAACCCAAAGTGATGACTGACCCCGAGACGGCACTGTCCCTACCTCGGCAGAGGCCTCAACCTCTTTACCTCTCTACTTATTCCAACACAGTGCCTATGGCCTGCTGGAAGGCCTCATGTCCTTCATCAGTCATTTGGCATTTACTCCGATAATTGGGGCTATGATGCTGGGTATGAGATTACCCTGCTTTACCCAGAGTATAACTGGTACGAGGATCTCCCAGATGGCAGTGGTCTGGATACTTCCTCAGGCACTGGACTAGTTTCTCCCCACCCAGGGCCTGCCAAGAAAGACAGTGCCTCCTTTGCTATGGTTATGCGAAGGGCAGCGGAAGGTTCTTGATCTTCAACTTCACTCTCAGGAAGATAAAAGCCAATGTTCTGAGGGAGGTGGTGCTACCTGGACAGTCAAGTTCTGAGCCTATTAAATGAGGCTATCACTGATACACTACTAGGTACTTGGGCCAAACATTGCTCAGGTCCACCTGTGCATCTCCAGATCGCCAGACACCATCACCCATCTCTAATCGATAAAGCTTTCCTCACCAGGTACCTTACTCCTGAGAGCACTGTGGTGCAGTCTTCAGCCAGTAGAGTTAACCCTAACTCATTTCCCACTACTCCCCATGACAGGGAATTTAAAAGGATAGAGACCTATGGTAAGCACTTTTTGTCTCTATAACTTTGGCCCTTTGCTCAGTGAAAGCTAGCTGCATGTTAGGCTGCTGCGCTCACACTTTTTGGGATTCTATGGCCAACATGATGTCCATGGTCCAGCAAGAAGCCTGGGACTTTGATTCACAGACAATGCAGATGGTTGTGATGCAGCCATGTGCACCATCCACTATGAGCTTGATACTACTGATTACCTTGGTAGGGTTATTAGCACCGGTGGGGCCAATCGCAGGCAAGCCTGGATGCGGTTGACTGGATTTTCTGGGGACATTCAGGCCAGTCTCATGGACATGCCGGTTTACGGCATCTGACTTTTAAAGAAAAGGCAGACTGGGCCCTGGAGCTGTTCAACGATAGCAGGGCCACAGCTTGGCTGACGGTGCACCGCCTGTCGCTCTTGCAGCTTGAAGTGCAGTGTCTTTTGGTAAAAGGAGCCATAAAGAGGGTACTGGTGACACAAGTTGGTCGTGGTTGTTATTTCCACTACTTCCTTCAAGGTCTTCCTCTACCTCGACAACTGGTTCTTGAAGGGGGTTTGCCCGAGGCAGACATCAACCTCCTCCAGACTACGGCAAATCTCCTGACAACTTAGGTGTGCCTAAGTCACACCTTACTCCTTCGATGAAGCTCTCCTTCATCGGAGACATTCTGAGCAAGGTGCAGTTTAGTGCCTAGCCTCGGAGAGGAGAGTCCAGGACATTTGGGCTATGCTCCCAGTGTTTAACCTCTGTCCTGTATTACAGCGAGGATGACTCTGAGCCTGCTGGGACTGATAACCTCCTTCATCTTGCTGGTCAAGCACACCAAATGGGATATGAGGGTTCTGAAGTCCCTGTAGGCTCAGAACCAGGGGGACCGTTCTGATTTTGTCTAGATTTTGGAGGAGAAAGCAAAATATCGTGAGTGATGGCTGCGGAACCTTATCTTAATTGGGTCGGCAGCAGACCTCTCTACTTTCCCACCCGGATCTCACAGTGTTGACTGATACATCGCTTCTGTTTTGGGGAGGCCATCTCAGAGAGGGGTAGATTAGAGGCATCTTCTCTCCAGTGGAGGACCAGTTCCATATCAACCTTCTGGAGCTGAAAGCCACACTCTTCCTGTTGCAAGCCTTCCTGCTCTCCATCAAAGGGTAGTCAATGCCTGTGCTTACAGACCAATGCACTGCCATGTGGTACTACAACAAGCAGGGCTAGGTGGGGTCATGGAACCTCTGCAAGGCGGCTTTGCATCTCTAGACATGGCTAGTTTACCAAGTGATTTTTCTGGTGACACACCACTTAGCAGCTTCCTTGAACATCAGAGCAAATGAAATAAGACGCTAAGCCTTGCGGATCATGATTGGCCGTTACATCCGGAGCTGCCCCTTTAGTCTTTTCTGCAAGTAGGGAAAGATCTGGCTCGATGTTTTCGCCACTGTAGAAAATGCATGCCAGCACTTTTGCATGTTGGAGGTCTTGCCGGGAGACAAAATCCATGTAGGATGGAGCTCGGCACACCTGTACACTTTCCTGCTGATACCTCTCCAGTCCTGAGATCTGAAGAAGGTCAGGATCGACTGAACCTAAGTCATTCTAGTGTCTCCATATTGGGTATAGAAAGAATGGTACCCCAAACTCCTGGGCTTGAGCATTTGTCCCTCTATCAGGCTGCCTCTTCAGGAGGATCTCCTGTTGTAGCCGCGGGACTGGGTTCTCTAGCCGAAATTTTGTAATCTTCACCTCCATGTTTTGAAATTGAGCAGTGACAGTTGAGTTCTTTGAACCTTCATGTTGAAGTCGTGAATGTCATCTTGGCATCCCTCAACTAAAGCTGTATGCCCCTGGTGTTGGGATATGTTTGTGGTCTTGTGCGCTACTAAACAGATAGACCCAATCCATGACAAACTGTCCAAAGTTCTGTTTTTTTGTGCTGTCCCTTTCCAAAGTCAATGCCTTGCTTTGGGCACTTATATAGAGGACCTGTTGGCTTGTTCAGCCTTCTTACAGGTGCCGGACCAGCCATCATTATTTAATTATCTCATTGTAATGCATTTCCTTAACTGGTCACAACATATGTTCAACCCTTTTGTGTTTGTTGTGCCCAACGGGATTTAAGTTTGGTCCTCACATTCCTCATATGTGCTCCTTTTGAGCTCTAACGCAGTTGTCCTCTTAGGCTCCATATCATCAAGACAGCCTTTCATGTCGCTATATCATCGGGGTTACGGATCCATGAATTGCAGGCTCCTACTGCTAACCTGCCCTACAACACATTCTATGCAGACAAGCTGGCTCTGAGGACTTGAGCCTCCTTACTTCCGAAGGTAGTTGACTCCCTTTCATGTTGCTAAGAATATTACTCTTCTGGCTTTTTTTTGCTTCACCCCACCCCACTAAGGAGGAGGAGAACCATCACCGGTTAGATCCAAAAATGGTACTACTCTTCTGCGGTGATCACACCAAAGAACTACGCGGGGATGATCAGCAGTTTATCAGGTTCACTGGAGCAAGGCTCTGCAGAAACTGACCATCTCATGCTAGATCATACTCCGCATTTAAAACTGCTATAAACTGGGCAAAAAAAGGCTCTTGAGGGCTTGCAAGCTCATTTACTTGGGTCAAGGCTTCCTCCACTGTGTTGGCACATAGGGTGCCAGTACTCGACATTTGTCAGGTTGCTACTTGGGTGTCACAGAATATGTTCACAAGACATATTGCCTATGCAATTAGGTCTACCGGTAATGGCACTTTGACTGCTTGGTCCTTACGTTTGGGGCAGCGCATTCCATGTAATAGGGCCCACTTTCCCTGTTTGCCCCTGGCACTTCTTAAAACAGGTGCGCCTGGCGCAAACCGGGAAAGTGCGCCACTTAAATAATACGGCCCCAGGTGCTTTCGGTGCAACTGCCGTACACCACATTTTTTCCAAACACGTTGATGCTG
The DNA here is from genome assembly GCA_963921515.1 of Calotriton arnoldi. Classification (NCBI taxonomy): domain Eukaryota; kingdom Metazoa; phylum Chordata; class Amphibia; order Caudata; family Salamandridae; genus Calotriton; species Calotriton arnoldi. Next base: position 343,819 of record CAWUFW010014230.1, on the reverse strand, counting down.
TGTACTTGGGCAGCATTCTTCCAAAAATGGTCAATTCCTTTCACATTGGGCAGTCCATCACTTTGCCAACATTCTTTGCTCCTCCTCACCCTGTCCAAAAAGGAGGATAGGTTGTATCAACTCGACTGGAAGGGCGCCTTAAGATTTTACAATGATCGTACCAAGGAACACCATATGAACGATCAGCTTTTTGTGGGGTGAAAAAAGTGACGTCTGTGTGGAAGATGACCCTGTTGAGGCGGATAGTCCGCTACATCAAGATCTGCTATGTACTGGCCAAGAAGAAGCCCCTAGAAGTTCTGACAGTGCATTCTAACTGAACTAAGGCTGCTACCACTGCAATGGCTCGTAGAGTACCTGTCCCTGGCAAGGACCCTTGACCTTGCCAGGTAGGTCGCTCCCCCACCACACAGCTCCGCCTGTGCTGTCCGCCCGCTGCTGCTGCTGGTAAGCTCGCCCCTCCGCTCTCGCCCCTCCGCTTGTGGCCTCGGTGCCCGTATTTCTTTGTTTTCTCTCCATTTTGCCTTCTGTGCCCCCGCTGCCCCACTGTACTGTGCCCGTATTTCCTGTATTTTTCTCTCCATTTTTCCTTCTGTGCCCCCGCTGCCCCACTGTACTGTGCCCGTATTTCTTGTATTTTTCTCTCCATTTTGCCTTCTGTGCCCCCGCTGCCCCACTGTACTGTGCCCGTATTTCCTGTATTTTTCTCTCCATTTTGCCTTCTGTGCCCCCTCTGCCCCACTGTACTGTGCCCGTATTTCCTGTATTTTTCTCTCCATTTTGCCTTCTGTGCCCCCGCTGCCCCACTGTACTGTGCCCGTATTTCTTGTATTTTTCTCTCCATTTTGCCTTCTGTGCCCCCGCTGCCCCACTGTACTGTGCCCGTATTTCTTGTATTTTTCTCTCCATTTTGCCTTCTGTGCCCCTCGCTGCCTCTCTCCATTCCCGCCGCTGCGTCCCTGCGGCCCCGCCCCCTGACTGCCCATTCGCTGCCCCTGCCTCCCAGCTGCTCCTCCCTCCCACCTCCCCTTATATGGCGGCCGCTGCGCGGTGAGGAGAGCGACCCTTGACCTTGCCAGGTAGGTCGCTCCCCCACCACACAGCTCCGCCTGTGCTGTCCGCCCGCTGCTGCTGCTGGTAAGCTCGCCCCTCCGCTTGTGGCCTCGGTGCCCGTATTTCTTTGTTTTCTCTCCATTTTGCCTTCTGTGCCCCCGCTGCCCCACTGTACTGTGCCCGTATTTCCTGTATTTTTCTCTCCATTTTGCCTTCTGTGCCCCCGCTGCCCCACTGTACTGTGCCCGTATTTCTTGTATTTTTCTCTCCATTTTGCCTTCTGTGCCCCCGCCGCCCCACTGTACTGTGCCCATATTTCTTGTATTTTTCTCTCCATTTTGCCTTCTGTGCCCCTCGCTGCCTCTCTCCATTCCCGCCGCTGCGTCCCCTGCGGCCCCGCCCCCCTGACTGCCCATTCGCTGCTCCTCCCTCCCACCTCCCCATATATGGCGACCGCTGCGCGGCCGCGCCGCTGGCGCGCCGCTGGCGCTCCTAAGGCAAGCCCGTCTGCGCCCGTCCGTGCCTGGACCGCGCCAGAACCCCTGGACCGCGCGCCCCCCGCTCCAGCCTCGAGGACCGACGCCGATACGATGCCACCGCACTCCACGCTCTCAACCCCGGACGGACGCACAACTGCTTCAAGGCCGCCCCGAAACGCACCCATGGTCCCTTCACCTGCCGGAACTGCAGCTACACCAGCCTCAGAGCCACCGAGGCGCCCGCCAAGAATGACCTCAACCACCTCCGGTGCATCCTACTGAACACCCGCTCCGCACGCAAACACGCCGTCGAGCTCTGGGACCTGCTCGACACATCATCACCAGACGTCGCCTTCCTGACAGAGACCTGGATGAACGACTCCTCCGCCCCCGACATCGCCATAGCCATCCCAGACGGCTATAAGATCACCCGCAGAGACCGCATCAACGCAGTAGGAGGAGGAATCGCCATCGTCCACAAAAACACCATCAGGGTCTCGACCAGCACCGATGACACTCTCAGCACCGCCGAACACATGCACTTCCAGATCCACACGGACTCCAACACCACCCTTAGAGGCACCTTGTCTACAGACCCCTGGGCCCCGACCCCAGTTCAGCGACTCCATCGCCGATTTCATCAGCACGCACGCCCTGACCTCTACCGACTACATCCTCCTCGGAGACCTGAACTTTCACCTGGAGAACAACAATGACAGCAACTCCACCACCCTGATCGACAGCCTCGCCAACCTCGGCCTGAGCCAGCTCGTCACAACACCGACCCACTCCGCCGGCCACACGCTTGACCCCATCTTCTCCTCAAGCTCCCACGTCTCCTTCAGCCACACCACGGAACTCCTCTGGACCGACCACCGCTGCATCCATTTCACCTTCCAGAAACCCACCACACACCACCGCACCCAACAGATCCCACGCCGCTGCTGGAGCAAAGTCACCGAAGACCAACTCCGGGCAACCCTCGCTCTCAGCCCTCCCTCCGACCCATCCAACACCGACGACGCTGCCTGCAACCTCAGACGATGGATGGACGACTGTGCCAACACCCTCGCCCCGCTGAAAAAGCTCACCTACAGCGACACCACCAAAAGAGCCAGCTGGTTCACCTCGGAACTCCTAGCTTCCAAGAGTACCTGCCGGAAACTAGAGAAGAAATGGCACAGTGATAAGACACCGGACAGCCACACAGCCCACAAAGACGCCATCCGTAACCACCACCACCTCATCAGGTCCGCCAAGAGAATCTCCTTCAAAGACCGCCTCGACAACAACGCACACAACAGCAAGGAGCTTTTCAACATCGTGAAGGAACTCTCCAATCCCAGCTCCAACACCAACGACATCCCGCCGTTGCAACCCCGGTGCGATTCCCTCGCCACCTTCTTTCACCGCAAGATCGCCGACATCCACGACAGTTTCAACACCCAGACAGCCCCAACTAAGATCGATGCACCAGACCCGCCACACACCATCGACCACGACCCCCTGCCAGCCTGGGCCAGCGTGAACATCGAGGACACCATCAAGACCATGAGCACAATACACTCCGGCTCCCCGTCAGACCCTTTCCCGCACCATATCTTCAACAAAGCCAGCAGCTCCATCGCACCCCACCTGTGCAACATCATCAATCTCTCCTTCGAGACCGCGACCTTCCCAGAGAGCTGGAAACACGCAGAGATCAACGCCCTACTCAAAAAACCCAAGGTGGACCCGAGAGACCTCAAGAACTTCCGGCCCATCTCTCTGCTTCCGTTCCCAGCCAAGGTCATCGAGAAGATCGTCAACAAACAGCTAACCCGATACCTCGAAGAAAACAGCATCCTGGACCCATCCCAATCAGGGTTCCGCAGCAACCACAGCACTGAGACTGCCCTCATCGCCGCCACCGACGACATCAGGATCCTGCTGGACAATGGTGAGACCGCAGCCCTCATCCTGCTGGACCTCTCCGCCGCCTTCGACACTGTCTGCCACCGCACTCTACGCGCACGCCTCCACGACGCAGGGATCCGAGACAAGGCCCTGGAATGGACCACCTCCTTCCTCGACGGCAGAACCCAGAGAGTCCGCCTCCCACCTTTCCGATCCGAAGCCTCCGAGATCATCTGCGGCGTACCCCAGGGATCGTCCCTCAGCCCAACACTGTTCAACATCTACATGGCCCCGCTCGCACGCATCGCCAGACAACACAACCTCAACATTATCTCCTACGCCGACGACACTCAACTGATCCTTTCCCTCACCAAGGACCCCTCGCCGCCAAAGCCAATCTCCATGAAGGAATGAAGGCCGTCGCCGATTGGATGAAGATCAGCCGACTAAAGCTGAACACGGACAAAACGGAGGTCCTCATCCTCGGCTCCAACCCCTCAGCCTGGGACGACTCCTGGTGGCCAACGACGCTGGGAGCAGCCCCGACACCCACCGACCACGCACGCAACCTGGGAGTCATCCTCGACTCAACGCTCTCCATGGCCAAGCAAGTCAACGCAGTCTCCTCCTCCTGCTTCAACACCCTCCGCATGCTTCGCAAGATCTACAGGTGGATCCCGACAGACACAAGAAGAACAGTCACCCAGGCCCTCGTCAGTAGCAGACTGGACTATGGGAACGCCCTCTACGCGGGAGCCCCGGCCAAGCTCATCAAGCGACTGCAACGCATACAAAACGCCTCTGCACGCCTGATCCTCGACGTACCACGCCACAGCCACATCACCCCCCACTTGAGGAACCTGCACTGGCTCCCCGTCGACAGGAGGATCACCTTCAAACTCCTCATCCACGCACACAAGGCACTCCACAAAACTGGCCCAGCCTACCTCAACAGACGACTCTTCTTCTACGTCCCCAACCGCCAGCTCCGCTCCGCCGACCTCTCCCTCGCCACCGTCCCTCGCATTCGAAGAACAACCACCGGCGGCAGATCCTTCTCACACCTCGCCGCCAAGACCTGGAACACCCTTCCACTAAGCCTACGACAGACCCAAGACCTGCTGACCTTCAGGAGGCTACTCAAGACCTGGCTGTTCGACCAGTAGCAGCATCCCCCCCCCCTTCCCTCTCCCCAGCGCCTTGAGACCCTCGCGGGTAAGTAGTGCGCTCTACAAATTCTGTGATTGATTGATTGATCTACCAGGCCACGTCATGGGCATCATTGCCTACCTTCACGCAGCATTACTGCCTTGACATCCAGGTCTGGTGGGAAGGCACTTTGCCTGCGTTGCTTTGAAGGATTTTTGGTCTGAGTCCACTCCACAGACCCTCCGCCTGGGGAGGTACTGCTTTGCTATCTATTCTAACATAAGGAATTTTATGCTTAGAAGGATCCTTCAGAAGAACAATCTACTTACCTTTGATAACGCTCTTTCTAGTGGAGACTTTATATAACTGCAGATTCCTCAATGCTCTCCCACCACTGCTGTTCTGTGGAGTGGCTTAATTTTTAACATCTAAAAAGGTCCCAAGTTGGAATTCATCCCATTTGTACCAACAGTTGTTGATGCTCCACATCTAAGGGCATGGAATATAAAAAATAAGAAACTGATATCAGCACAAAGGGGTGGTGCTTAAGTGTGGCTCCACTCTATCACTTCCAGGGTGGTATGGAGCCAACCATGAACCACATGGCCAAATTTCTGCAAGTGTGAATCAGGTTTTGGCTTCATTCTTTTGGTGCCTTTCTGTCGCCAGACCAGAACTGAAAAGTGGAAGTTTCCAGCGTTTTGATCCATTCTATTAAAAAATTATTATTTGAGGTTTGATCATTCTACAGTTCGATCCTTCATTTGGAAATATGCGAAAATCTAATTTTTTATTTTAACTGGAAAGTTTTTTGTTTTATTTCTAAAAGACAAAGCAATATGCTAATCTCCAACGTAACACTTTTTTTTGCTCCTAATGCATGCTCTCTTTTTGTCAGCGTACACCAGTGTTTCAGTTTAGCCACCAATCGTCCATAGTAGATACAGTTTGCTGCAGTTGCACTGCTCCCACAATTCAATCTTTGGATTCCAACTTAATTTGTTAACCATCAATTTTTAATACCTACGACATTTACAGAACATTGTAACAATTTCAGTTTTACATTTTCCTTCCTATGTATGTAGATGTTATCAATATGCTAATATTATTTCATTTTCTAAACAGTCAGTGACTCCCTGGGTAGGCTTGGAGGGCTCCAGGTAAATAACTGCTGCCATTTTGTACTCTGTATTCTTTCTGCCCCTTTCAGAGCCGCTAAAGCCTATACACCTGTCAGAAATTCAACTCACAGTACGTGCTAAGAAAGAAAAATGCTTTAGTTGGAAATAGTGGTATGAATTAATTGCATAATGAAAAAGGCAGCGATCTTCATAGTAGAAGGCCAAATCATACAAGTGCTTCTCAACATAAAAATCATTTTCTGGTTGCTTATCTGATAATATCCCACTAAAATGGTTTTGTTGATTGGTTATCTAACAGCCTTTTATGAAATAGTAGAGAGTCTTTCATTTAAAGTTGGCAGTCCTTACAGCATCATAATGTAGCTGCTTGGTTGTAAACTAACTTTATTTCTTATCATTACAGCAGTTTGTCTTGATTGCAATTTCTAAGTTTATTGCTAGTTTGCACCCTTAGAGATCATTCAAGTTATAAGAACATATTTTGTTCGAATGTTATTTATCCAAGAAAGGACTCTACAGAAATATTGTTGCATCTTTTGAATTGTAAAACATGTTTTCTAACAATTATGCTGTTCACATGTATAGATGATCACAGTTCAGGAGAATTGCTGAGACGAGTAGGAATAGAAGAGCTGGAGATAGGGTACAATTCGGGAGAACTTCTGCGACAAGTAAAACCTCCAGTTCTAATAAAAGAGCCAGAGATAGGGTGCAACGAAGACAAAGAGGCTCCTCTGACGCCAACTCAACTGACCGCGCCATTGGAAGAACAGGAAACAGAGAAGTATCCTGTAAAGCTCCTCCAGTGCGATGTGTTGAGTTCTTCCCAGGCCCCCGAAATCACAGGGGGGTTAGCAGACTCTGCACTTGAGGATGGTGAGTCCAGATCACTTGCATGTTGTTACCTGCTCTTTGTCCATGAATGTGCTGTTCTGATAGAGACTTCTTACCGCAGATTCCTCACCTTTTGAATACTCCCTGGGAATAAGACTGGATCCGGAAAATCTTTTGCAGTACACGTGCGCAGGCAGGTGGAACTGGGGGCTCGGTGTCAATGCCGTTTTGCATATGATGTGTGTGGTCCTTTATTTAGGCACTACTCAAGTGCGCTGACATCAGTTCCTTTTTTTCCCCTCTAACTGACGAAGATACGGAGAAACCTCCCATCTTATTGAGACACTTCCACAAAGATTTTTTCTTATAAAACAGTGTGGTAGCGTGCTCATTACCTGCCAAATCTACAGGCTTTAAACCCTGTGGGGAATGTTCCAAACAAGTGTCTATGACTGACCCATATGTGGTTGCCTGTGGTGCCTGGGGTCTTACCACAATTCCAAGACCTGCAGTGACTGTGCCTTGAGGCATTCCAAGACCATTCAAGACTGAGAAGTGAAACCTTTCGTGGCAAAGCACCTTAAGACCATGTGCTGGGATTAGTTGAGGTCACAGGTAGAGCCTGGTACCGCTCCCAAGGTCACTCCTGTGACAGGTGATCTTCACGATTGAGATCCTTGGGCAAAACCAAGAAGAAGTGCAAGAAATCCAAGCACAACTTGGTCTGCTCCAGCCACACTTGATTTCCAGAGAAGGCATGAGGGCGTCATTGTGCCACCGGGTCGCTGTCCTGAAGTCACTCTATTTCGGAGTAGATTCTGATCCTTGCTCTTAGGTAACTGGAATTTCTAGGGACATTGGCAAGGCAGCAGCAAATCAAGGACTTCGCAAAGCCATGGTGCGTTTTTGGGCACATTAATGGCTCACTGTGATTCACCTGTGGGCCCTAAGGAGCCAAGAGGCCTCCCAACCAGGTTTCTGTGGACAGGTCATTCCACTGTGTCAGTTAGGCCCTCTGTATCTGCTCAGGGCTCTGGACCGACTTTAGTACCAGTTCCCTCCACGACACCACAGCCTACGCCGGAACACAACCCCAGATAACGACGGCCAACCCATAGTGCTGACTGACCCCGAGACGGCACTGTCCCTACCTCGGCCGAGGCCTCAACCTCTTCACCTCTCTAATTATTCCAACACAATGCCTCTACCTACTGGAAGGCCTCATGTCCTCCATGAGTCATTTAGCATTGACTCCGATAATATCAGGCAATGATGCTGGGTATGAGATTACCCTGCTTTACCCAGAGTATAACTGGTACGAGGATCTCCCAGATGGCACTGTTCTACATACTTCCTCAGGCACTGGACTAGTTTCTCCCCCACCCAGGGCCTGCCAAGAAAGACAGTGCCTCATTTGCTATGTTTATACGAAGGGCAGTGGAAAATTCTTGATATTCAACTTTTTCTAAGCAAGTTAAAAGACAATGTTCTGAGGGAGGGGCTGCTACCTGGACAGTCAAGTTCTTAGCCCATTAAATGAGACTATCACTGATACACTACTAGGTACCTGGACCAAACTCTACTCAGGTCAACCTGTGCATCTCCTGATCACCAGACACCATCGCCCAGCTCCAGGTGATCCAGCTTGCCTCACCCAGTGCCTTACTCCTGAGAGCACTGTGGTGCAGTCTTCAGCCAGTAGAGTTAACCCGAACCCATTTCCCACTACTCCCCATGACAGGGAATTGAAAAGGATAGAGACCTATGGTAAGCATTTTTTTCCTCTATAAGTTTGGCCCTTTGCTCAGTGAAAGCCAGCAGCATGTTAGGCTGCTGCTCTCACGCTCTCTGGGATTCCATGGCCCATATGATGTCTATGGTCCTGCAAGAAGCCTGGGACTTTGATTCACAGACAATGCAAGATCGTTGTGATGCAACCATGTGCACCATCCGCTGTGAACTGGATACCACTGGTTCCCTTGGTAGGGCTATTAGCACCGGTGTGGCCAATCGCAGGCAAGCCTGGATGCGGTTGACTGGCTTTTCAGGCAACATTCAGGCCAGTTTGATGGACATGCCGGTTTACGGCTCCTGACTTTTAGAGAAAAAGCAGACTACTTCCTGGAGCGGTTCAAAGATAGCAGGGCCACAGCTTGGCTGACGGTGAACCGCCTGTCGCTCTTGGAGCAGGAGGTGCAGGCTCTTTTGGTCAAAGGAGCCATAAAGAGGATACTGGTAACATAAGTTGGTCGTGGTTGTTATTTCCACTACTTTCTTCAAGGTCTTCCTCTACCTCGACGACTGGTTCTTGAAGGGGGTTTGCCCGAGGCAGACATCAACCTCCTTCAGACTATGGCGGATCTCCTGACAACTTAGGTGTGCTTGAGTCACACCTTACTCCTTCGATGAAGCTCTCCTTCATCGGAGCCATTCTGAGCATGGTGTAGGTTAGTGCCTAGCCTCGGAGAGGAGAGTCCAGGACATTTGGGCTATGATCCCAATGTTTAACCTCTGTCTTGTATCACAGCGAGGATGGCTCTGAGCCTGCTGGGACTGATAACCTCCTTGATCTTGCTGGTCAAGCACACCAAATGGGATATGAGGGATCTGAAGTCCCTGTGGGCTCAGAACCAGGGGGACCTTTCTGATTTTGTCTAGATTTTGGAGAAGAAAGCAAAAGATCGTGAGTGATGGCTGCGGAACCTTAAATGTGTTGGCAGCAGACCTATAAGATGGTATAGTTCCTGTACAGTATCAAATTTAAAAAAAACATTCAAAATGCCAATAAAAAATAGACACCCCCTTTTTCGGTGTATGTCCATATATATTTTTTTGGCATGCTGAATGGATTTTTATACTTGATGCTGCACAAGAGGTATATCACCATATAGGTGGATTACATCCGATTGGAGATCGTGATTACGGAAGAAGGGTACCATCCCTCTCTTCTTTTTTTGTGTGCCTATTTTTTATTGGCATTTTGAATGGTTTTTAAAAATGTGATACTGTACAGGAACTATACCATCTTATAGGTCACGCATCATTCTGTTATTCGAACGGATTGGGGACATTAGCTACTGAGTCTCTTCATTTATATTTATAAGCCCTGAAGAAGTTCTCTTGGCTTGTTTGCCAGTTTAGAACGAAACGCGTTGGCTGCTTTTTGAAGTGAAATACCATTTGGATTTTTCAAATAAAGATTTGAAAAGAAAACATAAAGAGACTTACAGTTTTTTTCGGTGCACTGCTCTGTATGAAAAATAGCTTTGGAATCTGTAAACAGTGGCACCAAAGGGCAACGGGTGCCGAGAAGTGTGCACGTTTTATTTCCATAATAGGATTTCAGTATATTTTGTGAGGTGCTTTGTCACTAGTCTGTTGCCTAGGTCTCATTTGTGTAAATTTCTATGTGTTGGCAGCAGACCTCTCTACTTTTCCTACCCAGATCTCACAGTGGTGACTGATGCATCGCTTCTGTGTTGGGGAGGCCATCTCAGAGAGGCGGAGATTAGAGGCATCTGCTCTCCAGCGGAGGACCCGTTCCACATCAACCTTCTGGAGCTGAAAGCCATGCTCTTGCTGTTGAAAGCCTTCCTGCCCTCCATCAAAGGAAATCCAGTGTCTGTGCTTACAGACCAAACCACTGCCATGTGGTACTACAACAAGCAGGGATAGGTGGGGTCATGGAAGCTGTGAAAGGAGGCTTTGCATCTCTAGACATGGCTAGTTCACCAAGGGAGGTTTCTGGTGACACACCATTTGTCAGGTTCCTTGAACATCAGAGCGAATGAAATAAGACGCCATGCCTTGCGGATCATGATTGGCCGTTACATCCGGAGCTGCCCCTTTATTCTTTTCTGCAAATGGGGAGAGAACTGGCTTGATGTTTTCGCCACTGTAGAAAATGCATGACAGTACTTTTGCATGTTGGAGTTTCTTGCCGGGAGACAAAATCCATGTAGGGTGGAGCTCGGGCACCTGTACACTTTCCTGCTGATACCTCTCCTGCCCTGAGTTCTGAAGAAGTTCAGGATCGACTGGACCTAAGTCATCCTAGTGTCTCCTGATTGGGTATAGAAAGAATGGTACCCCAAACTCCTGGGCTTGAGAATTTGTCCCTCTATCATGCTGCCTCCTCAGGAGGATCTCCTGTTTTAGCCGCAGGGCAGGGTTCTGAACCCCAAATGTTGTAATCTACACCTCCATGATTTGAAATTGAGCAGTGACAGTTGAGTTCTTTGAACCTTCATGCTGAAGTCGTTAATGTCATCTTGGCAGCCAGGCATCCCTCAACTAAAGCTGTATGCCCCTGGCATTGGGATATGTTTGTCGTCTTGTGTGCTACTAAACAGATGGACCTAATCCATGACAAACTGTCCAAAGTTCTGTTGTTTGTGTTGTCCCTTTCCAAAGTCAAGGCCTTGCTTTGGACACTGATAAAGGGGACCTGTTGGCTCTTTCAGCCTTCTTACAGGTGCCGGACCAGCCATCATTATTTAAATATTTCAATGTAATGCATTTCCTTAAACGGTCACAACATATGTTCAACCCTTTTGTGTTTGTTGTGCCCAATGGGATTTTTGTTTGGTCCTCGCATTCCTCATGCATGCTCCTTTTGAGCTCTAATGCAGTTGTCCTCTTAGGCTCCATATCACCAAGACAGCCTTTCATGTCACTTTATCATCAGGGCTACGGATCCACGAGTTGCAGGCTCTTTCTGCTAACTTGCCCTACAACACATTCTATGCAGAAAAGCTGGCTCTGCAGACTTGAGCCTCCTTACTTCCAAAGGAAGTTGACTCCCTTTCATTTTGCTAAGAATATTACTCTTCTGGCTTTCTTTGCTTCACCTCACCCCTCTAAGGAGGAGTAAAACCATGACCGGTTAGATCCAAAAACTGGTACTAAGCTTCTACAGTGATCACCACAAAGAACTACACGGGGATGATCAGCAGTTTATCAGGTTCACTGGAGCAAAGAAAGGCAAGGCCTGTGTAGAAACTGGCCATCTCGTGCTGGATCGTACTCGGCATGTAAATCTGCTTTAAACTGGGCAAAAAAAGGCTCTGGAGGGCTTGCAAGCTCATTTACTTGGGTCAAGGCTTCCACCACTGTGTTGGCACATAGGGTTCCAGTACTCACATTTGTCAGGTTGCTACTTGGGTGTCATAGAATATGTTCACAAGACATATTGCCTATGCAATCAGTTCTACCGGTAAGGGCACTTTGACTGCTTGATCCTTACGTTTGGGGCAGCTCATTCCATGTAATAGGGCCCACTTTCCCTGTTTGCGGCCGGCACATCTTAAAACAGGTGCGCCTGGCGCAAACCGGGGAAGTGCGCCCTTTAAATAATACGGCCCCAGATGCTTTCAGTGCAACTGCCGTACACCACATTTTTTCCAAACAAGTTGATGCTGTGTACTCGGGCAGCATTCTTCCAAAAATGGTCACTTCCTTTCACGTCGGGCAGTCCATTACTTTGCCAACATTCTTTGCTCCTCCTCACCTGTCCAAAAAGGAGGAGAGGTTGTATCAACTGGACTGGAAGGGCACCTCAAGATTTTACCTTGATCGTACCAAGGAACACCATATGAACGATCAGCTTTTTGTGTGGTGAAAAAAGGGATGTCTGTGTGGAAGAGGACCCTGTTGAGGCAGATAGTCTGCTACATCAAGATCTGCTATGTACTGGCCAAGAAGAAGCCCCTAGAAGTTCTGACAGCGCATTCTACCAGAACTAAGTCTCCTACCACTGCATTGGCTCGTGGAGTACCTGTCCTTGACATCTACCAGGCCATGTTATGGGCATCATTGCCTACCTTCACACAGCATTACTGCCTTGACAGCCAGGTCTGGCGGGAAGGCACTTTGCCTGCATTGTTTCGAAAGATTTTTTTTTAAATTTTCTTTTTATTGAATACAAACAAAGAACAATACAGATTCACGATTAATGCAGTATTCAAATCTCCTTTAACATCAATATGGCACAGTTGATTCATTTGCAGTAGATAGTCTCTACACCTAATTAGTTGTTCTCATCTTTTATACCTCCAGTTCTTCTGGGGAGGTTTGCATCGGCATTCTAGGCGGTGTACATATATCTCCCTAAAAGAGTTCCATTTACCCCATATTTGCGTCCATTTTTTCGGGCACCCCTGGACACAAACTGTTTTCTCATGGAACATACACCAGTCCATATCTTTTCCCCATACCTTCACTGTCGGTACGTCTTGCGCCCCCATTTCCTCGCTATGTTTCTTTTAGCCACCATCCACCCCAGAGCCACCCACATTCTCTCTTTATGTCCCAGGTCTGTTGGCTCGCACACATTTAGTAGACACCATTTAGGCTCTGGTTCCAGATGTACTCCCAATACTTCCCCCATGCATCGGACAACAGCCCTCCAGTACCCACCGATGAACAGACAGTCCCATATAATGTGCATGAACGTACCCTCTCGGCCGCATTGCCTTCTACAATTAGGGTCCTCTCTATATCCCATCTTGACCAAAGTGGGTCCTGTAAGATAGATTCTGTGCAAAATTTTCAATTGTACTAGTTTCAGTTTTGATGATATCGCTACCTCCCTAGGCGATGCCAATGCCTCCCGCCACTCCTCTTCCTCCAATTCCATCAAATCTCGCTCCCACTTTTCACGGAGCTGAGGAAGAGGATCAGGTGAGTTGTTAATCAGCTTTGAATAAGTCAGAGAAATTGCCTTGCGCGGCATATACCCATCCAGGAGTCTATCTACAAGAGGCGAGGCCTCCGGAGGGGACACATCCCCCGGGATTACCGCTTTCAAAGCATGCCGCGCCTGCAGATACCTGAACCTCTCGGTCTCCACTAGTTCATGGTCTCGCTGCAATGTCTCAAATGGCACTACTTCTCCCTTTTTCCAGAGATCTTCCACCCATGATATCCCTATAGTGCCCCATTTATCGAAACCTTTCGATCTCCAAAGGGATCCCAGTTTTTCCGAGTCCCATAGTGGGGTGGCTAGGGTTATGGTCTTTGCCCATCCCATGCTTCTCTGTGCCATATGCCACACCTGTATTGAGTGGTATGTAGGACCTGTCAGCCCTAGCTTCTTGGGATTGGAATACAGTGCTAGTGTGTAATTACTCCCTGGCAAAAACCACCTATCCATCGCATATCTTGGATCATTCTGAGGTCGATAAATACAGGGATTAATGGCTGCTAATTGTGCCGCCCAGTAGTATTTTTTAATGTTTGGCAACCCAATTCCCCCGTCATACCAACTTCGGGAATGATATTCGTGGTGGACTATTTCCCCAGAGCAGCGCTCTCTGTGTACTTTCTACTGCTGCAAAATAGGACGCCGGGACTACGTCCGGTGAGTTATGGAGGATGTATAAGAAACGTGGTAATGACATCATCTTGAAGAGCGCCGCTCTACCCAGTAATGATTGCGGCAGTGCCTTCCAATGCTCCACGTCGTGCCTTAGTCGCTGTAGCAGCGGTAGTAAGTTGGAAGCGTAATAAAGCTTAGGATCTTTAGTGATGTATAGCCCTAAATACTTGAACCCGTCCTTAGCTATTGTCACCTGGCAATCTCTGGGAAGGGCAGGAGGGTCGCCATGCAATACCAATATTACCAATTTTGTCCAATTAATTGCATATCCAGAATAGGTGCCAAAATTAGTAAATATATTAAGGACCCTATGTAGGGATCTCTCTGGCGAAGCCAGGTATAACAAGATGTCATCGGCATATAGAGGTATGCGATCTTCCCAGCCCTTTGCCCAATCTCAGGCCCCGAATTATAGGGTCCTTACGGACCCAACAAACTAGGGGCTCCAATGTTAAAGCAAATAGTAGTGGGGATAGGGGACACCCCTGTCGCGTCCCTCTATGAAGATGGAAAACAGCAGATTTTGTATTATTAACTACCACTTGGGCAAGAGGATCTGAGTACAGGAGTCTCACCCAGCTAATACATTTTGGGCCAAATCCAAGCTTCTCCAAAACTGCAAATAGGTACGGCCATTCTATGGTATCAAATGCCATGGTGGCGTCTAAGGACACCACCACCGCATCCTCTCTTAAAGTGTCCACCCTTCCCATAACCCCATGTAGTCGTCGCAGGTTCAATGATGTGTTTCTGGCCGGCATAATGCCGGATTGGTCCGGGTGGACCAGCCAGGAGATCACCCGGGCCAACCTGGTGGCCAATAATTTGGCCAGTATTTTGACCTCGGCATTCAGCAATGATATGGGTCTATATGACGAGCATTTATGCTTAGGTTTCCCCTCTTTGTGAATCACATCTAGCGTGGCTATTCTCTGGTCTTGCGGAAGATATCCCTTTTCCAGGCTCTCCTCATACATGGCCTTAAGGTATGGGGCTATTCTATCTGGTCTCAATTTGTAAAGCTCATTGGGTAGACCATTTGGGCCCATCGCCTTCCCTGTCTGAAGATTCCCAATGGCTTGAGCTATATCCTCCTGGGCTAGGTCGCTATCAAGTGAAGCTTTGTCACCGTCTGTTAGCGTCGGTAAACACATTTCCGACAGAAGCTCTTTCACCTCACTGTCCTGCCTATTGACTTTGGACGTGTAAAGCTGTTCATAGTACCTAGCGAATTCATTAGTAATGTCCTGTGTATCCTTAAGGCTGTCCCAGAATCCCTTACCAATTCCGTGACTAGCCGGTTCGCCATTTCTCTTCTATCAAGCCAGGCCAAAAATGTCCCCGCTTTATCCCCCAACTCACATATATGCCAGAGCTTGTGTCTGTCTAATGTTTACGCCATATCTCTTGCCTCATCTCTATACTCTGTTTGTTTTAGCTTGAGAATAGGCGTACTGTCCCGCCCCTCTTGTGTAGTGAGTTCACTTTCTAACTTTGATATTTCCTGCTCTATTCGGAGTAGCCCAGCGTTCTTTTCCTTCTTTGCTCCTGCTATCTGAGACACTGCATGTCACCTTATCACGGTCTTGAAGGCCTCCCAGAGGGTCTGCACCGATTTTACCGATCCTTCATTTTCTTTAAAATAGTGATCAATTTCCTGGGTGACCTTCTGTTTGATTCTCGGGTTGCGAAGGTGCCACGGATTTATAGGCGCTACTCTAGTACTGCTACCTTTCCCTATCTCAACCTGCACCCATATCGGGGAATGATCTGAAATACCTCTCTCCAGGTGCCTGATCTGCTGAATATATCGGACCTGGTCCGCCGGGGTGAGGATATAATCGATTCGAGAAAGGCTATTGTTATTTTATTTATTATGAGCTATTATGAGCACCCGAGTAAAAAGTGAAATTTAGTTCGTTCGGGTGATGAACCCTCCAGACATCCACTAGTCCCAGTGCGTCTAGGAAGTGTGGGAGAACTGATTTCGATGAGCCAATAACTCTGGGAGGGTGACGATCTAGAATACCTGATAATACAGAATTAAAGTCCCCCCCCCAATCACCAGTTTCCCAGTGGGGAATATTAACATCACTTTCTCTAAGTCCCTTAATGCCACTTCTTGTAGGCCTGGCAGTAAGTACACCGACGTTATGTTGAGTACTTCGCCCTCCCAGATCCCAGACACTGCTGCATATCTCCCCAAACAATCTGTACACACCTGATCAATCATCATGGGAAAGGACCTTTCTTTTTAATATACCCACTCCCAGCGAGCCCATGGTAAACCCAGATTGTGCCACCAGTTGGTAACCCCATCGAGTCAGGGCTTTGCACATATTGCCTATTAGGTTGGTTTCCTGGAGCAGCACTATCTCTGGGGCATGTCTTTTGATAAACTGTAGTACTACTCCTCTCTTCAATTTGTCCCGTAGTCCATTCACATTCCATGACAGAAGCCGGAATCTCTTCTCATCCACGGTTCCCATATGGCTGTCCACTACTCTCCACCAGATAGTTCATATCTGTTTGCACTCCATATCTCCTGGGCCAGCCTCAGGGGGAAAAAGAGGGAAGGGGCCTCTCCTTGCTCAATAGAACCCATTAGTTCCACTGTGTCTAACCTTGTCTCTTCCGTGCCCTTTACCTTGTTATGTGAAACTGCGACAAACAAACATAACAATAACAACAACAAAAACATACCCCTCCCTGCTCCCCTGCACTTTGGGCATCGCACTGCCCACTTGCCCAACCATGCAGGTGCCTGTCGCCCTAAACAACTGACTAAAAGTAAAGTTGGAGGGGGCCCCAGGCCGGACCCCCGGTTCTAACCCCTTCAAACAATGTTCTATCAAGTTCACTCATACATCTAGACCAGTGCAAGTTTAGTCACTTATCGTTCTCAGCTCGACTCAGTTCTACGGCGACTCCGAATGCTTCCATTTCTCAGCCCTATACACCTTCTCCCTCGATCTCCGTCGTTGTTGCATCTTGTCGTCCTCCTTGATGTGAAGGTTTGTTGGCCCCGTTGCGATCTTTCCCTTTTCTAGAATTGTGGTCTTTCGTAGGTCTCCACCCTTCCAGCCAGTCTGCTGCCGATTCCGGTCTGTCGAAAAACCATGGCTTCCCATTGGCCTCAACCCTGATTTCGCTGGGAATAACATGGAGTACTTAATCCCTTTATCCCGTAGCTGCCTCTTGATCTCCAAGAAGGACCTCCTTTTCCTCTGAACTGCTATCGTAAAGTCAGGATAAAAGGCGATTTCACTGTTCTCGTACCGGATCGGCGGTGTCGTGCGGGCAGTTTTTAGTACACTCTCTCGGTCCCTGAAGTTTAATAGTTTGGCCAGCATGGGCCTAGGAGGGGCACCCAGCTTGGGTCTACCACTGGGGACCCTATGTGCTCTCTCGACAGTGAAGAAGGTAGACAATGCCTTCGGCTTGAGGGAGTCGCAGATAAGTGTTTCTACATAAAGATCAGCTGCTTACCCCTCCGCCTTCTCCGGGACCCCAAGTATCCTTACGCTATTCCTTCGGGACCGCCCTTCATAATTGTCTAGGAGCCTCTCCATTTTCTGGTTGGTGGCCTGAAGATCTTTTATTTCTCGTTGCATCTTTCTGGTGTCTCCGCTGAGTTCCGCCGTGACCACCTCCACGTTCCTGACTTTTTCACTGATGTTTTGCATGTCCGCCCTCATCAGCGTCACCTCGGCTGTTATCGTGTCCATTCTCGACTCCAGAGATGTACGTATTCCAACTATGGCCTCCATGATATCTTTCAAGGATGGATCTTCACTGTCCAGTCCCCGCACTGTTTCATCACTTCCTTTACCAGTAACATCTGGGTCAGTCCGCTTCTGCATTGCAAATTTGTCCAGTTTGGTCTGGAGAGTTCCTCTTGCACCTTTACCCCCCGACATTGTGTCCACTTAGCAGTTGGCCTACTCAGGCCGGGTTAGATCATATACGCTCCATGGCCAACGCGCTCTCCACCACTCCTTCGTTGCTCTTCTTATTCCGCCCAGAAGGCCACTATAACCTGGCACCTTGTCCTACTTCAGGTCTTTGCCCTTATTCTGTACAGGAGTCTTATTTCCGGTTTGATGCACAATGGCTCGATGCCCGTTGGGAGTATTGTGCTCTGTTATCCGGGTCACCACTGGGCTTTGGGTGTTACTCTAGCCGGCTGCCGTTTGTCCCCAGTCGTAAATTATCGCTTATCCCCCCTTGTTGTTGCATCTGGGGTTAATTGGGGACCCTCTGACACCGCTGTCCATCCCTGCACAGAAGGTTGCCTCCGCCATGTAGGCTGGTGGATCCACTCCTCACCGCCCCACTGTTCTGTTTTTTCACAGTTCCGAGTGTATTATATGTGGGTTCATCCACGGTTGACCCAGCTCCGCTACTTCACCCTTTGTTCTGCACTCAGCTGCCTCTCCCGGCTCGTAACCCACTCAGCGCCATTTTTAATCCCTGGAGTCTCCTCTTTACCTTATTCGCACAGGGTTCTTACAATATCTACCAACGTGGTCAGAGAAGAAATGTCTGTGTATAGCCCTTTATTCTCGTGTTCTCTCCGTGGGAGGGGAATATCGCGCCGGTCTCAGCACTCCCACCTTTTCACCGTGGTCCGCTGCGTTCCGTCCGGGCGGCTCCCTGGCGGAACATGCCCGTCTTCTTTCTGTGTCACTGGCCCCTTCACACTGATCGATACTCAAGTGTAATCACAGGACCGATGGCACTCTGCGCCGCTGTTATTAAGGTGCCAATCCGGGCCGTGTGATCTGCGAGGCTCGCTGATCTTCCTCCGCCTAACCGTTCCTTCCGGCCGGTCGCTCCGATTAATTGAGGCCGATGCTTCACACACTTTTTTTGGGCTGCACCCCTCGTTACGCGCTGCCTGTGCCTACTTTTCTTGCCACATCACTTCTGTCTCCGCCCTTTGTCAGCGCGATGTACGAGCGCCTCGGTCCCACCTGATTTGCGGATATTTATGCAGATTAATTAGGGGCAGAAGCCCGGGGAGTCACTGAGCCTCACAGAAGTGCGGCCATCACTCACGGCGTCAAAGCCACGCTCTCGCTTTGAAAGATTTTTGGTCTGAGTCCACTTCACAGACCCTCCGCCTGGGGAGGTACTGCTTTGCTATCTATTCTCGCATAAGGAATTTTATGCTTAGAAGGATCCATCAGAAGAACAAGCTACTTACCTTTGATAACGCTCTTTCTAGTGGAGACTTTATATAAATGCAGATTCCTCAATGCTCTCCCTCCAGTGCTGTTCTGTGGAGTGGCTTACTTTTTAACAGCTAAGAAGGTCCCAAGTTAGAATTCTGCCCACTTGTACCAACAGTTGCTGATGCTCCACATCTAAGGGCATGGAAAATAAAAAATAAGAAACTGATATCAGCACAAAGGGCTGGTGCTTAGGTGCGGCTCCACTCTATCACTTCCAGGGTGGTATGGAGCCAACAATGAACCACATGGCCACATTTCTGCAAGTGTGAATCAGGTTTTGGCTTCATTCTTTTGCTGCCTTTCTGTTGGCAGACCAGAACTGAAAAGTGGAAGTTTCCAGTGTTTCAATCCATTCTATTCAATAATTATTATTTGAGGATTGATCATTCTACAGTTCGATCCTTCATTTGGAAATATGCGAAAATCAAAATATTTATTTTAAGTGGAAAGTTTTTAATTTTATTTCTAAAAGACAAAGCAATATGCTAATCTCCACCGTAACACTTTTTTTTGCTCCTAATGCATGCTCTCTTTTTGTCAGCGCCTACCAGTGTTTCAGTTGAGCCACCAATAGTCCACAGTAGATCCAGTTTGCTGCAGATGCACTGCTCCCACAATTCAATCTTTGGATTCCAACTTAATTTGTTAACCATTAATTTTAAATACCTTGACATTTACAGAACATTTGAAAATTTTCACTTTTACATTTTCCTTTTCATGTATATAGATGTTATCAATATGCTAATATTATTTCATTTTCTAAACAGTCAGTGACCCCCTGGGTAGGCTTGGTGGGCTCCAGGTAAATAACTGCTGCCATTTTGTACTCTGTATTCTTTCTGCCCCTTTCAGAGCCGCTAAAGCCTATACACCTGTCAGAAATTCAACTCACCGTACGTGCTAAGAAAGAAAAATGCCTTAGTTGGAAATAGTGGTATGAATTAAATGCATAAGGAAAAAGGCAGCGATCTTCATAGTAGAAGGCCAAATCATACGAGTACTTCTCAGCACAAAAATCATTTTCTGGTTGCTTATCTGATAATATCCCACCAAAATGGTTTTGTTGATTGGTCATCTGACAGCCTTTTAGGAAATAGAAGAGAGTCTTTCATTTAAAGTTGGCAGTCCTTACAGCATCATAATGTGGCTGCTTGGTTGTAAACTAACTATAGTTCTTATCATTACTGCAGTTTGTCTTGATTGCAATTTCTCAGGTTATTGCTAATTTGCACACTTAGAGATCATTCAAGTTATAAGAACTTATTTTGTACGAATGTTATTTATCCAAGAAAAGTACTCTACAGAAATATTGCTGCATCTGTCGAATTATATAGCATGTTTTCTAACAATGATGCTGTTCACATGTCTAGATGATCACAATTCAGGAGAACTGCTGAGACGAGTAAAACACCCAATTCTAATAAAAGAGCCGGAGATAGGGTGCAACGAAGACAAAGAGTCTCCTCTGACGCCAACTCACCTGACTGCGCCATTGGAAGAACAGGAAACAGAGAAGTTTCTTGTAAAGCTCCCTCAGTGCGATGCGTTGAGATCTTCCCAGGCCCCCGAAATCACAGGAGGGTTAGCTGACTCTTCACTTGAGGATGGTGAGTCCAGATCACTGACATGTTGTTACCTGCTCTTTGTCCATGAATGTGCTGTTCTGATAGAGACATCTAACTGCAGATTCCTCACCTTTTGAATACTCACCAGGCATTAGACTGGATCCAGAAAATGTTTTGCAGTACACGTGCCCTGGCAGGTGGCGCTGGGGGCTCCGTGTCAATGCCGTTTGGATATGATGTGTGTGGTCCTATATTTAGGCACTACTCAAGTGCGCTGACATCAGTTACTTTTTTTCCCCGCTAACTGACGGAGATCCGGAGCAACCTCTCATCTCATTGAGACACTTCCTCCAAGATTTTTACTTAAAAACCAGTGTGGTAGCATATACGTTCCCTGCCAAATCTACAGGCTTTAAACCCTGTGGGAATTTTCCAAACAAGTGTCTGTGACTGACCCATGTGTGGTTTGCCTGTGGTGCCTGGGGTCTTACCACAATTCCAAGACCTTCAGTGACTGTGCCTTAATGCATTCCAAGACCATACAAGACTGAGAAATAATAAATTTTGTGGCCAAGCACCGAAAAGACCATGTGCTTGGATCAGTTGAGGTCACAGGTAGGGCCTGGTCCCGCTCCCAAGGTCACTCCTGTGACAGGTCATCTTCACGATTGAGATCCTTGGGCAAAACCAAGAAGAAGCGCAAGAAATCCATGTTTGACTTGGTCCGCTCCAGCCACACTTGATTTCCAGAGAACGCATGAGGGCGTCATTGTGCCTCCGGGTCACTGTCCCGAAATCACTCTATTTCAAAGTCGATTCGGATCCTTGCTCTTAGGTAACTGGAATTTCTAGGGACGTTGGCAAAGCTGCAGCAAATCAGGACTTCACAAAGCCATGGTGCGTTTTTTTGGCACATTAATGGCTCACTGTGATTCGCCTGGGGGCCACAAGGAGCCGAGAGGCCTCCCAACCAGGTTTCCGCGGATGGATCATCCCATTGTGTCAGTTAGGCCCTCTGTATCTGCTCAGGCCTCTGGACCGACTTTAGTACCAGTTCCCTCCACGACACCACAGCCTACGCCGAAACACAACCCCTGACTACGACGGCCAACCCAAAGTGCTGACTGACCCCGAGACGGCACTGTCCCTACCTCGGCAGAGGCCTCAACCTCTTTACCTCTCTACTTATTCCAACACAGTGCCTATGGCCTGCTGGAAGGCCTCATGTCCTTCATCAGTCATTTGGCATTTACTCCGATAATTGGGGCTATGATGCTGGGTATGAGATTACCCTGCTTTACCCAGAGTATAACTGGTACGAGGATCTCCCAGATGGCAGTGGTCTGGATACTTCCTCAGGCACTGGACTAGTTTCTCCCCCACCCAGGGCCTGCCAAGAAAGACAGTGCCTCCTTTGCTATGGTTATGCGAAGTGCAGCGGAAGGTTCTTGATCTTCAACTTCACTCTCAGGAAGATAAAAGCCAATGTTCTGAGGGAGGTGGTGCTACCTGGACAGTCAAGTTCTGAGCCTATTAAATGAGGCTATCACTGATACACTACTAGGTACTTGGGCCAAACACTGCTCAGGTCCACCTGTGCATCTCCAGATCGCCAGACACCATCACCTATCTCTAATCGATAAAGCTTTCCTCACCAGGTGCCTTACTCCTGAGAGCACTGTGGTGCAGTCTTCAGCCAGTAGAGTTAACCCTAACTGATTTCCCACTACTCCCCATGACAGGGAATTTAAAAGGATAGAGACCTATGGTAAGCACTTTTTGCCTCTATAACTTTGGCCCTTTGCTCAGTGAAAGCTAGCTGCATGTTAGGCTGCTGCGCTCACACTTTTTGGGATTCTATGGCCAACATGATGTCCATGGTCCAGCAAGAAGCTTGGGACTTTGATTCACAGACAATGCAGATGGTTGTGATGCAGCCATGTGCACCATCCACTATGAGCTTGATACTACTGATTACCTTGGTAGGGTTATTAGCACCGGTGGGGCCAATCGCAGGCAAGCCTGGATGCGGTTGACTGGTTTTTCTGGGGACATTCAGGCCAGTCTCATGGACATGCCGGTTTACGGCATCTGACTTTTAAAGAAAAGGCAGACTGGGCCCTGGAGCTGTTCAACGATAGCAGGGCCACAGCTTGGCTGACGGTGAACCGCCTGTCGCTCTTGCAGCTTGAAGTGCAGTGTCTTTTGGTAAAAGGAGCCATAAAGAGGGTACTGGTGACACAAGTTGGTCGTGGTTGTTATTTCCACTACTTCCTTCAAGGTCTTCCTCTACCTCGACAACTGGTTCTTGAAGGGGGTTTGCCCGAGGCAGACATCAACCTCCTCCAGACTACGGCAAATCTCCTGACAACTTAGGTGTGCCTAAGTCACACCTTACTCCTTCGATGAAGCTCTCCTTCATCGGAGACATTCTGAGCAAGGTGCAGTTTAGTGCCTAGCCTCGGAGAGGAGAGTCCAGGACATTTGGGCTATGATCCCAGTGTTTAACCTCTGTCCTGTATTACAGCGAGGATGACTCTGAGCCTGCTGGGACTGATAACCTCCTTCATCTTGCTGGTCAAGCACACCAAATGGGATATGAGGGTTCTGAAGTCCCTGTAGGCTCAGAACCAGGGGACCGTTCTGATTTTGTCTAGATTTTGGAGGAGAAAGCAAAATATCGTGAGTGATGGCTGCGGAACCTTATCTTAATTGGGTCGGCAGCAGACCTCTCTACTTTCCCACCCGGATCTCACAGTGTTGACTGATGCATCGCTTCTGTTTTGGGGAGGCCATCTCAGAGAGGGGTAGATTAGAGGCATCTTCTCTCCAGTGGAGGACCAGTTCCATATCAACCTTCTGGAGCTGAAAGCCACACTCTTCCTGTTGCAAGCCTTCCTGCTCTCCATCAAAGGGTAGTCAATGCCTGTGCTTACAGACCAATGCACTGTCATGTGGTACTACAACAAGCAGGGCTAGGTCATGGAACCTGTGCAAGGCGGCTTTGCATCTCTAGACATAGCTAGTTTACCAAGTGATTTTTCTGGTGACACACCACTTAGCAGCTTCCTTGAACATCAGAGCAAATGAAATAAGACGCTAAGCCTTGCGGATCATGATTGGCTGTTACATCCGGAGCTGCCCCTTTAGTCTTTTCTGCAAGTAGGGAAAGAACTGGCTCGATGTTTTCGCCACTGCAGAAAATGCATGCCAGCACTTTTGCATGGTGAAGTTCTGTCCGGGAGACAAAAACCAATGTTGGCTGGAGCTCGGGACACCTGTACACTTTCCTGCTGATACCTCTCCAGTCCTGAGATCTGAAGAAGGTCAGGATCGACTGAACCTAAGTCATTCTAGTGTCTCCATATTGGGTATAGAAAGAATGGTACCCCAAACTCCTGGGCTTGAGCATTTGTCCCTCTATCAGGCTGCCTCTTCAGGAGGATCTCCTGTTGTAGCCGCAGGACTGGGTTCTCTAGCCGAAATTTTGTAATCTTCACCTCCATGTTTTGAAATTGAGCAGTGACAGTTGAGTTCTTTGAACCTTCATGTTGAAGTCGTGAATGTCATCTTGGCATCCCTCAACTAAAGCTGTATGCCCCTGGTGTTGGGATATGTTTGTGGTCTTGTGCGCTACTAAACAGATAGACCCAATCCATGACAAACTGTCCAAAGTTCTGTTTTTTTGTGCTGTCCCTTTCCAAAGTCAAGGCCTTGCTTTGGGCACTTATATAGAGGACCTGTTGGCTTTTTCAGCCTTCTTACAGGTGCCGGACCAGCCATCATTATTTAAATATCTCATTGTAATGCATTTCCTTAACTGGTCACAACATATGTTCAACCCTTTTGTGTTTGTTGTGCCCAACGGGATTTAAGTTTGGTCCTCACATTCCTCATATGTGCTCCTTTTGAGCTCTAACGCAGTTGTCCTCTTAGGCTCCATATCATCAAGACAGCCTTTCATGTCGCTATATCATCGGGGTTACGGATCCATGAATTGCAGGCTCCTACTGCTAACCTGCCCTACAACACATTCTATGCAGACAAGCTGGCTCTGAGGACTTGAGCCTCCTTACTTCCAAAGGTAGTTGACTCCCTTTCATGTTGCTAAGAATATTACTCTTCTGGCTTTTTTTTGCTTCACCTCACCCCACTAAGGAGGAGGAGAACCATCACCGGTTAGATCCAAAAATGGTACTACTCTTCTGCGGTGATCACACCAAAGAACTACGCGGGGATGATCAGCAGTTTATCAGGTTCACTGGAGCAAGGCTCTGCAGAAACTGACCATCTCATGCTAGATCATACTCCGCATTTAAAACTGCTTTAAACTGGGCAAAAAAAGGCTCTTGAGGGCTTGCAAGCTCATTTACTTGGGTCAAGGCTTCCTCCTCTGTGTTGGCACATAGGGTGCCAGTACTCGACATTTGTCAGGTTGCTACTTGGGTGTCACAGAATATGTTCACAAGACATATTGCCTATGCAATCAGGTCTACCGGTAATGGCACTTTGACCGCTTGGTCCTTATGTTTGGGGCAGCGCATTCCATGTAATAGGGCCCACTTTCCCTGTTTGCCCCTGGCACTTCTTAAAACAGGTGCGCCTGGCGCAAACCGGGAAAGTGCGCCACTTAAATAATACAGCCCCAGCTGCTTTCGGTGCAACTGCCGTACACCACATTTTTTCCAAACACGTTGATGCTGTGTACTCGGGCAGCATTCTTCCAAAAATGGTCAATTCCTTTCACATTGGGCAGTCCATAACTTTGCCAACATTCTTTGCTCCTCCTCACCCTGTCCAAAAAGGAGGATAGGTTGTATCAACTCGACTGGAAGGGCGCCTTAAGATTTTACAATGATCGTACCAAGGAACACCATATGAACGATCAGCTTTTTGTGGGGTGAAAAAAGTGACGTCTGTGTGGAAGATGACCCTGTTGAGGCGGATAGTCCGCTACATCAAGATCTGCTATGTACTGGCCAAGAAGAAGCCCCTAGAAGTTCTGACAGTGCATTCTACCTGAACTAAGGCTGCTACCACTGCAATGGCTCGTAGAGTACCTGTCCTTGACATCTACCAGGCCACGTCATGGGCATCATTGCCTACCTTCACGCAGCATTACTGCCTTGACATCCAGGTCTGGTCACGGTGGGAAGGCACTTTGCCTGCGTTGCTTTGAAGGATTTTTGGTCTGAGTCCACTCCACAGACCCTCCGCCTGGGGAGGTACTGCTTTGCTATCTATTCTACCATAAGGAATTTTGTGCTTAAAAGGATCCATCAGAAGAACAAGCTACTTACCTTTGATAACGCTCTTTCTAGTGGAGACTTTATTTAACTGCAGATTCCTCAATGCTCTCCCACCAGTGCTGTTCTGTGGAGTGGCTTAATTTTTAACATCTAAAAAGGTCCCAAGTTGGAATTCATCCCACTTGTACCAACAGTTGTTGATGCTCCACATCTAAGGGCATGGAATATAAAAAATAAGAAACTGATATCAGCACAAAGGGGTGGTGCTTAAGTGTGGCTCCACTCTATTACTTCCAGGGTGGTATGGAGCCAACCATGAACCACATGGCCAAATTTCTGCAAGTGTGAATCAGGTTTTGGCTTCATTCTTTTGGTGCCTTTCTGTCGCCAGACCAGAACTGAAAAGTGGAAGTTTCCAGCGTTTTGATCCATTCTATTAAAAAATTATTATTTGAGGTTTGATCATTCTACAATTCGATCCTTCATTTGGAAATATGCGAAAATCGAATTTTTTATTTTAACTGGAAAGTTTTTTGTTTTATTTCTAAAAGACAAAGCAATATGCTAATCTCCAACGTAACACTTTTTTTTGCTCCTAATGCATGCTCTCTTTTTGTTAGCGTACACCAGTGTTTCAGTTTAGCCACCAATCGTCCATAGTAGATACAGTTTGCTGCAGTTGCACTGCTCCCACAATTCAAACTAAGGATTCCAACTTAATTTGTTAACCATCAATTTTTAATACCTTGACATTTACAGAACATTGTAACAATTTCAGTTTTACATTTTCCTTCCTATGTATGTAGATGTTATCAATATGCTAATATTATTTTATTTTCTAAACAGTCAGTGACTCCCTGGGTAGGCTTGGAGGGCTCCAGGTAAATAACTGCTGCCATTTTGTACTCTGTATTCTTTCTGCCCCTTTCAGAGCCGCTAAAGCCTATACACCTGTCAGAAATTCAACTCACAGTACGTGCTAAGAAAGAAAAATGCCTTAGTTGGGAATAGTGGTATGAATTAAATGCATAAGGAAAAAGGCAGCGATCTTCATAGTAGAAGGCCTAATCATACAAGTGCTTCTCAACATAAAAATCATTTTCTGGTTGCTTATCTGATAATATCCCACTAAAATGGTTTTGGTGATTGGTTATCTAACAGCCTTTTATGAAATAGTAGAGAGTCTTTCATTTAAAGTTGGCAGTCCTTACAGCATCATAATGTAGCTGCTTGGTTGTAAACTAACTTTATTTCTTATCATTACAGCAGTTTGTCTTAATTGCAATTTCTAAGTTTATTGCTAGTTTGCACCCTTAGAGATCATTCAAGTTATAAGAACATATTTTGTTCGAATGTTATTTATCCAAGAAAGGACTCTACAGAAATATTGTTGCATCTTTTGAATTGTAAAACATGTTTTCTAACAATTATGCTGTTCACATGTATAGATGATCACAGTTCAGGAGAATTGCTGAGACGAGTAGGAATAGAAGAGCTGGAGATAGGGTACAATTCGGGAGAACTTCTGCGACAAGTAAAACCTCCAGTTCTAATAAAAGAGCCAGAGATAGGGTGCAACGAAGACAAAGAGGCTCCTCTGACGCCAACTCAACTGACCGCGCCATTGGAAGAACAGGAAACAGAGAAGTATCCTGTAAAGCTCCTCCAGTGCGATGTGTTGAGTTCTTCCCAGGCCCCGAAATCACAGGGGGTTAGCAGACTCTGCACTTGAGGATGGTGAGTCCAGATCACTTGCATGTTGTTACCTGCTCTTTGTCCATGAATGTGCTGTTCTGATAGAGACTTCTTACCGCAGATTCCTCACCTTTTGAATACTCCCTGGGAATAAGACTGGATCCGGAAAATCTTTTGCAGTACACGTGCGCAGGCAGGTGGAACTGGGGGCTCGGTGTCAATGCCGTTTTGCATATGATGTGTGTGGTCCTATATTTAGGCACTACTCAAGTGCGCTGACATCAGTTCCTTTTTTTCCCCCTCTAACTGACGAAGATACGGAGAAACCTCCCATCTCATTGAGACACTTCCACAAAGATTTTTTCTTATAAAACAGTGTGGTAGCGTGCTCATTACCTGCCAAATCTACAGGCTTTAAACCCTGTGGGGAATGTTCCAAACAAGTGTCTATGACTGACCCATATGTGGTTGCCTGTGGTGCCTGGGGTCTTACCACAATTCCAAGACCTGCAGTGACTGTGCCTTGAGGCATTCCAAGACCATTCAAGACTGAGAAGTGAAACCTTTCGTGGCAAAGCACCTTAAGACCATGTGCTGGGATTAGTTGAGGTCACAGGTAGAGCCTGGTACCGCTCCCAAGGTCACTCCTGTGACAGGTGATCTTCACGATTGAGATCCTTGGGCAAAACCAAGAAGAAGTGCAAGAAATCCAAGCACAACTTGGTCTGCTCCAGCCACACTTGATTTCCAGAGAAGGCATGAGGGCGTCATTGTGCCACCGGGTCGCTGTCCTGAAGTCACTCTATTTCGGAGTAGATTCTGATCCTTGCTCTTAGGTAACTGGAATTTCTAGGGACATTGGCAAGGCAGCAGCAAATCAAGGACTTCGCAAAGCCATGGTGCATTCTTTGGGCACATTAATGGCTCACTGTGATTCACCTGTGGGCCCTAAGGAGCCAAGAGGCCTCCCAACCAGGTTTCTGTGGACAGGTCATTCCACTGTGTCAGTTAGGCCCTCTGTATCTGCTCAGGGCTCTGGACCGACTTTAGTACCAGTTCCCTCCACGACACCACAGCCTACGCCGGAACACAACCCCAGATAACGACGGCCAACCCATAGTGCTGACTGACCCCGAGACGGCACTGTCCCTACCTCGGCCGAGGCCTCAACCTCTTCACCTCTCTAATTATTCCAACACAATGCCTCTACCTACTGGAAGGCCTCATGTCCTCCATGAGTCATTTAGCATTGACTCCGATAATATCAGGCAATGATGCTGGGTATGAGATTACCCTGCTTTACCCAGAGTATAACTGGTATGAGGATCTCCCAGATGGCACTGTTCTACATACTTCCTCAGGCACTGGACTAGTTTCTCAACCACCCAGGGCCTGCCAAGAAAGACAGTGCCTCATTTGCTATGTTTATACGAAGGGCAGTGGAAAATTCTTGATATTCAACTTTTTCTAAGCAAGTTAAAAGACAATGTTCTGAGAGAGGCTGCTACCTGGACAGTCAAGTTCTTAGCCCATTAAATGAGACTATCACTGATACACTACTAGGTACCTGGACCAAACTCTACTCAGGTCAACCTGTGCATCTCCTGATCACCAGACACCATCGCCCAGCTCCAGGTGATCCAGCTTGCCTCACCCAGTGCCTTACTCCTGAGAGCACTGTGGTGCAGTCTTCAGCCAGTAGAGTTAACCCGAACCCATTTCCCACTACTCCCCATGACAGGGAATTGAAAAGGATAGAGACCTATGGTAAGCATTTTTTTCCTCTATAAGTTTGGCCCTTTGCTCAGTGAAAGCCAGCAGCATGTTAGGCTGCTGCTCTCACGCTCTCTGGGATTCCATGGCCCATATGATGTCTATGGTCCTGCAAGAAGCCTGGGACTTTGATTCACAGACAATGCAAGATCGTTGTGATGCAACCATGTGCACCATCCGCTGTGAACTGGATACCACTGGTTCCCTTGGTAGGGCTATTAGCACCGGTGTGGCCAATCGCAGGCAAGCCTGGATGCGGTTGACTGGCTTTTCAGGCAACATTCAGGCCAGTCTGATGGACATGCCGGTTTACGGCTCCTGACTTTTAGAGAAAAAGCAGACTACTCCCTGGAGCGGTTCAAAGATAGCAGGGCCACAGCTTGGCTGACGGTGAACCGCCTGTCGCTCTTGGAGCAGGAGGTGCAGGCTCTTTTGGTCAAAGGAGCCATAAAGAGGATACTGGTAACATAAGTTGGTCGTGGTTGTTATTTCCACTACTTTCTTCAAGGTCTTCCTCTACCTCGACGACTGGTTCTTGAAGGGGGTTTGCCCGAGGCAGACATCAACCTCCTTCAGACTATGGCGGATCTCCTGACAACTTAGGTGTGCTTGAGTCACACCTTACTCCTTCGATGAAGCTCTCCTTCATCGGAGCCATTCTGAGCATGGTGTAGGTTAGTGCCTAGCCTCGGAGAGGAGAGTCCAGGACATTTGGGCTATGATCCCAATGTTTAACCTCTGTCTTGTATCACAGCGAGGATGGCTCTGAGCCTGCTGGGACTGATAACCTCCTTGATCTTGCTGGTCAAGCACACCAAATGGGATATGAGGGATCTGAAGTCCCTGTGGGCTCAGAACCAGGGGACCTTTCTGATTTTGTCTAGATTTTGGAGAAGAAAGCAAAAGATTGTGAGTGATGGCTGCGGAACCTTAAATGTGTTGGCAGCAGACCTATAAGATGGTATAGTTCCTGTACAGTATCAAATTTAAAAAAACATTCAAAATGCCAATAAAAAATAGACACACCTTTTTTCGGTGTATGTCCATATATATTTTAAAGGCATGCTGAATGGATTTTTATACTTGATGCTGCACAAGAGGTATATCACCATATAGGTGGATTACATCCGATTGGAGATCGTGATTACGGAAGAAGGGTACCATCCCTCTCTTCTTTTTTTGTGTGCCTATTTTTTATTGGCATTTTGAATGGTTTTTAAAAATGTGATACTGTACAGGAACTATACCATCTTATAGGTCACGCATCATTCTGTTATTCGAACGGATTGGGGACATTAGCTACTGAGTCTCTTCATTTATATTTATAAGCCCTGAAGAAGTTCTCTTGGCTTGTTTGCCAGTTTAGAACGAAACGCGTTGGCTGCTTTTTGAAGTGAAATACCATTTGGATTTTTCAAATAAAGATTTGAAAAGAAAACATAAAGAGACTTACAGTTTTTTTCGGTGCACTGCTCTGTATGAAAAATAGCTTTGGAATCTGTAAACAGTGGCACCAAAGGGCAACGGGTGCCGAGAAGTGTGCACGTTTTATTTCCATAATAGGATTTCAGTATATTTTGTGAGGTGCTTTGTCACTAGTCTGTTGCCTAGGTCTCATTTGTGTAAATTTCTATGTGTTGGCAGCAGACCTCTCTACTTTTCCTACCCAGATCTCACAGTGGTGACTGATGCATCGCTTCTGTGTTGGGGAGGCCATCTCAGAGAGGCGGAGATTAGAGGCATCTGCTCTCCAGCGGAAGACCCGTTCCACATCAACCTTCTGGAGCCGAAAGCCATGCTCTTGCTGTTGAAAGCCTTCCTGCCCTCCATCAAAGGAAATCCAGTGTCTGTGCTTACAGACCAAACCACTGCCATGTGGTATTACAACAAGCAGGGATAGGTGGGGTCATGGAAGCTGTGAAAGGAGGCTTTGCATCTCTAGACATGGCTAGTTCACCAAGGGAGGTTTCTGGTGACACACCATTTGTCAGGTTCCTTGAACATCAGAGCGAATGAA
The DNA here is from genome assembly GCA_963921515.1 of Calotriton arnoldi. Classification (NCBI taxonomy): domain Eukaryota; kingdom Metazoa; phylum Chordata; class Amphibia; order Caudata; family Salamandridae; genus Calotriton; species Calotriton arnoldi. Next base: position 312,352 of record CAWUFW010014230.1, on the reverse strand, counting down.
ATAAGACGCCATGCCTTGCGGATCATGATTGGCCGTTACATCCGGAGCTGCCCCTTTATTCTTTTCTGCAAATGGGGAGAGAACTGGCTTGATGTTTTCGCCACTGTAGAAAATGCATGACAGTACTTTTGCATGTTGGAGTTTCTTGCCGGGAGACAAAATCCATGTAGGGTGGAGCTCGGGCACCTGTACACTTTCCTGCTGATACCTCTCCTGCCCTGAGTTCTGAAGAAGTTCAGGATCGACTGGACCTAAGTCATCCTAGTGTCTCCTGATTGGGTATAGAAAGAATGGTACCCCAAACTCCTGGGCTTGAGAATTTGTCCCTCTATCAGGCTGCCTCCTCAGGAGGATCTCCTGTTGTAGCCGCAGGGCAGGGTTCTGAACCCCAAATGTTGTAATCTACACCTCCATGATTTGAAATTGAGCAGTGACAGTTGAGTTCTTTGAACCTTCATGCTGAAGTCGTTAATGTCATCTTGGCAGCCAGGCATCCCTCAACTAAAGCTGTATGCCCCTGGCATTGGGATATGTTTGTCGTCTTGTGTGCTACTAAACAGATGGACCTAATCCATGACAAACTGTCCAAAGTTCTGTTGTTTGTGTTGTCCCTTTCCAAAGTCAAGGCCTTGCTTTGGACACTGATAAAGGGGACCTGTTGGCTCTTTCAGCCTTCTTACAGGTGCCGGACCAGCCATCATTATTTAAATATTTCAATGTAATGCATTTCCTTAAACGGTCACAACATATGTTCAACCCTTTTGTGTTTGTTGTGCCCAATGGGATTTTTGTTTGGTCCTCGCATTCCTCATGCATGCTCCTTTTGAGCTCTAATGCAGTTGTCCTCTTAGGCTCCATATCACCAAGACAGCCTTTCATGTCACTTTATCATCAGGGCTACGGATCCACGAGTTGCAGGCTCTTTCTGCTAACTTGCCCTACAACACATTCTATGCAGAAAAGCTGGCTCTGCAGACTTGAGCCTCCTTACTTCCAAAGGAAGTTGACTCCCTTTCATTTTGCTAAGAATATTACTCTTCTGGCTTTCTTTTCTTCACCTCACCCCTCTAAGGAGGAGTAAAACCATGACCGGTTAGATCCAAAAACTGGTACTAAGCTTCTACAGTGATCACCACAAAGAACTACACGGGGATGATCAGCAGTTTATCAAGTTCACTGGAGCAAAGAAAGGCAAGGCTGTGTAGAAACTGGCCATCTCGTGCTGGATCGTACTCGGCATGTAAATCTGCTTTAAACTGGGCAAAAAAAGGCTCTGGAGGGCTTGCAAGCTCATTTACTTGGGTCAAGGCTTCCACCACTGTGTTGGCACATAGGGTTCCAGTACTCACATTTGTCAGGTTGCTACTTGGGTGTCATAGAATATGTTCACAAGACATATTGCCTATGCAATCAGTTCTACCGGTAAGGGCACTTTGACTGCTTGATCCTTACGTTTGGGGCAGCTCATTCCATGTAATAGGGCCCACTTTCCCTGTTTGCCCCTGGCACTTCTTAAAACAGGTGCGCCTGGCGCAAACCGGGGAAGTGCGCCCTTTAAATAATACGGCCCCAGATGCTTTCAGTGCAACTGCCGTACACCACATTTTTTCCAAACAAGTTGATGCTGTGTACTCGGGCAGCATTCTTCCAAAAATGGTCACTTCCTTTCACGTCGGGCAGTCCATTACTTTGCCAACATTCTTTGCTCCTCCTCACCTGTCCAAAAAGGAGGAGAGGTTGTATCAACTGGACTGGAAGGGCACCTCAAGATTTTACCTTGATCGTACCAAGGAACACCATATGAACGATCAGCTTTTTGTGTGGTGAAAAAGGGATGTCTGTGTGGAAGAGGACCCTGTTGAGGCAGATAGTCTGCTACATCAAGATCTGCTATGTACTGGCTAAGAAGCAGCCCTTAGAAGTTCTGACAGCGCATTCTACCAGAACTAAGTCTCCTACCACTGCATTGGCTCGTGGAGTACCTGTCCTTGACATCTACCAGGCCATGTTATGGGCATCATTGCCTACCTTCACACAGCATTACTGCCTTGACAGCCAGGTCTGGCGGGAAGGCACTTTGCCTGCATTGTTTCGAAAGATTTTTTTTTAAATTTTCTTTTTATTGAATACAAACAAAGAACAATACAGATTCACGATTAATGCAGTATTCAAATCTCCTTTAACATCAATATGGCACAGTTGATTCATTTGCAGTAGATAGTCTCTACACCTAATTAGTTGTTCTCATCTTTTATACCTCCAGTTCTTCTGGGGAGGTTTGCATCGGCATTCTAGGCAGTGTACATATATCTCCCCTAAAAGAGTTCCATTTACCCCATATTTGCGTCCATTTTTTCGGGCACCCCCTGGACACAAACTGTTTTCTCATGGAACATACACCAGTCCATATCTTTTCCCCATACCTTCACTGTCGGTACGTCTTGCGCCCCCATTTCCTCGCTATGTTTCTTTTAGCCACCATCCACCCCAGAGCCACCCACATTCTCTCTTTATGTCCCAGGTCTGTTGGCTCGCACACATTTAGTAGACACCATTTAGGCTCTGGTTCCAGATGTACTCCCAATACTTCCCCCATGCATCGGACAACAGCCCTCCAGTACCCACCGATGAACAGACAGTCCCATATAATGTGCATGAACGTACCCTCTCGGCCGCATTGCCTTCTACAATTAGGGTCCTCTCTATATCCCATCTTGACCAAAGTGGGTCCTGTAAGATAGATTCTGTGCAAAATTTTCAATTGTACTAGTTTCAGTTTTGATGATATCGCTACCTCCCTAGGCGATGCCAATGCCTCCCGCCACTCCTCTTCCTCCAATTCCATCAAATCTCGCTCCCACTTTTCACGGAGCTGAGGAAGAGGATCAGGTGAGTTGTTAATCAGCTTTGAATAAGTCAGAGAAATTGCCTTGCGCGGCATATACCCATCCAGGAGTCTATCTACAAGAGGCGAGGCCTCCGGAGGGGACACATCCCCCGGGATTACCGCTTTCAAAGCATGCCGCGCCTGCAGATACCTGAACCTCTCGGTCTCCACTAGTTCATGGTCTCGCTGCAATGTCTCAAATGGCACTACTTCTCCCTTTTTCCAGAGATCTTCCACCCATGATATCCCTATAGTGCCCCATTTATCGAAACCTTTCGATCTCCAAAGGGATCCCAGTTTTTCCGAGTCCCATAGTGGGGTGGCTAGGGTTATGGTCTTTGCCCATCCCATGCTTCTCTGTGCCATATGCCACACCTGTATTGAGTGGTATGTAGGACCTGTCAGCCCTAGCTTCTTGGGATTGGAATACAGTGCTAGTGTGTAATTACTCCCTGGCAAAAACCACCTATCCATCGCATATCTTGGATCATTCTGAGGTCGATAAATACAGGGATTAATGGCTGCTAATTGTGCCGCCCAGTAGTATTTTTTAATGTTTGGCAACCCAATTCCCCCGTCATACCAACTTCGGGAATGATATTCGTGGTGGACTATTTCCCCAGAGCAGCGCTCTCTGTGTACTTTCTACTGCTGCAAAATAGGACGCCGGGACTACGTCCGGTGAGTTATGGAGGATGTATAAGAAACGTGGTAATGACATCATCTTGAAGAGCGCCGCTCTACCCAGTAATGATTGCGGCAGTGCCTTCCAATGCTCCACGTCGTGCCTTAGTCGCTGTAGCAGCGGTAGTAAGTTGGAAGCGTAATAAAGCTTAGGATCTTTAGTGATGTATAGCCCTAAATACTTGAACCCGTCCTTAGCTATTGTCACCTGGCAATCTCTGGGAAGGGCAGGAGGGTCGCCATGCAATACCAATATTACCAATTTTGTCCAATTAATTGCATATCCAGAATAGGTGCCAAAATTAGTAAATATATTAAGGTCCCTATGTAGGGATCTCTCTGGCGAAGCCAGGTATAACAAGATGTCATCGGCATATAGAGGTATGCGATCTTCCCAGCCCTTTGCCCATCTCAGGCCCCGAATTATAGGGTCCTTATGGACCCAACAAACTAGGGGCTCCAATGTTAAAGCAAATAGTAGTGGGGATAGGGGACACCCCTGTCGCGTCCCTCTATGAAGATGGAAAACAGCAGATTTTGTATTATTAACTACCACTTGGGCAAGAGGATCTGAGTACAGGAGTCTCACCCAGCTAATACATTTTGGGCCAAATCCAAGCTTCTCCAAAACTGCAAATAGGTACGGCCATTCTATGGTATCAAATGCCATGGTGGCGTCTAAGGACACCACCACCGCATCCTCTCTTAAAGTGTCCACCCTTCCCATAACCCCATGTAGTCGTCGCAGGTTCAATGATGTGTTTCTGGCCGGCATAATGCCGGATTGGTCCGGGTGGACCAGCCAGGAGATCACCCGGGCCAACCTGGTGGCCAATAATTTGGCCAGTATTTTGACCTCGGCATTCAGCAATGATATGGGTCTATATGACGAGCATTTATGCTTAGGTTTCCCCTCTTTGTGAATCACATCTAGCGTGGCTATTCTCTGGTCTTGCGGAAGATATCCCTTTTCCAGGCTCTCCTCATACATGGCCTTAAGGTATGGGGCTATTCTATCTGGTCTCAATTTGTAAAGCTCATTGGGTAGACCATTTGGGCCCATCGCCTTCCCTGTCTGAAGATTCCCAATGGCTTGAGCTATATCCTCCTGGGCTAGGTCGCTATCAAGTGAAGCTTTGTCACCGTCTGTTAGCGTCGGTAAACACATTTCCGACAGAAGCTCTTTCACCTCACTGTCCTGCCTATTGACTTTGGACGTGTAAAGCTGTTCATAGTACCTAGCGAATTCATTAGTAATGTCCTGTGTATCCTTAAGGCTGTCCCCAGAATCCCTTACCAATTCCGTGACTAGCCGGTTCGCCATTTCTCTTCTATCAAGCCAGGCCAAAAATGTCCCCGCTTTATCCCCCAACTCACATATATGCCAGAGCTTGTGTCTGTCTAATGTTTACGCCATATCTCTCGCCTCATCTCTATACTCTGTTTGTTTTAGCTTGAGAATAGGCGTACTGTCCCGCCCCTCTTGTGTAGTGAGTTCACTTTCTAACTTTGATATTTCCTGCTCTATTCGGAGTAGCCCAGCGTTCTTTTCCTTCTTTGCTCCTGCTATCTGAGACACTGCATGTCCCCTTATCACGGTCTTGAAGGCCTCCCAGAGGGTCTGCACCGATTTTACCGATCCTTCATTTTCTTTAAAATAGTGATCAATTTCCTGGGTGACCTTCTGTTTGATTCTCGGGTTGCGAAGGTGCCACGGATTTATAGGCGCTACTCTAGTACTGCTACCTTTCCCTATCTCAACCTGCACCCATATCGGGGAATGATCTGAAATACCTCTCTCCAGGTGCCTGATCTGCTGAATATATCGGACCTGGTCCGCCGGGGTGAGGATATAATCGATTCGAGAAAGGCTATTGTTATTTTATTTATTATGAGCTATTATGAGCACCCGAGTAAAAAGTGAAATTTAGTTCGTTCGGGTGATGAACCCTCCAGACATCCACTAGTCCCAGTGCGTCTAGGAAGTGTGGGAGAACTGATTTCGATGAGCCAATAACTCTGGGAGGGTGACGATCTAGAATACCTGATAATACAGAATTAAAGTCCCCCCCCCAATCACCAGTTTCCCAGTGGGGAATATTAACATCACTTTCTCTAAGTCCCTTAATGCCACTTCTTTTAGGCCTGGCAGTAAGTACACCGATGTTATGTTGAGTACTTCGCCCTCCCAGATCCCAGACACTGCTGCATATCTCCCCAAACAATCTGTACACACCTGATCAATCATCATGGGAAAGGACCTTTCTTTTTAATATACCCACTCCCAGCGAGCCCATGGTAAACCCAGATTGTGCCACCAGTTGGTAACCCCATCGAGTCAGGGCTTTGCACATATTGCCTATTAGGTTGGTTTCCTGGAGCAGCACTATCTCTGGGGCATGTCTTTTGATAAACTGTAGTACTACTCCTCTCTTCAATTTGTCCCGTAGTCCATTCACATTCCATGACAGAAGCCGGAATCTCTTCTCATCCACGGTTCCCATATGGCTGTCCACTACTCTCCACCAGATAGTTCATATCTGTTTGCACTCCATATCTCCTGGGCCAGCCTCAGGGGGAAAAAGAGGGAAGGGGCCTCTCCTTGCTCAATAGAACCCATTAGTTCCACTGTGTCTAACCTTGTCTCTTCCGTGCCCTTTACCTTGTTATGTGAAACTGCGACAAACAAACATAACAATAACAACAACAAAAACATACCCCCTCCCTGCTCCCCTGCACTTTGGGCATCGCACTGCCCACTTGCCCAACCATGCAGGTGCCTGTCGCCCTAAACAACTGACTAAAAGTAAAGTTGGAGGGGGCCCCAGGCCGGACCCCCGGTTCTAACCCCTTCAAACAATGTTCTATCAAGTTCACTCATACATCTAGACCAGTGCAAGTTTAGTCACTTATCGTTCTCAGCTCGACTCAGTTCTACTGCGACTCCGAATGCTTCCATTTCTCAGCCCTATACACCTTCTCCCTCGATCTCCGTCGTTGTTGCATCTTGTCGTCCTCCTTGATGTGAAGGTTTGTTGGCCCCGTTGCGATCTTTCCCTTTTCTAGAATTGTGGTCTTTCGTAGGTCTCCACGCTTCCAGCCAGTCTGCTGCCGATTCCGGTGTGTCGAAAAACCATGGCTTCCCATTGGCCTCAACCCTGATTTCACTGGGAATAACATGGAGTACTTAATCCCTTTATCCCGTAGCTGCCTCTTGATCTCCAAGAAGGACCTCCTTTTCCTCTGAACTGCTATCGTAAAGTCAGGATAAAAGGCGATTTCACTGTTCTCGTACCGGATCGGCGGTGTCGTGCGGGCAGTTTTTAGTACACTGTCTCGGTCCCTGAAGTTTAATAGTCTGGCCAGCATGGGCCTAGGAGGGGCACCCAGCTTGGGTCTACCACTGGGGACCCTATGTGCTCTCTCGACAGTGAAGAAGGTAGACAATCCCTTCGGCTTGAGGGAGTCGCAGATAAGTGTTTCTACAAAAAGATCAGCTGCTTGCCCCTCCGCCTTCTCCGGGACCCCAAGTATCCTTACGCTATTCCTTCAGGACCGCCCTTCATAATTGTCTAGGAACCTCTCCATTTTCTGGTTGGTGGCCTGAAGATCTTTTATTTCTCGTTGCATCTTTCTGGTGTCTCCGCTGAGTTCCGCCGTGACCACCTCCACGTTCCTGACTTTTTCACTGATGTTTTGCATGTCCGCCCTCATCAGCGTCACCTCGGCTGTTATCGTCTCCATTCTTGACTCCAGAGATGTACGTATTCCAACTATGGCCTCCATGATATCTTTCAAGGATGGATCTTCACTGTCCAGTCCCCGCACTGTTTCATCACTTCCTTTACCAGTAACATCTGGGTCAGTCCGCTTCTGCATTGCAAATTTGTCCAGTTTGGTCTGGAGAGTTCCTCTTGCACCTTTACCCCCGACATTGTGTCCACTTAGCAGTTGGCCTACTCAGGCCGGGTTAGATCATATACGCTCCATGGCCAACGCGCTCTCCACCACTCCTTCGTTGCTCTTCTTATTCCGCCCAGAATGCCACTATAACCTGGCACCTTGTTCTACTTCAGGTCTTTGCCCTTATTCTGTACAGGAGTCTTATTTCCGGTTTGATGCACAATGGCTCGATGCCCGTTGGGAGTATTGTGCTCTGTTATCCGGGTCCCCACTGGGCTTTGGGTGTTACTCTAGCCGGCTGCCGTTTGTCCCCAGTCGTAAATTATCGCTTATCCCCCCTTGTTGTTGCATCTGGGGTTAATTGGGGACCCTCTGACACCGCTGTCCATCCCTGCACAGAAGGCTGCCTCCGCCATGTAGGCTGGTGGATCCACTCCCACCGCCCCACTGTTCTGCTTTTTCACAGTTCCGAGTGTATTATATGTGGGTTCATCCACGGTTGACCCAGCTCCGCTACTTCACCCTTTTTCTGCACTCAGCTGCCTCTCCCGGCTCGTAACCCACTCGGCGCCATTTTTAATCCCTGGAGGTCTCCTCTTTACCTTATTCGCACAGGGTTCTTACAATATCTACCAACGTGGTCAGAGAAGAAATGTCTGTGTATAGCCCTTTATTCTCGTGTTCTCTCCGTGGGAGGGGAATATCGCGCCGGTCTCAGCACTCCCACCTTTTCACCGCGGTCCGCTGCCGTTCCGTCCGGGCGGCTCCCTGCCGGAACATGCCCGTTTTCTTTCTGTGTCACTGGCCCCTTCACACTGATCGATACTCAAGTGTAATCACAGGACCGATGGCACTCTGCGCCGCTGTTATTAAGGTGCCAATCCGGGCCGTGTGATCTGCGAGGCTCGCTGATCTTCCTCCGCCTAACCGTTCCTTCCGGCCGGTCGCTCCGATTAATTGAGGCCGTTGCTTCACACTCTTTTTTTGGGCTGCACCCCTCGTTACGCGCTGCCTGGACCTACTTTTCTCGCCACATCACTTCTGTCCCCGCCCTTTGTCAGCGCGATGTACGAGCGCCTCGGTCCCACCTGATTTGCAGATATTTATGCAGATTAATTAGGGGCAGAAGCCCGGGGAGTCACTGAGCCTCACAGAAGTGCGGCCATCACTCACGGCGTCAAAGCCACGCTCTCGCTTTGAAAGATTTTTGGTCTGAGTCCACTTCACAGACCCTCCGCCTGGGGAGGTACTGCTTTGCTATCTATTCTCGCATAAGGAATTTTATGCTTAGAAGGATCCATCAGAAGAACAAGCTACTTACCTTTGATAACGCTCTTTCTAGTGGATACTTTATATAAATGCAGATTCCTCAATGCTCTCCCTCCAGTGCTGTTCTGTGGAGTGGCTTACTTTTTAACAGCTAAGAAGGTCCCAAGTTAGAATTCTGCCCACTTGTACCAACAGTTGCTGATGCTCCACATCTAAGTGCATAGAAAATAAAAAATAAGAAACTGATATCAGCACAAAGGGCTGGTGCTTAGGTGCGGCTCCACTCTATCACTTCCAGGGTGGTATGGAGCCAACAATGAACCACATGGCCACATTTCTGCAAGTGTGAATCAGGTTTTGGCTTCATTCTTTTGCTGCCTTTCTGTTGGCAGACCAGAACTGAAAAGTGGAAGTTTCCAGTGTTTCAATCCATTCTATTCAATAATTATTATTTGAGGATTGATCATTCTACAGTTCGATCCTTCATTTGGAAAAATGCGAAAATCAAAATATTTATTTTAAGTGGAAAGTTTTAAATTTTATTTCTAAAAGACAAAGCAATATGCTAATCTCCACCGTAACACTTTTTTTTGCTCCTAATGCATGCTCTCTTTTTGTCAGTGTGCTACCAGTGTTTCAGTTGAGCCACCAATAGTCCATAGTAGATCCAGTTTGCTGCAGATGCACTGCTCCCACAATTCAATCTTTGGATTCCAACTTAATTTGTTAACCATTAATTTTAAATACCTTGACATTTACAGAACATTTGAAAATTTTCAGTTTTACATTTTCCTTTTCATGTATATAGATGTTATCAATATGCTAATATTATTTCATTTTCTAAACAGTCAGTGACCCCCTGGGTAGGCTTGGTGGGCTCCAGGTAAATAACTGCTGCCATTTTGTACTCTGTATTCTTTCTGCCCCTTTCAGAGCCGCTAAAGCCTATACACTTGTAAGAAATTCAACTCACCGTACGTGCTAAGAAAGAAAAATGCCTTAGTTGGGAATAGTGGTTTGAATTAAATGCATAGTGAAAAAGGCAGCGATCTTCATAGTAGAAGGCCAAATCATACGAGTACTTCTCAGCACAAAAATTATTTTCTGGTTGCTTATCTGATAATATCCCACCAAAATGGTTTTGTTGATTGGTCATCTGATAGCCTTTTAGGAAATAGAAGAGAGTCTTTCATTTAAAGTTGGCAGTCCTTACAGCATCATAATGTGGCTGCTTGGTTGTAAGCTAACTATAGTTCTTATCATTACTGCAGTTTGTCTTGATTGCAATTTCTCAGGTTATTGCTAATTTGCACCCTTAGAGATCATTCAAGTTATAAGAACTTATTTTGTACGAATGTTATTTATCCAAGAAAAGTACTCTACAGAAATATTGCTGCATCTGTCGAATTATATAACATGTTTTCTAACAATGATGCTGTTCACATGTCTAGATGATCACAATTCAGGAGAACTGCTGAGACGAGTAAAACACCCAATTCTAATAAAAGAGCCGGAGATAGGGTGCAACGAAGACAAAGAGTCTCCTCTGACGCCAACTCACCTGACTGTGCCATTGGAAGAACAGGAAACAGAGAAGTTTCTTGTAAAGCTCCCTCAGTGCGATGCATTGAGATCTTCCCAGGCCCCCGAAATCACAGGAGGGTTAGCTGACTCTTCACTTGAGGATGGTGAGTCCAGATCACTGACATGTTGTTACCTGCTCTTTGTCCATGAATGTGCTGTTCTGATAGAGACATCTAACTGCAGATTCCTCACCTTTTGAATACTCACCAGGCATTAGACTGGATCCAGAAAATGTTTTGCAGTACAAGTGCCCTGGCAGGTGGCGCTGGGGGCTCCGTGTTAAATCTAGGATCAGTAAATGAGCGGAGAGATTCTTGCCGTACCTATGCTGCAGAGAATTTAGAGCTCACTTGTAACAACAGATTTGCCCTACGCTGGTCGATGGTCAATCCAACTGTCTTTTTAGAGAACTTAATCCAGAAACATAAAAGCGCCTTTAATGTATGTCTGGGTAACACAAAGGAGGCTATCGATACTACAAAATCATTCGAACAAATAACTGGCGCCATTAAGGCAGGGTTATTATCACGGCAGAAGGCAGGTTCAGAACACAGGAAGGGATGGTTCGACAACGCATGTAGCAAGACCCATAAAAAACTTATAGGAGCACTGAAGAAACACCCTAGAAACACGGAGGAGATTCAGTACTGGAGGCGGGAATATAGGCTCATTTTTAAAAAACGTAAGAAAACATTAAAAGAGGATATGTGGGAGAAATTGCACGAGGCTAGCAGTTGTAACGATAGCACGGAATTTTGGCGTGTGGTCAACTGCCCTTTCCTCATGAACTATGATACACCTAAAATTCAGATTGCTGTAACCGAGGAAGAGTGGGTAACACATTTCTCTGCCCTTTATTCGTCTAATGCAACTAGTGCACCTTGTCTTCCGATATTAAGTGACGAGGCTGCCATACAGGTGTCTGCCCCCGCACCTGACTGGGCCGCTCTAAACTTTACTTTGGAAGAAGTTTCCCTTGCTATTAGATCTAGTAGGGGAAACAAAGCTCCTGGGCCAGATGGTGTCCCAATCGATTTATTCAAAGCTAATACCGATCTCTGGGCTCCCCTTCTTACTAATGTTTTTAGATCTTACCAATGTACGGGGCTACCTTTGACTTGGGCAGAGTCTCAAATTGTACCCATATTCAAAAAAGGTGACCGTAACTGCCCATCGCATTACAGACCGATCTCCTTACTCAACTCATTAGTAAAGGTGGTGGGTCGGATAATTTTCGTTAGGTTACAAAGCTGGCCTGACAGCAACAACAGGATCTCTGATTTACAATATGGATTCCGCCAGGGCATTGGCACTACTGAGCAAGCAATTAACTTGAACTTGTTACTGGGCAAGTATACACGCATTAAAGACAGTAATCTGTACACGGTATTCGTTGACTTGTCGTCAGCTTTTGACTGTGTTATCCATGAGAAATTATGGTCAGTGATGAGCACAATGGGTATCGACGGTGCAATTATTGCCCTCTTAAGACAACTGTACTCGAACAGCCACGCTAGGGTACGGTTTGGCATTAAAGGAGACTGTACCCGCCCATTCAGAATAGAAAAAGGGGTTCATCAGGGGTGTGTGCTTGCCCCTTTTCTATTCAATCTTTACATAAACGATCTGGGTAACACTGGCTAGTTCGTGTGCGGATATGCCGCAAGTAAAACAGCGACCAATTCCGGTGTTACTTTACGCGGACGATACCGTTCTTATGGCACGCACTCCTGTAGCTCTGCAACATCTTCTTGAAAAATTTACCCTGTTCATGGAAACTCTAGGGCTGCGAATTAACACAAACAAGACATTTGTTATGAAAATGGGTGGGGGGGGGGACGAAATGCCGGAATATACATTTAGATAAGGAAATGTTACCCCAAACGCGAACATTTTCTTATTTGGGTATTTTATTTGATAGCGAAGGTACATGGAAAAGTGCAATTGAATCCAGAAGATTGCAATTTTTAAGATCGATTGCGGCACTTTACAATTTTGCTAGGAAATTGGGGAACATACAACTTAAAGAAATGCTATCTATCTACTATGCAAAGTGTAGATCTATTGCAATGTATGGTTCGGACATCTGGGGTTATGCTAACGTTGAACCATTACAGACGGTGGAAAATATGTTTAAAAAAAATCTTTTAGCACTTCCCTCGAGTTGCTCAAACTATGTATGTCACTCAGAGCTGGGGACTAATTACCTAATAGACTTGGTAAGGACTCAACCACTCTTGCTATGGCACAAAATATGGACCTCGGAACATATGGCCTTGAATCGTGCCATAGTCAAGGATTGCTATGACTCTGAAATGGCCCTAAAGATCCCCTGGCTAAAGTTTATTAAGAATTCTTTGACAGATATGGGCCGTTTGGAATTCTATGAGCATCCAGAATCCCTGTTAAACATCTCGAGGAAAGGATTAAAAATAGAGTCTCTAAACTATCTGGCGGATCTGCGATTATGCGTGGAATTGGGCAAAACAACTGTGAAACACAACCAAACGGTCCTGACTACTTTCTCCATGCAACCATACATTTTTAATGTTCTTAATGCACAACATCGATTTGTTTTAACTCGTTTTAGACTAAACATCTTCCACCGCTTGATAAGTTTCCCAAACCCTAATGATTGGTCAAAAGATTTACAACGTTGCCCATGTGATAATGTATCAAACCAATCAACCATGCACATCGCACTTTTTTGTAAATTCTATAAGGATCTGAGAAGTTTTTTTATTGAAATCACTAAATTTTAAACAATGCAGGCCGGCCTTTTTATACCTACAATTGCTCCCCAGTCTGTACACGTGTGTGGTACTTGCAAGATTTCTTAGGGCGACCCAAGCAAGAAGGAAAACAATAGTAGCAAAGTGTTAATTTATGATCTCTTGGCTGAAATGTGAACTGCACTATTTCATGTATATAGATGTTATCAATATGCTAATATTATTTCATTTTCTAAACAGTCAGTGACCCCCTGGGTAGGCTTGGTGGGCTCCAGGTAAATAACTGCTGCCATTTTGTACTCTGTACTCTTTCTGCCCCTTTCAGAGCCGCTAATGCCTATACACCTGTCAGAAATTCAACTCACCGTACGTGCTAAGAAAGAAAAATGCCTTAGTTGGAAATAGTGGTATTAATTAAATGCATAGTGAAAAAGGCAGCGATCTTCATAGTAGAAGGCCAAATCATACAAGTACTTCTCAGCACAAAAATTATTTTCTGGTTGCTTATCTGATAATATCCCACCAAAATGGTTTTGTTGATTGGTCATCTGATGGTCCTTTTAGGAAATAGAAGAGAGTCTTTCATTTAAAGTTGGCAGTCCTTACAGCATCATAATGTGGCTGCTTGGTTGTAAACTAACTATAGTTCTTATCATTACTGCAGTTTGTCTTGATTGCAATTTCTCAGGTTATTGCTAATTTGCACCCTTAGAGAACATTCAAGTTATAAGAACTTATTTTGTACGAATGTTATTTATCCAAGAAAAGTACTCTACAGAAATATTGCTGCATCTGTCGAATTATATAACATGTTTTCTAACAATGATGCTGTTCACATGTCTAGATGATCACAATTCAGGAGAACTGCTGAGACGAGTAAAACACCCAATTCTAATAAAAGAGCCGGAGATAGGGTGCAACGAAGACAAAGAGTCTCCTCTGACGCCAACTCACCTGACTGCGCCATTGGAAGAACAGGAAACAGAGAAGTTTCTTGTAAAGCTCCCTCAGTGCGATGCGTTGAGATCTTCCCAGGCCCCCGAAATCACAGGAGGGTTAGCTGACTCTTCACTTGAGGATGGTGAGTCCAGATCACTGACATGTTGTTACCTGCTCTTTGTCCATGAATGTGCTGTTCTGATAGAGATTTCTAACAGCAGATTCCTCACCTTTTGAATACTCACCAGGCATTAAACTGGATCCAGAAAATGTTTTGCAGTACACGTGCCCTGGCAGGTGGCGCTGGGGGCTCCGTGTCAATGCCGTTTGGATATGATGTGTGTGGTCCTAGCTTTAGGCACTACTCAAGTGCGCTGACATCAGTTACATTTTTTCCCCACTAACTGACGGAGATCCGGAGCAACCTCTCATCTCATTGAGACACTTCCTCCAAGATTTTTTCTTAAAAACCAGTGTGGTAGCATATACGTTCCCTGCCAAATCTACAGGCTTTAAACCCTGTGGGAATTTTCCAAACAAGTGTCTGTGACTGACCCATGTGTGGTTTGCCTGTGGTGCCTGGGGTCTTACCACAATTCCAAGACCTGCAGTGACTGTGCCTTGATGCAATCCAAGACCATACAAGACTGAGAAATAACATTTTTTGTGGCCAAGCACGAAAAGACCATGTGCTGGGATCAGTTGAGGTCACAGGTAGGGCCTGGTCCGGCTCCCAAGGTCACTCATGTGACAGGTCATCTTCACGATTGAGATCCTTGGGCAAAACCAAGAAGAAGCACAAGAAATCCATGTATGACTTGGTCCGCTCCAGCCACACTTGATTTCCAGAGAAGGCATGAGGGCGTCATTGTGCCTCCGGGTCGCTGTCCCGAAATCACTCTATTTCAAAGTCGATTCTGATCCTTGCTCTTAGGTAACTGGAATTTCTTGGGGCCGTTGGCAAAGCTGCAGCAAATCAGGACTTCACAAAGCCATGGTGCGTTTTTTTGGCACATTAATGGCTCACTGTGATTCACCTGGGGGCCCTAAGGAGCCGAGAGGCCTCCCAACCAGGTTTTCGCGGATGGATCATTCCATTGTGTCAGTTAGGCCCTCTGTATCTGCTCAGGCCTCTGGACCGACTTTAGTACCAGTTCCCTCCATGACACCACAGCCTACGCCGGAACACAACCCCAGATAACGACGGCCAACCCATAGTGCTGACTGACCCCGAGACGGCACTGTCCCTACCTCGGCAGAGGCCTCAACCTCTTTACCTCTCTACTTATTCCAACACAGTGCCTATGGCCTGCTGGAAGGCCTCATGTCCTTCATCAGTCATTTGGCATTTACTCCGATAATTGGGGCTATGATGCTGGGTATGAGATTACCCTGCTTTACCCAGAGTATAACTGGTACGAGGATCTCCCAGATGGCAGTGGTCTGGATACTTCCTCAGGCACTGGACTAGTTTCTCCCCCACCCAGGGCCTGCCAAGAAAGACAGTGCCTCCTTTGCTATGGTTATGCGAAGGGCAGCGGAAGGTTCTTGATCTTCAACTTCACTCTCGGGAAGATAAAAGCCAAAGTTCTGAGGGAGGTGGTGCTACCTGGACAGTCAAGTTCTGAGCCTATTAAATGAGGCTATCACTGATACACTACTAGGTACTTGGGCCAAACACTGCTCAGGTCCACCTGTGCATCTCCAGATCGCCAGACACCATCACCCATCTCTAATCGATAAAGCTTTCCTCACCAGGTACCTTACTCCTGAGAGCACTGTGGTGCAGTCTTCAGCCAGTAGAGTTAACCCTAACTCATTTCCCACTACTCCCCATGACAGGGAATTTAAAAGGATAGAGACCTATGGTAAGCACTTTTTTCCTCTATAACTTTGGCCCTTTGCTCAGTGAAAGCTAGCTGCATGTTAGGCTGCTGCTCTCACACTTTTGGGATTCTATGGCCAACATGATGTCCATGGTCCAGCAAGAAGCCTGGGACTTTGATTCACAGACAATGCAGATGGTTGTGATGCAGCCATGTGCACCATCCACTATGAACTTGATACTACTGATAACCTTGGTAGGGTTATTAGCACTGGTGTGGCCAATCGCAGGCAAGCCTGGATGCGGTTGACTGGATTTTCTGGGGACATTCAGGCCAGTCTCATGGACATGCCGGTTGACGACATCTGACTTTTAGAGAAAAGGCAGACTGGGCCCTGGAGCTGTTCAACGATAGCAGGGCCACAGCTTGGCTGACGGTGAACCGCCTGTCGCTCTTGCAGCTTGAAGTGCAGTGTCTTTTGGTAAAAGGAGCCATAAAGAGGGTACTGGTGACACAAGTTGGTCGTGGTTGTTATTTCCACTACTTCCTTCAAGGTCTTCCTCCACCTCGACAACTGGTTCTTGAAGGGGGGTTTGCCTGAGGCAGACATCAACCTCCTCCAGACTACGGCAAATCTCCTGACAACTTAGGTGTGCCTAAGTCACACCTTACTCCTTCGATGAAGCTCTCCTTCATCGGAGACATTCTGAGCAAGGTGCAGTTTAGTGCCTAGCCTCGGAGAGGAGAGTCCAGGACATTTGGGCTATGATCCCAGTGTTTAACCTCTGTCCTGTATTACAGCGAGGATGACTCTGAGCCTGCTGGGACTGATAACCTCCTTCATCTTGCTGGTCAAGTACACCAAATGGGACATGAGGGTTCTGAAGTCCCTGTAGGCTCAGAACCAGGGGGACCGTTCTGATTTTGTCTAGATTTTGGAGGAGAAAGCAAAATATTGTGAGTGATGGCTGCGAAACCTTATCTTAATTGGGTCGGCAGCAGACCTCTCTACTTTCTCACCCGGATCTCACAGTGTTGACTGATGCATCGCTTCTGTTTTGGGGAGGCCATCTCAGAGAGGGGTAGATTAGAGGCATCTTCTCTCCAGTGGAGGAACAGTTCCATATCAACCTTCTGGAGCTGAAAGCCACACTCTTCCTGTTGCAAGCCTTCCTGCTCTCCATCAAAGGGTAGTCAATGCCTGTGCTTACAGACCAATGCACTGCCATGTGGTACTACAACAAGCAAGGCTAGGTGGGGTCATGGAACCTGTGCAAGGCGGCTTTGCATCTCTAGACATGGCTAGTTTACCAAGTGATTTTTCTGGTGACACACCACTTAGCAGCTTCCTTGAACATCAGAGCAAATGAAATAAGACGCTAAGCCTTGCGGATCATGATTGGCCGTGACATCCGGAGCTGCCCCTTTAGTCTTTTCTGCAAGTAGGGAAAGAACTGGCTCGATGTTTTCGCCACTGCAGAAAATGCATGCCAGCACTTTTGCATGTTGGAGGTCTTGCCGGGAGACAAAATCCATGTAGGGTGGAGCTCGGGACACTTTCCTGCTGATACCTCTCCAGTCCTGAGATCTGAAGAAGGTCAGGATCGACTGAACCTAAGTCATTCTAGTGTCTCCATATTGGGTATAGAAAGAATGGTACCCCAAACTCCTGGGCTTGAGCATTTGTCCCTCTATCAGGCTGCCTCTTCAGGAGGATCTCCTGTTGTAGCCGCAGGACTGGGTTCTCTAGCCGAAATTTTGTAATCTTCACCTCCATGTTTTGAAATTGAGCAGTGACAGTTGAGTTCTTTGAACCTTCATGTTGAAGTCATGAATGTCATCTTGGCATCCCTCAACTAAAGCTGTATGCCCCTGGTGTTGGGATATGTTTGTGGTCTTGTGCGCTACTAAACAGATAGACCCAATCCATGACAAACTGTCCAAAGTTCTGTTTTTTTGTGCTGTCCCTTTCCAAAGTCAAGGCCTTGCTTTGGGCACTTATATAGAGGACCTGTTGGCTTTTTCAGCCTTCTTACAGGTGCCGGACCAGCCATCATTATTAAAATATCTGAATGTAATGCATTTCCTTTAACGGTTATAACATATGTTCCCCGCTTTTGTGTTTGTTGTGCCCAATGGGATTTAAGTTTGGTCCTCACATTCCTCATATGTGCTCCTTTTGAGCTCTAACGCAGTTGTCCTCTTAGGCTCCATATCATCAAGACAGCCTTTCATGTCGCTATATCATCGGGGTTACGGATCCATGAATTGCAGGCTCCTACTGCTAACCTGCCCTACAACACATTCTATGCAGACAAGCTGGCTCTGAGGACTTGAGCCTCCTTACTTCCAAAGGTAGTTGACTCCCTTTCATGTTGCTAAGAATATTACTCTTCTGGCTTTTTTTTGCTTCACCTCACCCCGCTAAGGAGGAGGAGAACCATCACCGGTTAGATCCAAAAATGGTACTACTCTTCTGCGGTGATCACACCAAAGAACTACGCGGGGATGATCAGCAGTTTCAGGTTCACTGGAGCAAGGCACTGCAGAAACTGACCATCTCATTCTAGATCATACTCCGCATTTAAAACTGCTATAAACTGAGCAAAAAAAGGCTCTTGAGGGCTTGCAAGCTCATTTACTTGGGTCAAGGCTTCCTCCACTGTGTTGGCACATAGGGTGCCGGTACTCGACATTTGTCAGGCTGCTACTTGGGTGTCACAGAATATGTTCACAAGACATATTGCCTATGCAATCAGCTCTACCGGTAATGGCACTTTGACCGCTTGGTCCTTACGTTTGGGGCAGCGCATTCCATGTAATAGGACCCACTTTCCCTGTTTGCCCCTGGCACTTCTTAAAACAGGTTCGCCTGGCGCAAACCGGGAAAGTGCGCCACTTAAGTAATACGGCCCCAGGTGCTTTCGGTGCAACTGCCGTACACCACATTTTTTCCAAACAAGTTGATGCTGTGTACTCGGGCAGCATTCTTCCAAAAATGGTCACTTCCTTTCACATTGGGCAGTCCGTCACTTTGCCAACATTCTTTGCTCCTCCTCACCCTGTCCAAAAAGGAGGATAGGTTGTATCAACTCGACTGGAAGGGCACCTTAAGATTTTACAATGATCGTACCAAGGAACACCATATGAACGATTAGCTTTTTGTGGGGTGAAAAAAGTGACGTCTGTGTGGAAGATGACCCTGTTGAGGCGGATAGTCCGCTACATCAAGATCTGCTATGTACTGGCCAAGAAGAAGCCCCTAGAAGTTGTGACAGTGCATTCTACCAGACCTAAGGCTGCTACCACTGCAATGGCTCGTAGAGTACCTGTCCTTGACATCTACCAGGCCACGTCATGGGCATCATTGCCTACCTTCACGCAGCATTACTGCCTTGACATCCAGGTCTGGTGGGAAGGCACTTTGCCTGCGTTGCTTTGAAGGATTTTTGGTCTGAGTCCACTCCACAGACCCTCCGCCTGGGGAGGTACTGCTTTGCTATCTATTCTAACATAAGGAATTTTATGCTTAGAAGGATCCATCAGAAGAACAAGCTACTTACCTTTGATAACGCTCTTTCTAGTGGAGACCTTATATAACTGCAGATTCCTCAATGCTCTCCCACCAGTGCTGTTCTGTGGAGTGGCTTAATTTTTAACATCTAAAAAGGTCACCAAGTTAGAATTCAGCCCACTTGTACCAACAGTTGTTGATGCTCCACATCTAAGGGCATGGAAAATAAAAAATAAGAAACTGATATCAGCACAAAGGGCTGGTGCTTAGGTGCGGCTCCACTCTATCACTTCCAGGGTGGTATGGAGCCAACAATGAACCACATGGCCAAATTTCTGCAAGTGTGAATCAGGTTTTGGCTTCATTCTTTTGCTGCCTTTCTGTTGCCAGACCAGAACTGAAAAGTGGAAGTTTCCAGCATTTCAATCCATTCTATTCAAAAATTATTATTTGAGGTTTGATCATTCTACAGTTCGATCCTTCATTTGGAAATATGCGAACATCAAAACAAAAATTTTAACTGGAAAGTTTTTTGTTTTATTTCTAAAAGACGAAGCAATAAGCTAATCTCCAACTTAACACTTATTTTTGCTCCTAATGCATGCTCTCTTTTTGTCAGTGTACACCAGTGTTTCAGTTTAGCCACCAATCGTCCATAGCAGATACAGTTTGCTGCAGTTGCACTGCTCCCACAATTCAATCTAAGGATTCCAACTTAATTTGTTAACCATCAATTTTAAATACCTTGACGTCTATGGAACATTTTAACATTTTCAGTTTTACATTTTCCTTTTTATGTATATAGATGTTATCAATATGCTAATATTATTTCATTTTCTAAACAGTCAGTGACCCCCTGGTTAGGCTTGGTGGGCTCCAGGTTAATAACTGCTGCCATTTTGTACTCTGTTTTCTTTCTGCCCATTTCAGAGCCGCTAAAGCCTATACACCTGTCAGAAATTCAACTCCAATATGTGCTAAGAAAGAAAAATGCTTTAGTTGGGAATAGTGGGATGAATTAAGTGCATAGTGAAAAAGGCAGTGATCTTCGTAGTAGCAGACCAAATCATACGAGTGCTTCTCAACACAAAAATCATTTTCTGGTTTCTTATCTGATAATATCCCACCAAAATAGTTTTGTTGACTGGTCATCTGACAGCCTTTTAGGAAATAGTAGAGAGTCTTTCATTTAAAGTTGGCAGTCCTTACAGCATCATAATGTGGCTGCTTGGTTGTAAACTAACTATAGTTCTTATCATTACTGCAGTTTGTCTTGATTGCAATTTCTCAGGTTATTGCTAGTTTGCACCCATAGAGATCATTCAAGTTATAAGAACATATTGTGTTCAAATGTTATTTATCCAAGAAAGGACTCTACTGAAAGATTGCTGCATCTGTCGAATTGTAAAACATGTTTTCTAACAATTATGCTGTTCACATGTCTAGATGATCACAATTCAGAAGAACTGCTGAGACGAGTAAAACATCCAGCTCTAAAGAAAGAGCCGGAGATAGGGCGAAACGAAGACAAAGAGGCTCCTCTGATGCCAACTCAACTAACTGTGCCATTGGAAGAACAGGAAACAGAGAAGTATCTTGTAAAGCTCCCTCAGTGCGATGCGTTGAGTACTTCCCAGGCCCCCAAAATCACAGGAGGATTACCAGACTCTGCACTTGAGGATGGTGAGTCCAGATCACTTGCGTGTTGTTACCTGCTCTTTGTCCATGAATGTGCTCTTCTGATGAAGACTTCTAACTGCAGATTCCTCACCTTTTGAATACTCCCCAGGCATTAGACTGGATCAGAAACATCTTTTGCAGTACACCTGCGCTAGCAGGTGGCGCTGGAGGCTCCGTGTCAATGCAGTTTTGGATATGATGTGTGTGGTCCTATATTTATGCACTACTCAAGTGCGCTGTCATCAGTTTCTTTTTTTCCCCGCTAACTGACGGAGATCCGGAGCAACCTCTTATCTCACTGAGACAGTTCCTCAAAGATTTTTTCTTAAAAACCAATGTGGTAGCTTATACATTACCTGCCAAATCTACAGACTTTAAACCCTGTGGGGAATGTTCCAAACAAGTGTCTGTGAGTGACCCATACGTGGTTTGCCTGTGGTGCCTGGGGTCTTACCACAATTCCAAGACCTGCAGTGACTGTGCCTTGATGCATTCCAAGATCATTCAAGACTGAGACGTGAAACTTTACGTGGCGAAGCACCTCAAGACCATGTGCTGGGATCAGTTGAGGTCACAGGTAGGGCCTGGTCCCACTCCCAAGGTCACTCCTGTGACAGATCATCTTCACGATTGAGATCCTTGGGCAAAACCAAGAAGAAGCGCAAGAAATCCAAGCACGACTTGGTCCGCTCCAGCTACACTTAATTTCCAGAGAAGGCATGAGGGCGTCATTGTGCCTCCAGCTTGCTGTTCCGAATTCACTCTATTTCAGAGTAGATTCTGATCCTTGCTCTTAGGTAACTGGAATTTCTAGGGAAATTGGCAACGCTGCCGTAAATCAAGGACTTCGCAAAGCCATGGTGCTTTTTTGTGGCACATTAATGGCTCACTGTCATTCACCTGTGGGCCCTAAGGAGCGAGAGGCCTCCCAACCAGGTTTCCGCGGACGGATCATCCCACTGTGTCAGTTGGGCCCTCTGTATCTGCTCAGGGCTCTGGACCGCCTTTAGTACCCATTCCCTCCACGACACCACAGCCTACGCCGGAACACAACCCCAGACTACGACGGCCAACCCATAGTGCTGACTGACCCCGAGACGGCACTGTCCCTACCTCGGCCGAGGCCTCAACCTCTTTACCTCTCTTCTTATTCCAACACAGGGCCTCTACCTGCTGGAAGGCCTCATGTCCTTTGAGTCATTTGGCATTGACTTCAATAATTGAGGCTATGATGCCGGGTATTAGATTACCCTGCTTTATCTAGAGTATAACTGGTATGAGGGTCTCCCAGATGGCAGTGGTCTGGATACTTCCCCAGGCACTGGACTAGTTCCCCTCCCTCCCCCCCCCCCCCCCACCCCCCCGGGCCTGCCAAGAAAGACAGTGCCTCCTTTGCTATGGTTATGCGAAGGGCAGCAGAAGATTCTTGATCTACAACTTTACTCTCAGGAAGTTAAAACCCAATGTTCTGAGGGAGGTGGTGCTACCTGAACAGTCAAGTTCTGAGTCCATTAAATGAGGCTATCACTGATACACTACTAGTTACCTGGGCCAAACTCTGCTCAGGTCCACCTGTGTATCTCCAGATCACCAGACACCATCGCCCAGCTCCAGGTGATCCAGCTTTCCTCACCCAGTACCTTACTTCTGAGAGCACTGTGGTGCAATCTTCAGCCAGTAGAGTTAACCCAAACTCATTTCCCACTACTCCCCATGACAGGGAATTGAAAAGGATAGAGACCTATGGCAAGCATTTTTTTCCTCTATAAGTTTGGCCCTTTGCTCAGTGAAAGCCAGCTGTATGTTAGGCTGCTGCTCTCACGCTCTCTGGGATTCAATGGCCCATATGATGTCCATGGTCCTGCAAGAAGCCTGGGACTTTGATTCACAGACAATGCAAGATGGTTGTGATGCAGCCATGTCTACCATCCACTGTGAACTGGATACCACTGATTCCCTTGGTAGGGCTATTAGCACCGGTGTGGCCAATCGCAGGCAAGCCTGGATGCGGTTTACTGGCTTATCAGGGGACATTCAAGCCAGTCTCATGGACATGCCAGTTTATGGCTTCTGACTTTTAAAGGAAAAGCAGACTACTCCCTGGAGCGGTTCAAAGATAGCAGGGCCACAGCTTGGCCGATGGTGAACCTCCTGTCGCGCTTGCAGCAGGAAGTGCAGGGTCCTTTGGTCAAAGGAGCCATAAAGAGGGTACTGGTGACACAAGTTGGTCGTGGTTGTTTTTTTCACTACTTCCTTCAAGGTCTTCTTCTACCTCGACAACTGGTTCTTGAGGGGGGTTTGCCCCAGGCAGACATCAACCTCCTCCAGACTACGGCGAATCTCCTGACAACTTAGGTGTTCCTGAGTCACACCTTACTCCTTCGATGAAGCTCTCCTTCATCGGAGACATTCTGAGCAAGGTGCAGTTTAGTGCCTAGCCTCAGAGAGGCGAGTCCAGGACATTTGGGCTATGATCCCAGTGTTTAACCTCTGTCCTGTATTACAGCGAGGATGACTCTGAGCCTGCTGGGACTGATAACCTCCTTCATCTTGCTGGTCAAGCACACCAAATGGGATATGAGGGTTCTGAAGTCCCTGTAGGCTCAGAACCAGGGGGACCTTTCTGATTTTGTCTAGATTTTGGAGGAGAAAGCAAAAGATCATGAGTGATGGCTGCAGAACCTTAATTAGGTCATCAGCAGACCTCTACTTTCACTATCAGTGTTGACTGATGCATCGCTTCTGTGTTGGGGATGCCATATCAGAGAGGCGAAGATTAGATGCATCTGCTCTCCAGCGGAGGACCAGTTCCATATCAACTTTCTGTAGCTGAAAGCCACACTCTTGCTGTTGAAAGCCTTCCTGCCCTACATCAAAGTGAAGTCATTGCCTGTGCTAACAGACCAAAGCACTGCCATGTGGTGCTACCACAAGCAGGGCTAGGTTGGGTCATGGAACCTGTGCAAGGAGGCTTTGCATCTCTAGAAATGGCTGGTTCACCGAGGGATTTTTCTGGTGGCACACCACTTGGCATGTTCCTTGAACATCAGAGCGAAAGAAATAAGATGCCAAGCCTTGCAGATCATGATTGGCCATTACATCCGGAGCTGCCCCTTTATTCTTTTCTGCAAGTGGGTAGAGAACTGGCTCAATGTTTTCGCCACTGCAGAAAATGCATGCCAGCATTTTTGCATGTTGGAGTTTCTTGCCGGGAGGCAAAATCCATGTAGGGTGGAGCTCGGCACACGTTTACACTTTCCTGCTGATACCTCTCCTGCCCTGAATTCTGAAGAAGGTCAGGATCGACTGGACCTAAGTCATCCTAGTGTCTCCAGATTGGGTTTAGAAGGAATGGTACCCCAAACTCCTGGCTTTAGCATTTGTCCCTCTATCAGGCTGCCTCTTCAGGAGGATCTCCTGTTGTAGCCACAGGGCAGGGTTCTGTACCCGAAATTTTGAAATCTACAGCTCCATGTTTTGAAATTGAGCAGCGACAGTTGTGTTCTTTGAACCTTCATGCTGAAGTCTTGAATGTCATCTTAGCAGCCAGGCATCCCTCAACTAAAGCTGTATGCCCCTGACGTTGGGATATGTTTGTCGTCTTGTGCGCTACTAAACAGATAGACCCAATACATGACAAACTGTTCAAAGTTCTGTTGTTTGTGCTGTCCCTTTCCAAAGTCAAGGCCTTGCTTTGGGCACTGATAAAGGGGATCTGTTGGCTCTTTCAGCCTTCTTACAGGTGCCGGACCAGCCATCATTATTAAAATATCTGAATGTAATGCATTTCCTTTAACGGTTATAACATATGTTCCCCGCTTTTGTGTTTGTTGTGCCCAATGGGATTTAAGTTTGGTCCTCACATTCCTCATATGTGCTCCTTTTGAGCTCTAACGCAGTTGTCCTCTTAGGCTCCATATCATCAAGACAGCCTTTCATGTCGCTATGTCATCGGGGCTACGAATTCACAAGTTGCAGGCTCTTTTTGATAACCTGCCCTACAACACATTCTATGCAGACAAGCTGGCTTTGCGGACTTAAGCCTCCTTCCTTCCGAAGGTAGTTGACTCCCTTTCATGTTGCTAAGAATATTACTCTTCTGGGTTTCTTTGCTTCACCTCACCCCTCTAAGGAGGAGGAGAACCATTACCTGTTAGATCAAAAAATTGTACTACGCTTCTACGGTGATGAATGACTAGCAGTTTACAAGGTTCACTGGAGCAAAGAAAGGCAAGGCTCTGCAGAAACTGACCATCTCTCGCTAGATCGTACTCGGCATGTTGGCACATAGGGTGCCAGTATTCGATATTTGTCAGGTTGCTATTTGGGTGTCACAGAATATGTTCACAAGACATATTGCCTACGCAATCAGGTCTGCCAGTAAGGGCACTTTGACCGCTCGGTCCTTACTTTTTTTTTTTTTTAGCTTGGTCAGTTTTGGAACTCAACACTTAGGAGGAATTGCTTAGGTATCTATTCAAAAGGTGAGGAATCTCTAGTTAAAAGTCTCTATTCGAATAAGAAGTGCCTTACCTCTGTTAATGCTTTTTCTGGTAGAGATGCTATCTAACTGCAGATTCCTCAGTGACCCCCTTCCTGTTCCATCAACTGGTCTCTTTATGTAAAAAGATCCCAATTTAGGAATCTGCACACCGTTCAAAACCAATCTGATTGACTCCATGTCTGTGGGTACTGATGCATCAAAAAAACAACTGATGCCAGCACGCTTTGGTGGCATGTATGTATGCATGCACATGTCACATCTGGTGCGGAATAATGCCACCTGCCAGCACGCATGTTTCTACCAGAAAGAGCAATACCAGAGGTAAGTAACTTGTTTATATGGCATCATTTCAGAAAACATGTTTACTATATCACTTATCTTAAGTATTGTCCAGATTTTACTATGATAAAAAATGGTAACTTCTATAGAGTGCCGAGTTAAGAAATATCATAGACTTTATTGACTTGCGAGGGAGAATGGGACTTTGGGAATTGAGAAAAAATGTGTCTTCACTTAAGAAAGTCATAGAAGACCCAAACCTCTGTTGAATATACAATTGGGAGGTCTTTTTTCCTGGTCCAAACCTTATGTCTACAGAGCATTATATAATGTTTAATATGGTTACAATCTTGTAAAACATGTTTGTTTTTTTTTAAATCAGGAGACTAGTATACAATTTTGTTTTGGGCTTAGTGTTATATCTATATAGTGCAGAATACACATCTAGGAGTGTCAGCATGAAACAGAAACTTAAAAGAACACATTACATTTATGGGCAAACCAAAATAATGTGGTAAATTCAAATCAGGTGTGAGTGAGTCTTAAAAGGGTCAACGGGGCATACATGTGAAAAAGAGAGAGATTACAGTTGACTCATGTAAAAATGAAAATAATAAAATACATGAATTGATTAATTCGCAAAATTGATTGCCTATCATTATAGACAGCGTGGGGGGCATCAGCATTTTGATTTCTTTTAATACATCTTCCATGCTTGTGGTCTGTGGAGCTCATGGAGAATGTTGTCTCAGGGCTTCTTCCTTTAGTCATTTGCTGTCCTTCTCAAGGAGCTCCTTGATTATTTCTGACCATGCGATTGTCTTGGGCAGTTGACCTCTGCAATGTGCAAGTGCTCCTAAATCTTTACTTGCAGAGCTCGAGATGAAGCACCGTGCAATGAAAACAGAGAGACTATTCTGCGTTAGTTAAAATAGTGTGTAGTGCTCCATTCCATTTCACTCAATCAAACATCCCAATCCCTTTAATATAAAACAATATAAAATAGCTAAATTATGGGATTATGCAACACTTGATAGAAACAGCGGAGTGATTTAATGATGTTATACCTATTATTTGCCTTCAATGGTCTCCTCATGGCACCACTTGCCAGACATAACTAAATTAGTAATTTCAACCTCCTTTTTTTTTTTTAACCACAGTGCATTAACGTACATTCTATCAGCCTATTGGAAAGTGTAGAGTCCTTCTCCTACCCTAACTAACCTACCTTTGTTTCTCAGTGCCCGTGAAAGCTAGAAGCTGTCACTTTGTGCTTCAGTTCTCACTCAACTTGACTGAATTTACACATGTTCCAGATATTCTATAATTAATGTAAAACTCTTAGGGGCAGCAGTACCCTATGAACTAATAGCTTAGAAGAAAGTCTTTCTTTATTAAAGTAGTTCCCGAAGTAAAAACCTCAATCAGTTTGACACTTTTTGAACAAAATATTATAAAGCAAAATCATATTGGTGGGATGAGTGTATATCAGTTATCCACACAATTTGTGTCTTGAAAGTATAGGGAAAAAACTATAAAATTGAGGACACATTTAGTTCTCCAAAGTACCTAAAGGGTAAGTCAGTCT
Source organism: Calotriton arnoldi (assembly GCA_963921515.1). NCBI lineage: Eukaryota > Metazoa > Chordata > Amphibia > Caudata > Salamandridae > Calotriton > Calotriton arnoldi. The sequence goes on along the minus strand of CAWUFW010014230.1, from coordinate 284,963 downwards.
TGAGTTGCTCGAGCCTTGTTCTTGGCAAATACCACTAACCCTAAGACTCCCAGGGGCATATTCACAAGGACCTACCGCCGATTTATCTCCACTGTAACCCATCAAAAGTGGAGATCGATTTAACACCCCATTCACAAGCTGGTGCAAACTGCAGACATCGCCAGTATTCCCGCGATAACTGCCCCAAAATTTATCTCCACGGTGGACACCACCAACTAACCCTAATGAGATGCAGAGTAGGCGAGTACACCACTTTCACAACGAACTGCCAGATCTGCGATGCGAGTCAAAACCACGCGATAAGCCGCGGTAGCAGCAGGGATTTAACACCTGCCTTTTGCTGGTGTAAAGCAGGACGACTACCTGCAGCATGAAAGGGAGCCCAGCCCAGAGCCACATCTGAAGACCCACAGATGCCATGGAGACCATGATCATGCAGCTCCGAGACCCATGAGGGCCACAACACCCACCGCCACCCACCCCAGGCCTGCCACCACCCCCAGGACCCGTCCCGCCCCCCCCCCCCGGGAACACCACAGAGGCAGCGTACACAAAGACAGCGGACCCACCTGAAACGCACCTGCCGCCCAGACCCAACGCCAGAGGAGGACATTGCCCACTACAGGCCCAAAAGGACAACCAACCCCCGCATCCTGACCCACATCCCCCACCTGCTGACGGTACCAACCCAGCGGACTACCAACATCCCTCCGCAGACAAAGCTGCCGGCTGCGCAGCACATGTCGGTCTCTGGTACCATCCAACCCACAACTGCCAGAGTCGGAGGAGTCACACAGCCAGCCCCATCCAAGGTCATCACACCTGTCCTGGATGCCAACATCAGCCTGGTACCCCAGCCCCTCCACTTCACCCACACTGCGCAGGAGCAGCTGGAGACCAAGCAAGGCCCCTACGCCCTAGCTGGATTCCCTCACGTGTCAGGGCCAATCAACTGCACACATGTACCCCTCGTGCCCCTTGCCGACACTGCACACAACTACCACAACAGAAAGAACACGCATCCCATGAATGTGCAGGCAATAGTGGACCGCCCGGGACCCATCAACAATGTCGTGGCCAACTCCCCAGGCAGAGTGCATCATTCTCACACCTCCCGACAGTCCATCATCACCCAGCGCTCCCAGGATGGCACCCATGGCAATGCAGTGCTCGTTGGTAAGTCCAAAATGAACACACCACACACCTCCAGCCCACAGTCCTGCAACTCACGACACTGGCAATGGGCACGCAGCACAACTACATTCAACATGCCACACAACATGCCAACCGACCAGACACGACAACACGACTCCATTGGGAACTTGGCCTTGCCATGCCCACAACCCAGCCACGGCATGGCACCACAGACACACAATAGCAGGATGTGAGGAGAGGCATGGAGCAGGCATGTGCGAGAGCGGCAAGTGACTAAGGAATGTGAACCTACCCAATGCCAGGTGTGGCGTGGAGGTGCCGGACAGACCACAGCGTGCAAATAACGGAAATGGCCATGTGGAGATCAACTGCTGATGCATGGAGTGTAGTGGCCAGTGGACGCTACCATGTCCCCACAGGCTGTGGGGCAGAACGCGGAAATGTTGCACGTTACGTCCCCCCCTGTATGCGCGGGCGGAGTGGGTTGGCCCTGCGTACGCCAGGACTGCGTAGGGGTGTGAACAAAAAGCCTGTCACACTGGGCGTGGTCCTCATTCGTAATGGACAACGTATCTGCCAGGGCGGCGCCTTTCAGCCCGCCACGAGTCCTGCGCCGAGCGCGGCGGGGCCTGCGTCCCTGTGCGCCTGCTGCACCCCGGGCCGCTGGTCCCCAGACCCGTCATGCCTGCCCCAGCGCACCAATGAGGCTCTGCTCACCTGCCGACACCTGCGTGTGTCAAAGAGGGCCCACCACGTGCCGGTGCAAGCTCCAAGCCCCAGGCCCGCGACCTTTGCAGCCTCCGCAGACCATCGCTGGCCTCCACGGCGCAGGGCCACAGTACTCCTTTTCACTGACATACTCCACCGGCGTCCTCTTCGGCCCAGTCGGTCCCACATGTGGAACTGTGTCCTGAGTCTTGAATGGCAGTGACCCCAAGTCCGTGGCAGTGGCCGCAGCACCAGACTCCCTTCGATCAGTGAAGCATAATTCCGTATCGCAGGCCGGCGACACGTGGTGCCACTAACCCTGTTCATCGCAAGCCGGCGACCCGTGGTGCCACTAACCCTGTTCAACGCAAGCTGGCGATACGTGCTGCCACTAACCCTGTTCAACGCAAGCCGGCGACACGTGGTGCCACTAACCCTGTTCAACGCAAGCCGGCGACACGTGGTGCCACTATCCCTGTTCAACGCAAGCTGGCGACACGTGGTGCCACTAACCCTGTTCAACGCAAGCCGGCGTCACGTGGTGCCACTAACCCTGTTCAACGCAAGCCGGCGACACGTGGTGCCACTAACCCTGTTCAACGCAAGCCGGCGACACGTGGTGCCACTAACCCTGTTCAACGCAAGCCGGCGACACGTGGAAGAGGGCACAGGCCTACACAGCGGTCCAGTGGGTCCCACATGTGGAACTGTGTCCTGAGTCATGAATGGCAGTGACCAGATGTTTACTGCAGAGGTGATATCACTAAACTCCCTTCTATCAGTGAAGCAAAGGTATGCACATGTCTGTGGGCCCGTGCTGACCGCTGCCCCGGGCCTACACTGCGGTCCAGTAGGCCCCACATCCAGCACCCAGTCGTGATTCATGAATGGCAGAGTCCATACCAGTGAATGCACGGAGAGGAGTAAGAGGAAGATGCGGTTCAGTCCGGATGAAAGCCGGATCCTCATTACGGAGGTGACCGAACACCAGCAACAACTGACTTGGTGCCACTAACCCTGCTCACCGCAAGTCTGCATCCCGTGGTGCCATTGAACCTGAACTATGCAGGCCGGTGGGACCATCCAACCTAAGCCGGCGACACTCGGTGAATGGCCCCTGCTGACCGCTGCCTCAGGCCTACACTGCGGTCCAGTAGGCCACACATGTGGAACTGTGTCCTGGGTAAGATATGGAGGAGTCCACACCATTGGACACGCCTCATCGCAGGCGGCATTCCCTATCAGCACTGGTGCCACTAACTCTGTGCGCAATGACTCATGGGCACTCTCTGGTTGAACTTTGGTGGCGTCTGAGTCCATGGACTGGGGGTTGTCTGCATCATCATCTGGCTGGGACGGACTTGGTGTCTGACATGTGTTTGCTCCACTCATCTCCACCATGGTGACTGTTTCAGCGTGGTTCTGCCCTCAGCATCATGCCCTGGGGGTACACCTTCCACTGTCCACCGAGACACTCCGCGACAACCCCCCTAGTCATCTATGAGAACCTGCTCTGCTCTCGTGACCCTGCCCCAGTGCACCGCAAGTCAGCGGCCCGTGGCGGTAGGCCCGTGCAGGACGCTGTGCATCCGGGGCCACTAACTCTGTGCAGCTTAGGTCATGGATCTTTTACGGTTGAATGGTTGTGTCCTTTACGCTGTACACTGTTGTCGGTTTTTGACTGCACCAGGCACTCCATGACGGCTGGTGTACACACACCCCACACACATCCAACACAGGTGTCACTCGACATGTGAGCCTGCTAATAAAAGTGGCCGGGCGCACGTGCCCGTAGCCATTCCCAACATCTAAGCAAGTGTGTCCGTGTGGTCATTATGTCAGCATGATGGGCCGGAGCCCTGCAACATCACAGTGTTCTGTCTTCAGCGGAGGATACCATGTCATCTCAGCAGTGGCTGAGATCTTGGACATGTAGCTTCGCCCGCCCCCCCCTGCATGCACAAGCGGTGTGTGCTGGTCCGGCGTATGTCAGGTCAGCGCAGGGGTGTGCTGATTTGGCAGGGGGATCAGGGCGTGGCTCTGGTCTGGCCTTGAACAGGAAGTGAGGTAAGTGTGTCCTTGTGTTGGGGTGTTGTCGCCACCAGGGCCACAGTAGTTGTGGTTGCAATGTAGCATGCACCGGGAGGGCAGGCCCGCACGTACGGGGAAATGTAGGAGCGCAAGCCCGCTCGGGGTCTTGGCACATGCATGCCAAGTGTTATGTGTATCAGTCCTGCGGCTGCATGAGTCAGGTGTCTAGCCCCAATCGCGGCGCGGTCACAGCCAGCCATGGACTGTACACCTGTGTCCGCCCTGTCCAGACCATTGGCCTACACTCACGTGGCCGCACACCCTCAACGGCCAGCTTACAGGTGTTGTTGGCATGCCGCTGGACATGCGCGGACAGGCATGACAATGGTGTGCCGTAGGAGTGCACGTGATACAACCGCGCAGCGCACACGTGTGGGGGCTCGTGGGAGGGAGGAGCAGCTGTGAGGCAACGTGACACACAGTGATGCCGCTCATGTGCCACGTGCTATGCATGTCATCCATGATTCCCTGGGTCACAGACATCCCACCCCACCCACGATAGGCCTCTGTGCATCTCCTGCATGCATGCAGATGGTGAAGTTACTGTAGGGATGAAAGGTCCTTTGTCTGCACTATCGGGCGGTAGCACATCTGTAGCTCCTAGATGGGACTTGCATGTGCCCAGCACCCCCTGACAGATACGATAGCATTTCCAGGCGACTACCACACTACGCACTGCCAGACGTGAGGCCAACGTGTACACATCCCACACGCAGAAGTCCTTGGTCGTAGTTAGCGTGTGTGAAATGGCCTTCACACGTACTCCCAGCACACCCCAGGCCTGCACCCGTTGCACACAGACACTGCTCATTGCTCCGAGCTGTGGCGTTTCATCCACAGGACTGGCGCAGGTCATCACAGTGCCGCTTCAAGCAGTGCCACTGACGCAATGGCAGACCATCCCGGACACATGCTCAACTCCAGTCACGTGGACCTATACCGTGCAAGTCTGCTGCATGTACTGGGGGCACTGCCATTGGCAGTGCTGCGGATCAGTTACAGGCTGAGCTTCCGCATTGCCAACGTCACCTGCGTTCAGCCTGTGTTGCACTGTCACTCGTGCATATTCGAGTGGTCCATGGATGTCTGCCTCTCCAACGTTACGGTAGCTGACCTGGATTTCGACGTGTGTGTGCGCCCCCTGTTGGTCCACGACCAGGAGTGTCACCGTGATGCCCGTTTATGGCATGCCTGGATGTTTGGCATGCCTGGGTGTTTGGCATGCATGCTGGCAACTGGACCTGGGATATTGCACAAGTCGTCGTGTGCAGTGACCACATTGAGCCGCTCCCCGATTGGGCTTTCGTGCATATTGGGGCCAGGGGTTGGAGTCAGCACATCTGTCCTGGACAGCTGATGGGTTACGTCGCCGACATGTCAGATGTGGTGGACAACGATCTTGCATTGGAAATGTTGGCCTACGCTGCTGCACTCGCGTTCATGGACGAGTGACAAGATACCTGCAGCCAGGACTGCATGTGACCCATTGCACGTGTCCCGATGCCTGGTTGCATGTTGGGTGTTGGGGATCTGGTCACATGTCCCTAGACAACAGTGGACATGGCTGCATTGGCCTGGACTCCTGATCCATGCGCGGACAACATACGCGGGTTGGCAATGACTTGTGTTGGTGATGGACTCCCCCGGGGTGGACATGGGTGCTTTCCAATGTTCCTCATTCAGACATGCTGCTGCATTGGTCTGCATGTCGTGGCACTTTTCTTGGCCGTACTGACACGCAAATGTTGATAAAGTTTCCGCACGTTCACTTGTCTCCAACTGTGTTGAGTGTTTATTTGTATGCCAATGTGTGTGTCACGGCCTATCTGGGTCCCTGTCTTACATGCATTGCTACCCCATCAGGGCTGTGGGTTGGTACTTGTGCATTATCATGTCCCTGTTTTGTGCTTTGCTAGATGCGTATGGCCATTTACAGGCCACAAGCGGGTGCACTTGTGCCCTGTGTTGGGTTGTGCATATGTTGGTGTTTGTACTACATTGTGTTGGATGTTGGGGTGCTCTGCTTCCTCTGTGTGTGTGCTGCATTGTGTGTGAGATGTCCCTTCAGCTCTGATTTGGCTCACCCTTCTCCCTTTCAGGCAGTGTGGTTTTCACTTCTGTGCTTGTTCAGTGGTGTGGTATTGCCGACTTGTGTGACTTGTGCTCTTGGTTGGTGTTGTTCCTCTTGGGCATGGTTTGTCTGCAGTTGTGCTGTGCTTAATTGTGCATGTGTGCCATTGTGCCCATCTCCCCCCGTCCCTGGTCGTTCCTCTCCCTGTTGCTGTTGTGTCTGTTGATTTTGAGCAGTTTACGGGCCCCGACTCCTGCCACCATCTCCAGACTGATGTGGTGGACACCATTTCCTCCATGTCATCCAGCTCCTGGTGTGGCGCTGGACTCCCACCTCCGGTGTGCATTGCTGCCTTCTGGTTGTTGGCGTGTTCCTGCTTGTTTGTGCGTTTCGCATCATTCCGGCTGTTCTGGTTTTCTGCCATTGTCCTCCTCCGCTCTCCGGCTGCATTCACCTTGTCCACGATGGCCTGCCATGTAGAATGTTTTGTTGCCAATGGTGCTTGTGTGGTTGTGTGCTGGCTCCGACTGCCTCCATTGTGCTTCGCTGTTTTCCGTTTGGTTTGTCTTTCTTTTTCCTGCTTTTGTTGTGCTTATTCCCGCATGCCGTATATGTGTCGCGGGCCTGGCGCTGCTTATCGCTGCTTTCCTCCATGCGAATGGGCTCATCGCATGTTTTTTGGTGTTGGTGTTTGTGTTTTTATCTCCGTCGCGATGGTTGTATCGCGGACATTGGCCGCGTTTTCGGGGGACTATCGCATGGTACCGCCGTGTTGTGAATTCCACGTAAACACAGGGTTATTTTCCCGCGATAGGCTGCGATGTGTAAAGTTGCGTTAACATTTTTTGGAGATGTTTAGCACACGTTCTTGTGAATATACCCCCCACTCTTTTTTTTCTAATTGTGCAAGCCTCGCTGATGGATTTCATGATATAGATATGCAAATGAACTACCCAAATGAGGTTCCATAAAATTTCTTATTCATTCTTTGCAATCTCCAGTGACAGTGTTATGCTATCAGAAACTGTGTATCTATTGTGTGTCATTGGTGTATATATCACTTCATGTTCACTTGATCCTGTGTGACAATTCATATGACCTAAACCTCATTTTTCTTAAGTATTTATAAGTAGCCTTGGTGTAAAACGGAATAATATCTTTAACTTGTGTTTGAAAGTTGGAGAAAAACTTACATGGTCCATTTTTCTTACAGTTATGATCCTACGGCACTTGATTCTGCGGAACCTTTCACCACACAATGATAGTGAATTTGAGAGGGATTTGAAACTCGCACCTGACGATGACCTGACCCCCACACCCTCTCTGGTTGGAGGGAAGGGGCACCCATGTGACACTGTGACAGTCCATCAAGATACACGGTTGGAGACTGGAGATGGGTGTTATCCGGCTGGAGCTTTCACCCAAGGACATTCAGAGAGCAGCTCTGGGAGCTGCATGGCTCCTATAGATACTGTAGATTGCCTTAGCTTCAGAGACATGAACATTACCGGTTTGGAAAGGCAGCAGTGCCAGCAACAAAGGAGAATCAAACAGCATCTGGAGTCTCAACCACTGGAAGCACCGGTGCTCTTGGAGGAGCAGTGTTCACATGGACGAGACCGCATTAAAGTTGTGAGCAAAGGTAACATAAAATTACCTTGGTGTTCTTGATACTGGATTTCTAATTTTTTAAGCAATAATGATCCACAGTCTGGGGCCCCTACATTGCCTTCTTGAATAAAATCCTGGAGGGCGTTAGCATCCCCCCTTTATGGTTAGCTGCAGAAATAATCCCTATCTATAAGAAGGGAGACAGAACCTCCCCAAGTAACTACAGACCAATCAGTCTGACTGATAACCTGGAAAAGGTTTTCTGCCATCAAATCCGTTCTAGGCTACAAGACTGGCCGAATGAGAGAATGATTCTTCCTCCCTTCCAAGCAGGGTTTTGCCCAAAGGTGAGCACCATTGACCAGACCTTTCGCTTGAATCTAATAGGATGGAAATATCTGGACCTTTCTAAAGACCATCTTTACATCACTTTTGTCGATCTAAGGGCCGCGTTTGACCTGGTCCCGAGATGTAGTTTGCGTCTCGCCCTATCCAGATTGGGCATTGATCCTTATTTGCTGAACATACTTAAGAGACTACATGAGGGGACCTATGCACAGGTGAGATGGGGGACCAATGGGGAGCTCACTGAACGCCTACCCACCGCACAAGGAGTGCGTCAGGGGTGCGTTCTTGCCCCAACACTATTCTCCCTTTATATGAATGACCTGGTGGACAACTTGTCAATATGCATCCGTGACTGCCCTAGGATATGGGGTTGGCCAACACCCACATTATTATTTGTGGATGATACTGTCCTGCTCTCTTGAATGCCCATGGGCCTGCAGAACCTGCTGAATTGTTTCTCAGAGTACTGCGAATCTAGATGCATGGAAGTTAATGCTTACAAAACAAAGATCCTGTCTCTAAACCCGCACAAATCCCATAGTAGTTTTTTTTTTATATGTACGGAGCCAAGCTCCAGCAGGTTAATCAATTTGACTATCTAAGGGTGAGGTTTAACAAATCTACTAATTGGAAAACCCAATCATTGAAATCTGAGCTTTCATTGACTCATTGATCGACCTGTATTACCAAATGTTACAAAGCCACTGCACCAAAATCAGTGTCCTTAGTCGTAGAAATTTACAGGGCCAAGGCACAGTCAGTAGCCCTATATGGAGCTGAACTGTGGGAAATGGAGGACATTAAGGGGCTGACCACCAAAGAAAACTGTCTTATAAAAACTGTATTTACTTTACCCAGCAGTACACCCACACTTCCCCTGTGTTTTGAGATATGACTTAAACAAATCGGGGACATAGCAAAAATAAGACCACTACTTTTCTGGGTGCGATTGTGGTCCTCCTCTGAACTGACTGCCTATAGGTCTGCACTTGAGGAGATTGTAAGCATGGGGAATTGCATTACAATCTCCTGGTTCAGCAATGTGAAGTTGATTGGGCATGCACTGGTCGGACCCTTTACTATTTAAACCTAACTCCAAGTCAATTGTTAAGGAGAAATATTGGACCTATGTGACTGAGTCATATCCCCGTAATGTGAAGTCAGGTGGGCTGACTGATTGGTTCCTGGACTTTAAACATGTCCCCTCTTTAGAGCCTTATATGGATGCTTTTGTTTCACAGCTAGTCCATACCTTGTTAGTGAAATCGAGACATGGCACCTTACAGGTGAATACATTTACGCATAAATGGGACTCAGGCAACTCTAAATCGCAGAACTGCATGATCTGCACTGATAGCATTGAGGATGTTGAACATGTATTGGTTTTCTATCCACTTTATGTAAAATCTAGAAGGTCCTGGATTAGGTCAATGTGCACTACTTAGGGCACAAGACATTTTAGTGTTGCCTTTCGGATTCTAAGACCTGACATCAATATCCCTAGGGCACTAAACCTGGGAAGTTATCTTTTAGCAATTAGACACATAAGAAAATGGATGGGCCTCCAGCTTTAATTATTTAGCATGCTTCATGGAGATGATACACATTGGGCTACTAGGGCATTAAGCCTGGGTAGCTACCCGCTATATAATCCAGCTAGGGCTTGAAGCCCTGTGCTATTGATGTATGTCTACATTTGAAACTGCTCTTCCCATGAACCATGCTTACTAGTATGACGGGACACTCTTCCTCCTTTTAAATATTTGGCCAACTGGATGCTTTGCTATTATGAACTGGATGACATAATTTGCCTCTATGTATCGTTTTGCTCATTGATTTTAAATATAACTTACATCTGCATGTTTTACTCTGCTGTTTTTACATTATTGTTACTGTGCTAAATGAATTCCAATGATTCAATTGCTGCTATAGTTATTTGCATTTTAATTATGAATGCTGATTTTAATGTATTTTATTGCAAATATTTTCAATTGTCTGTTTTATGGGCTCATTCCCAATGATGACTCTTATGCTTTTGGATGAAGATAGTAATGGACTCTACGTTTTCCTTCCAAACTAGTTTTTGCTCTTAAATGTTGCATATTAATTTTTGCTTGGTCGTTGATTTTGGGAGATAGAACAATCTATTTAAGGCGTCCTTATATTGGTAACGTGTAATCACACAATCAAAACTGTTTCTTTGATCAACTTCAGGCTGAGATGACTGTGGCACACTAAAAATGCGGCTGGGAGGTTTTCACAAGCTAACTCATCTGATCAGATGGTGAGCTAGAATAATAACAGTCACATTTTGATTAATTTTGTGCCTTGAGTTTGCTGCTTGATATTTATTCAAAAAGGCTTACTTTGGCTGGCAGCCATTGTGAAGGGCTTACTCTGCAGAGGATGGAGTCATCATGTTAACTCTTAGGGTTCTCGATTCCTTCCAATATAGCCTTAGAGCCCGCCGTAGTGGGCTCTACCGGCCATTACAGGCCTGCTCCAGCGTCGGGCTTTTAACAAGGGAGCGGCCCTTTAATGGATGGTAGAGCCCACTACGGAGGGCTCTAAGGCTCTTAGAACATTCGCCCCTAGAGCGCATGTTCTATTTTGTAAAACAAAGGCCTCACAGAGCCCAAGGGGGTTGAAATCCCCTTGGTCTCCGACAGGACTTTGTTTTCAGCTGTTGCTGTGAACAAACATTGGAATGTTGATGCTCTGAGCTTCTACCTGCCATTAGAAGCCCAGAGCATGCCATTGTTTTCTATGGAACGCTCAACATTCCAATGTTCTAAAATGGATTAGAGTTGTAATTAATGATTGATCCCCTCTCATCCAGAGACCTGTTTGGTGCAACTGCTCACTGTACAGAGATATAAGCATGTTTGAAAATGGTTCTTGTTTTTGTGGTTTAGACTTTACTTTATGGAAAAAAGAAAGTTCTCCAAATGTTTTGCTGACCCTATAGTTTACCTTCTAGCTAAGATTGCAAACGTATTCTTGCTGTTACAGCATGGTATATTAAATATATTTCTTGAACACAGTAATTTCTCCAGGATTCATGGCTGTCACCAAAATAAACACGCTGTGGGACAGTTGACTGGAAGCTTATGCTGTAGACAACTAGGTCTTCTGATGGACGAGTGCAGATGATTCATCAGTTTGCCTGTGTACGCATTTGTCTCTGTAACGTTGATAAGGGACTTGGAGGAGGTTTTTTAGTAATGAGAGCGATAAGTACAACATTTATATCCTTGGAGAGAAATGCAGGATCAACTTAGTGAAGAACTGTGTGTGTAATATAGACAGTGTGAAAATCTGTTTGCTTCAATTTACTGGAATCGGTGATGACAGGGCAGAAAAGTAAAGTAGTTTCAAGTCAGGAAGCAAATCTGGACAGTGTGATTCTGAACACTTTGCTGATATAATTTGTCTTCTGTATTAAGGATAGATCAGTTCTTAGTTACGGCCCTTTTGATGGTATTGGTGAAGTGACTGTAGGCACTGACACAAACAAGCCTGTCCATGGGGCATTTAGGATGTGTCTCTAGGAGGGCCTCTCTATTGTTATTCCTGGCCGTTTTGGCCACTTTGTATATCAATCAGGGGTTTGTTAAAGCACGACTACTCACCCGTAAGGGTCTCAAGGGGTGGGGGTGGGGGGTGCAGGTTCCATTCCATCAAGGAGGGGGTCTGTCGAAGAGCCAGGTTTTGAGGTTTCTTGCGAAGATGGGAAGCGATGTTGTCTGTCTGAGGTGGAGCGGAAGGGCGTTCCATGCTTTGGCCGCGAGGAAGGAGAAGGAGCGGCCTCCCGATCTGGTCTTTCTGGTGCGGGGGACCACGGCGTAGGAGAGCTGGGCTGATCGTAGGGTCCTTTGGGGTGCGTGGAATTTGAGTCGGCTGTTCAGGTATGCTGGTCCGGTGCCGTGGAGGGCCTTGTGTGCGTGGGTGAGCATCTTGAAGGTGATTCTCGCCTCGACGGGGAGCCAGTGGAGTGTGCGCAGGTGCTGGGAGATGTGGCAGTGTTTTGGCAGGTTGAGGACCAGTCTTGCGGCGGCGTTCTGGATGTTCTGTAGCTTGTGGGTGAGGTTTTTGTTTATTCCGGCGTAGAGTGCGTTGCCGTAGTCGAGTCTGCTGGTGACCAGGGCGTGAGTGACGGTCTTTCGGTGTTCGTCGGGGATCCATTTGAAGGTCTTACGAAGGAGGTGGAGGGTGTGGAAGCAGGAAGATGAGATAGAGTTGATCTAGCGGTCCATTTTGAGCTCGGAGTCCAGGATGATTCCCAGGTTGCATGCGTGGTCCGCGGGGGTTGGCGGGTTTCCGAGGGCGGGGGGCCGCCAGGTGTCGCTCCAGGTGTTGGGGTTTGGGCCCATGATGACTACTTCTGTTTTGTTGGTGTTTAGTTGTAGGCAGCTGTTATTCATCCATTTGGCGACGGCTTCCATGCCTTCTCGAAAGTTGCGTCTGGCGGTGTTGGGTTCGTTGGATAGGGAGAGGATGAGCTGGGTGTCGTCTGCGTATGACACGATGTTGAGTCCATAGGTTCTGATGATGGGGGCGAGTGGAGCCATGTAGACGTTGAAGAGCGTCGGGCTGAGGGAGGAGCCCTGGGGGACTCCGCAGGTGGTAGGTGTGGGGTCCGAGAGGAAAGGGGGGAGTCTGACCCGCTGCATCCTGCCGGAGAGGAAGGAGCGGATCCAGTCGAGGGCCTTGTCCTGGATTCCTGCGTCGTAGAGTCTGCGTATTAGGGTGCGGTGGGAGACTGTGTCGAACGCCGCTGATAGGTCGAGGAGAATGAGGGCTACTGTTTCTCCTTTGTCCAGTAGGGTGCGGATGTCGTCTGTTGCGGCGAGGAGGGCGGTTTCCGTACTGTGGTTTTTTCTGAAGCCGGATTTGGAGGAGTCGAGGATGTTGTGTTCTTCAATGAAAGTGGCGAGTTGGCTGTTGATGGCTTCCTCGATGACTTTCGCTGGGAACGGGAGCAGGGAGATGGGTCTGTAGTTTTTGAGGTCGGTGGGGTCCGCTGAGGGTTTCTTTAGGAGGGGGTTGACCTCGGCATGTTTCCAGTCGTCGGGGAACGAGGCGGTCGCCAGGGAGCGGTTGATGGTGTGGCGGAGCATGGGTGCGATGGTGTCGGCGGCTCTGTTGAAGATGTGGTGGGGCAGGGGTCCGTGGGGGCCCCTGAGTGGATTGACTTCTTTGTCTTCATTGTGTCTTCGGTGGTGAGGGCTGTCCAGTCGTCAATCGTTGGTTTCCGGGTGTCGGGGGTGGTTGGTGAGGGTTCAGTGTGTTGGTTGTCTTCGTTGAAGTTGTCGTAGATGCTCTTGATTTTGTGTTGGAAAAAGGTGCTGAGTCTGTCGCAGAGGTCTTGTGAGGGAGGGATGTCGGTAGACTCGCTGGTGGGTTGGGCGAACTCCTTGATGATGCTGAAGAGTTCCTTGCTGTTGTGCGCGTGGGTGGAGATTCTGTCTTTAATCGCTTTTTTCCTTGTTTCTCTAATGAGTTGATGGTGGGCGTTGGTGGCGGCTCTGAAGTTGTTGTGGGCTTCTGTGGATTTGGTGTTCCTCCAGCCCTTTTTGAGGCGGTGGCATGTGCGTCTGGACTCTCGAAGTTCGGTAGTAAACCATCTGGCTTTCTTGGCGCGGGTATTGTTGTTTTCTTGAGGGGGGCTATGGTGTTGGTGCTGTCCGAGATCCATCTCTGCAGTGTTCGGGCTGCGGTGTTGGGGTCGTCATTTTCCGCGATGGTTGGGTTGGAGTTGTTGAGTGAGGAGGTGAGCTGGTCGTCGGTGATTTTGGTCCAGTTTCTTCGTGGGAGCAGGTGCTGGTGTCTGTGGATGTTCTGAAGGTGAAGTGGACGCAACGATGGTCGGTCCATGGGAGTTCGGTGGTGTGGCTGAAGGTGATGGAGTTTCCTGTAGTGAAGAGGGGGTCGAGGGTGTGTCCTGCTGAGTGCGTGGGCTCGGTCACGATCTGGCGGAGTCCAATGTTGTGGAGGTTGTCCAGGAGGGATGTGGTGTTGGGGTCCAGTTGTTTGTCGAGGTGGAAGTTGAGGTCTCCCAGCAGGGTGTAGTTGGTGGATGCGATGGCCTGCGGGGAGATAATGTCCGTGATGGAATTGGCGAAGGGTCCGCTGGGTCCAGGGGGTCGGTAGATGAGGTTTCCTTAGATGGTGGCGGTGGGGCTGGCCAGTATCTTGAAGTGAAGGTGTTCCATCAGTTCTGTGGGCTCGTCGGGGAGTGTGCTCAGGCGGAGGCTGGATTTGTGGACGATGGCGATTCCTCCTCCTGGGCGGGTGAAGTGGTCCTTCCTGGATATCTTGTATCCTTGGGGGATGGGGATGGCGATGGCGATGTCCGGTCCCGAGGTGGTGTTGGTCCAGGTTTTGGTGAAGAACGCTACGTCCGGGGTGGTGCTGTCGAGGAGGTCCCAGATTTCTGTGGCGTGTTTGTGGAGGGATCGGACGTTGAGGAGGATGCATTGCAGGGTCTTCGGTTCGGTTGTGTTCTTGTGAGCGGGTTGTGCTGGATCCGTGTTCTTGGCGGTGTTGCAGGTGTGCCGGCAGCGGTGACAGCTGAAGGGTCCGTGGGTGTCGGCTGGTGATCCTAGCTTGCAGTTGTTGTTGCGCCCTGGGTTGAGTGCGTGGAGTGCTGCTGGGTCGTAGCGTTGGCGGGGCGGAGGTCCAGGGTTCCTGGCGCTGGTCGCGGTCGGGTCGCGGACGGGCGCAGACTGGCTTGCCTTTGACGCGCCTTAGGCCTGCGGATGCCATTAAGTAGGGGTCGGGGAGGGCTGGACAGCTGGGAGGCGGGAGCGGGGAGGGGAGCAGGATTGGGCCGGTCGCACTGGGGGGAGGGGCCGCGGGGGCAGCAGCGGCGGGGAAAGGTAAAGGGAGGAAATAAGGGATAAAGAAAAAAGGGAAAATAAGCAGAAATAAGGCACAAAAGAGCAGAGATGCAGAAAAGTGCAGAAAGGTGAAAGATAAAAGTGGGTAGAAAAACGAGTGAAAACGAGTGAAAGAGCAGAGCGAGAGGAAACGAAAATTAGCAGAAATAAGGCACAAAAGAGCAGAGATGCAGAAAAGTGCAGAAAGGTGAAAGATAAAAAGGGTAGAAAAACAAGTGAAAACAAGTGAAAGAGTAGAGTGAGAAGAAGGAGACAGACGTCCACTGGACCACCAGGGATGAGGTGCAGGGAAACCTGCGGGTGGAGGAGGGCCTCGATCACCAACACTCGAGAGTGCAGGGGCAGGCCTCACTTAATGGTGGAGCTGCGAGGGTGGGAGAGCAATTTCACTGACAATGAGTCAGTGGTCTTGCTCGGCCGGCCCCGCAGCGGCCGCCATTAAGTAGGGGTCGGGGAGGGCTGGACAGCTGGGAGCGGGGAGGGGAGCTGGATTGGGCCGGTCGCGCTGGGGGGGAGGGGCCGCGGGGGCAGCAGCAGCGGGGGAAGGTAAATGGAGGAAATAAGGGATAAAGAAAAAGGGAAAATAAGCAGAAATAAGGCACAAAAGAGCAGAGATGCAGAAAAGTGCAGAAAGGTGAAAGATAAAAGGGGTAGGGAAACAAGTTAAAACGAGTGAAAGAGCAGAGTGAGAGGAAGGAGAAAGAGGTCCACTGGACCACCAGGGATGAGGCGCAGGGAAACCTGCGGGTGGAGGAGGGCCTCGATCACCAACACTCGAGAGTGCAGGGGCAGGGGCAGGCCTCACTTAATGGTGGCGCTGCGATGGTGGGAGAGCAATTTTACTGACAATGAGTCAGTGGTCTTGCTCGCCTGTCACCGCAGCAGCTGCCATTGAGTAGGGGTCGGGGAGGGCTGGACAGCTGGGAGGCGGGAGTGGGGAGGGGAGCTGGATTGGGCCGGTCGCGCTGGGGGAGGAGGGGCCGCGGGGGCAGCAGTGGCGGGGGAAGGTAAAGGGAGGAAATAAGGGATAAAGAAAAAAGGGAAAATAAGCAGAAATAAGGCACAAAAGAGCAGAGATGCAGAAAAGTGCAGAAAGGTGAAAGATAAAAGAGGGTAGAAAAATGAGTGAAAGAGCAGAGCGAGAGGAAGGGAAAATGAGCAGAAATAAGGCACAAAAGAGCAGAGATGCAGAAAAGTGCAGAAAGGTGAAAGATAAAAAAGGGTAGAAAAAGAAGTGAAAGCGAGAGAAAGAGTAGAGTGAGAGGAACGAGACAGAGGTCCACTGGACCACCACGGATGAGGCGCAGGGAAACCTGCGGGTGGAGGAGGGCCTCGATCACCAACACTCGAGAGTGCAGGGGCAGGGGCATGCCTCACTTAATGGTGGAGCTGCGAGGGTAGGAGAGCAATTTCACTGACAATGAGTCAGTGGTCTTGCTCGCCTGTCCCCGCAGCGGCCGCCATTAAGTAGGGGTCGGGGAGGGCAGGACAACTGGGAGGCGGGAGCGGGGAGGGGAGCTGGATTGGGCCGGTCGCGCTGGGGGGGAGGGGCTGTGGGGGCAGCAGAGGCGGGGGAAGGTAAAGGGAGGAAATAAGGGATAAAGAAAAAAGGGAAAATAAGCAGAAATAAGGCACAAAAGAGCAGAGATGCAGAAAAGTGCAGAAAGGTGAAAGATAAAAGAGGGTAGAAAAACGAGTGAAAACGAGTGAAAGCAGAGCGAGAGGAAGGGAAAATGAGCAGAAATAAGGCACAAAAGAGCAGAGATGCAGAAAAGTGCAGAAAAGTGAAAGATAAAAAAGGGTAGAAAAACAAGTGAAAACGAGTGAAAGAGTGGAGTGAGAGGAAGGAGACAGAGGTCCACTGGACCACCAGGGATGAGGCGCAGGGAAACCTGCGGGTGGAGGAGGGCCTCGATCACCTACACTTGAGAGGGCAGGGGCAGGCCTCACTTAATGGTGGAGCTGCGAGGGTGGGAGAGCAATTTCACTGACAATGAGTCAGTGGTCTTGCTCGCCTGTCCCCGCAGCGGCCGCCATTAAGTAGGGGTCGGGAGGGCTGGACAGCTGGGAGGCGGGAGCGGGGAGGGGAGCTGGATTGGGCCGGTCGCGCTGGGGGAGGGGCCGCGGGGCAGCAGCGGCGGTGGAAGGTAAAGGGAGGAAATAAGGGATAAAGAAAAAGGGAAAATAAGCAGAAATAAGGCACAAAAGAGCAAAGATGCAGAAAAGTGCAGAAAGGTGAAAGATAAGAGGGTAGAAAAATGAGTGAAAACGAGTGAAAGAGCAGAGCAAGAGGAAGGGAAAATGAGCAGAAATAAGGCACAAAAGAGCAGAGATGCAGAAAAGTGCAGAAAGGTGAAAGATAAAAAGGGTAGGAAAACGAGTGAAAACGAGTGAAAGAGTAGAGTGAGAGGAAGGAGAAAGAGGTCCTCTGGACCACCAGGGATGAGGCGCAGGGAAACCTGCGGGTGGAGGAGGGCCTCGATCACCAACACTCGAGAGTGCAGGGACAGGGGCAGGCCTCACTTAATGGTGGAGCTGCGAGGGTGGGAGAGCAATTTCACTGACAATGAGTCAGTGGTCTTGCTCGCCTGTCCCCGCAGCAGCCGCCATTAAGTAGGGGTCGGGGAGGGCTGGACAGCTGGGAGGTGGGAGCAGGGAGGGGAGCTGAATTGGGCCGGTCGCGCTGGGGGGAGGGGCCACGGGGGCAGCAGCGGCGGGGGAAGTTAAAGGGATGAAATAAGGGATAAAGAAAAAAGGGAATATAAGCAGAAATAAGGCACAAAAGAGCAGAGATGCAGAAAAGTGCAGAAAGGTGAAAGATAAAAGGGGTAGAAAAACGAGTGAAAACGAGTGAAAGAGCAGAGCGAGAGGAAGGGAAAATGAGCAGAAATAAGGCACAAAAGAGCAGAGATGCAGAAAAGTGCAGAAAGGTGAAAGATAAAAAAGGGTAGAAAAACAAGTGAAAACGAGTGAAAGTGCAGAGTGAGAGGAAGGAGACAGAGGTCCACTGGACCACCAGGGATGAGGCGCAGGGAAACCTGCGGGTGGAGGAGGGCCTCGATCACCAACACTCGAGAGTGCAGGGGCAGGCCTCAGTTAATGGTGGAGCTGCGAGGGTGGGAGAGCAATTTCACTGACAATGAGTCAGTGGTCTTGCTCCCCTGTCCCCGCAGCGGCCGCCGTTAAGTAGGGGTCGGGGAGGGCTGGACAGCAGGGAGGGGAGCTGGATTGGGCCAGTCGCGCTGGGGGGGAGGGGACGCGGGGGCAGCAGCGGCGGGGGAAGGTAAAGGGAGGAAATAAGGGATAAAGAAAAAAGGGAAAATAAGCAGAAATAAGGCACAAAAGAGCAGAGATGCAGAAAAGTGCAGAAAGGTGAAAGATAAAAGAGGGTAGAAAAATGAGTGAAAACGAGTGAAAGAGCAGAGCGAGAGGAAGGGAAAATGAGCAGAAATAAGGCACAAAAGAGCAGAGATGCAGAAAAGTGCAGAAAGGTGAAAGATAAAAAGGGTAGGAAAACGAGTGAAAAAGCAGAGTGAGAGGAAGGAGACAGAGGTCCACTGGACCACCAGGGATGAGGCGCAGGGAAACCTGCGGGTGGAGGAGGGCCTCGATCACCAACACTCGAGAGTGCAGGGGCAGGCCTCACTTAATTGTGGAGCTGCGAGGGTGGGAGAGCAATTTAATTGACAATGAGTCAGTGGTCTTGCTCGCCTGTCCCCGCAGCGGCCGCCATTAAGTAGGGGTCGGGGAGGGCTGGACAGCTGGGAGGCGGGAGCGGGGAGGGGAGCTGGATTGGGCCGGTCGCGCTGGGGGGAGGGGCCGCGGGGGCAGCAGCGGCGGGGGAAGGTAAAGTGAGGAAATAAGGGATAAAGAAAAAAGGGAAAATAAGCAGAAATAAGGCACAAAAGAGCAGAGATGCAGAAAAGTGCAAAAAAGTGAAAGATAAAAGACGGTAGAAAAACGAGTGAAAGAGCAGAGCGAGAGGAAGGGAAAATGAGCAGAAATAAGGAACAAAAGAGCAGAGATGCAGAAAAGTGCAGAAAGGTGAAAGATAAAAAAGGGTAGAAAAACAAGTGAAAACGAGTGAAAGAGCAGAGTGAGAGGAAGGAGACAGAGGTCCACTGGACCACCAGGGATGAGGCGCAGGGAAACCTGCGGGTGGAGGAGGGCCTCGATCACCAACACTCGAGAGTGCAGGGGCAGGCCTCACTTAATGGTGGAGCTGCGAGGGTGGGAGAGGAATTTCACTGACAATGAGTCAGTGGTCTTGCTCGCCTGTCCCCGCAGCGGCCGCCATTAAGTAGGGGTCGGGGAGGGCAGGACAACTGGGAGGCGGGAGCGGGGAGGGGAGCTGGATTGGGCCGGTCGCGCTGGGGGGGAGGGGCTGCGGGGGCAGCAGCGGCGGGGGAAGGTAAAGGGAGGAAATAAGGGATAAAGAAAAAAGGGAAAATAAGCAGAAATAAGGCACAAAAGAGCAGAGATGCAGAAAAGTGCAGAAAGGTGAAAGATAAAAGAGGGTGGAAAAATGAGTGAAAGAGCAGAGCGAGAGGAAGGGAAAATGAGCAGAAATAAGGCACAAAAGAGCAGAGATGCAGAAAAGTGCAGAAAGGTGAAAGATAAAAAAGGGTAGGAAAACGAGTGAAAACGAGTGAAAGAGTAGAGTGAGAGGAAGGAGAAAGAGGTCCTCTGGACCACCAGGGATGAGGCGCAGGGAAACCTGCGGGTGGAGGAGGGCCTCGATCACCAACACTCGAGAGTGCAGGGACAGGGGCAGGCCTCACTTAATGGTGGAGCTGCGAGGGTGGGAGAGCAATTTCACTGACAATGAGTCAGTGGTCTTGCTCCCCTGTCCCCGCAGCGGCCGCCATTAAGTAGGGGTCGGGGAGGACTGGACAGCTGGGAGGTGGGAGCAGGGAGGGGAGCTAGATTGGGCCGGTCGCGCTGGGGGGGAGGGGCCAAGGGGGCAGCAGCGGCGGGGGAAGTTAAAGGGATGAAATAAGGGATAAAGAAAAAAGGGAATATAAGCAGAAATAAGGCACAAAAAAGCAGAGATGCAGAAAAGTGCAGAAAGGTGAAAGATAAAATGGGTAGAAAAACGAGTGAAAACGAGTGAAAGAGCAGAGCGATAGGAAGGGAAAATGAGCAGAAATAAGGCACAAAAGAGCAGAGATGCAGAAAAGTGCAGAAAGGTGAAAGATAAAAAGGGTAGAAAAACAAGTGAAAACGAGTGAAAGTGCAGAGTGAGAGGGAAGGAGACAGAGATCCACTGGACCACCAGGGATGAGGCGCAGGGAAACCTGCGGGTGGAGGAGGGCCTCGATCACCAACACTCGAGAGTGCAGGGGCAGGCCTCAGTTAATGGTGGAGCTGCGAGGGTGGGAGAGCAATTTCACTGACAATGAGTCAGTGGTCTTGCTCCCCTGTCCCCGCAGTGGCCGCCGTTAAGTAGGGGTCGGGGAGGGCTGGACAGCAGGGAGGGGAGCTGGATTGGGCCAGTGCGCTGGGGGGAGGGGACGCGGGAGCAGCAGCGGCGGGGGAAGGTAAAGGGAGGAAATAAGGGATAAAGAAAAAGGGAAAATAAGCAGAAATAAGGCACAAAAGAGCAGAGATGCAGAAAAGTGCAGAAAGGTGAAAGATAAAAGAGGGTAGAAAAATGAGTAAAACGAGTGAAAGAGCAGAGCGAGAGGAAGGGAAAATGAGCAGAAATAAGGCACAAAAGAGCAGAGATGCAGAAAAGTGCAGAAAGGTGAAAGATAAAAAGGGTAGGAAAACGAGTGAAAAAGCAGAGTGAGAGGAAGGAGACAGAGGTCCACTGGACCACCAGGGATGAGGCGCAGGGAAACCTGCGGGTGGAGGAGGGCCTCGATCACCAACACTCGAGAGTGCAGGGGCAGGCCTCACTTAATTGTGGAGCTGCGAGGGTGGGAGAGCAATTTCATTGACAATGAGTCAGTGGTCTTGCTCGCCTGTCCCCGCAGCGGCCGCCATTAAGTAGGGGTCGGGAGGGCTGGACAGCTGGGAGGCGGGAGCGGGGAGGGAGCTGGATTGGGCCGGTCACGCTGGGGGGAGGGGCCGCGGGGGCAGCAGCGGCGGGGGAAGGTAAAGTGAGGAAATAATGGATAAAGAAAAAAGGGAAAATAAGCAGAAATAAGGCACAAAAGAACAGAGATGCAGAAAAGTGCAAAAAAGTGAAAGATAAAAGACGGTAGAAAAACGAGTGAAAGAGCAGAGCGAGAGGAAGGGAAAATGAGCAGAAATAAGGAACAAAAGAGCAGAGATGCAGAAAAGTGCAGAAAGGTGAAAGATAAAAAAGGGTAGAAAAACAAGTGAAAACGAGTGAAAGAGCAGAGTGAGAGGAAGGAGACAGAGGTCCACTGGACCACCAGGGATGAGGTGCAGGGAAACCTGCGGGTGGAGGAGGGCCTCGATCACCAACACTCGAGAGTGCAGGGGCAGGGGCAGGCCTCACTTAATGGTGGAGCTGCGAGGGTGGGAGAGCAATTTCACTGACAATGAGTCAGTGGTCTTGCTCGCCTGTCCCCGCAGCGGCCGCCATTAAGTAGGGGTCGGGGAGGGCAGGACAACTGGGAGGCGGGAGCGGGGAGGGAGCTGGATTGGGCCGGTCGCGCTGGGGGAGGGGCTGTGGGGGCAGCAGCGGCGGGGGAAGGTAAAGGGAGGAAATAAGGGATAAAGAAAAAGGGAAAATAAGCAGAAATAAGGCACAAAAGAGCAGAGATGCAGAAAAGTGCAGAAAGGTGAAAGATAAAAGAGGGTAGAAAAATGAGTGAAAGAGCAGAGCGAGAGGAAGGGAAAATGAGTAGAAATAAGGCACAAAAGAGCAGAGATGCAGAAAAGTGCAGAAAGGTGAAAGATAAAAAAGGGTAGAAAAAGAAGTGAAAACGAGAGAAAGAGTAGAGTGAGAGGAAGGAGACAGAGGTCCACTGGACCACCAGGGATGAGGCGCAGGGAAACCTGCGGGTGGAGGAGGGCCTCGATCACCAACACTCGAGAGTGCAGGGGCAGGGGCATGCCTCACTTAATGGTGGAGCTGCGAGGGTAGGACAGCAATTTCACTGACAATGAGTCAGTGGTCTTGCTCGCCTGTCCCCGCAGCGGCCGCCATTAAGTAGGGGTCGGGGAGGGCAGGACAACTGGGAGGCGGGAGCGGGAGGGGAGCTGGATTGGGCCGGTCGCGCTGGGGGGAGGGGCTGCGGGGGCAGCAGCGGCGGGGGAAGGTAAAGGGAGGGAAATAAGGGATAAAGAAAAAGGGAAAATAAGCAGAAATAAGGCACAAAAGAGCAGAGATGCAGAAAAGTGCAGAAAGGTGAAAGATAAAAGAGGGTAGAAAAACGAGTGAAAACGAGTGAAAGCAGAGCGAGAGGAAGGGAAAATGAGCAGAAATAAGGCACAAAAGAGCAGAGATGCAGAAAAGTGCAGAAAGGTGAAAGATAAAAAGGGTAGAAAAACGAGTGAAAGAGCAGAGCGAGAGGAAGGGAAAATGAGCAGAAATAAGGCACAAAAGAACAGAGATGCAGAAAAGTGCAGAAAGGTGAAAGATAAAAAAGGGTAGAAAAACAAGTGAAAACGAGTGAAAGAGCAGAGTGAGAGGAAGGAGACAGAGGTCCACTGGACCACCAGGGATGAGGCGCAGGGAAACCTGCGGGTGGAGGAGGGCCTCGATCACCTACAGTCGAGAGGGCAGGGGCAGGGGCAGGCCTCACTTAATGGTGGAGGTGCGAGGGTGGGAGAGCAATTTCACTGACAATGAGTCAGTGGTTTTGCTCGCCTCTCCCCGCAGTGGCCGCCATTAAGTAGGGGTCGGGGAGGGCTGGACAGCTGGGAGGCGGGAGCGGGGAATGGAGCTGGATTGGGCCGGTCGCGCTGGGGGGGAGGGGCCGCGGGGGCAGCAGTGGCGGTGGAAGGTAAAGGGAGGAAATAAGGGATAAAGAAAAAGGGAAAATAAGCAGAAATAGGGCACAAAAGAGCAGAGATGCAGAAAAGTGCAGAAAGGTGAAAGATAAGAGGGTAGAAAAATGAGTGAAAGAGCAGAGCGAGAGGAAGGCAAAATGAGCAGAAATAAGGCACAAAAGAGCAGAGATGCAGAAAAGTGCAGAAAGGTGAAAGATAAAAAGGGTAGAAAAACAAGTGAAAACGAGTGAAAGAGTAGAGTGAGAGGAAGGAGACAGAGGTCCTCTGGACCACCAGGGATGAGGCGCAGGTAAACCTGCGGGTGGAGGAGGGCCTCGATCACCAACACTCGAGAGTGCAGGGGCAGAGGCAGGCCTCACTTAATGGTGGAGCTGCGAGGGTGGGAGAGCAATTTCACTGACGATGAGTCTGTGGTCTTGCTCGCCTGTCCCCGCAGCGGCCGCCATTAAGTAGGGGTCAGGGAGGGCTGGACAGCTGGGAGTCGGGAGCGGGGAGGGGAGCTGGATTGGGCCGGTCTCCCTGGGGGGGAGGGGCCACGGGGGCAGCAGCGGCGGGGGAAGTTAAAGGGATGAAATAAGGGATAAAGAAAAAGGGAATATAAGCAGAAATAAGGCACAAAAGAGCAGAGATGCAGAAAAGTGCAGAAAGGTGAAAGATAAAAGGGGTAGAAAAACGAGTGAAAATGAGTGAAAGAGCAGAGCGAGAGGAAGGGAAAATGAGCAGAAATAAGGCACAAAAGAGCAGAGATGCAGAAAAGTGCAGAAAGGTGAAAGATAAAAAGGGTAGAAAAACAGGTGAAAACGAGTGAAAGTGCAGAGTGAGAGGAAGGAGACAGAGGTCCACTGGACCACCAGGGATGAGGCGCAGGAAACCTGCGGGTGGAGGAGGGCCTCGATCACCAACACTCGAGAGTGCAGGGCAGGCCTCACTTAATGGTGGAGCTGCGAGGTGGGAGAGCAATTTCACTGACAATGAGTCAGTGGTCTTGCTCCCCTGTCCCCGCAGCGGCCGCCATTAAGTAGGGGTCGAAGTGGGCTGGACAGCTGGGAGGGGAGCTGGATTGGGCCGGTCCCGCTGGGGGGGAGGGGATGCGGGGACAGCAGCGGCGGGGGAAGGTAAAGGGAGGAAATAAGGGATAAAGAAAAAAGGCAAAATAAGCAGAAATAAGGCACAAAAGAGCAGAGATGCAGAAAAGTGCAGAAAGGTAAAAGATAAGAGGGTAGAAAAACGAGTGAAAACGAGTGAAAGAGCAGAGCGAGAGGAAGGGAAAATGAGCAGAAATAAGGCACAAAAGAGCAGAGATGCAGAAAAGTGCAGAAAGGTGAAAGATAAAAAAGGGTAGGAAAACGAGTGAAAACGAGTGAAAGAGTAGAGTGAGAGGAAGGAGAAAGAGGTCCTCTGGACCACCAGGGATGAGGCGCAGGGAAACCTGCGGGTGGAGGAGGGCCTCGATCACCAACACTCGAGAGTGCAGGGACAGGGGCAGGCCTCACTTAATGTTGGAGCTGCGAGGGTGGGAGAGCAATTTCACTGACAATGAGTCAGTGGTCTTGCTCGCCTGTCCCCGCAGCGGCCGCCATTAAGTAGGGGTCGGGGAGGGCTGGACAGCTGGGAGGTGGGAGCAGGGAGGGGAGCTGGATTGGGCCGGTCGCGCTGGGGGGAGGGTCCACGGGGGCAGCAGCGGCGGGGGAAGTTAAAGGGATGAAATAAGGGATAAAGAAAAAAGGGAATATAAGCAGAAATAAGGCACAAAAGAGCAGAGATGCAGAAAAGTGCAGAAAGGTGAAAGATAAAAGGGGTAGAAAAACGAGTGAAAACGAGTGAAAGAGCAGAGCGAGAGGAAGGGAAAATGAGCAGAAATAAGGCACAAAAGAGCAGAGATGCAGAAAAGTGCAGAAAGGTGAAAGATAAAAAAGGGTAGAAAAACAAGTGAAAACGAGTGAAAGTGCAGAGTGAGAGGAAGGAGACAGAGGTCCACTGGACCACCAGCGATGAGGCGCAGGGAAACCTGCGGGTGGAGGAGGGCCTCGATCACCAACACTCGAGAGTGCAGGGGCAGGCCTCAGTTAATGGTGGAGCTGCGAGGGTGGGAGAGCAATTTCACTGACAATGAGTCAGTGGTCTTGCGCCCCTGTCCCCGCAGCGGCCGCCGTTAAGTAGGGGTCGGGGAGGGCTGGGCAGCAGGGAGGGGAGCTGGATTGGGCCAGTCGCGCTGGGGAGGAGGGGACGCGGGGGCAGCAGCGGCGGGGGAAGGTAAAGGGAGGAAATAAGGGATAAAGAAAAAAGGGAAAATAAGCAGAAATAAGGCACAAAAGAGCAGAGATGCAGAAAGGTGAAAGATAAAAGAGGGTAGAAAAATGAGTGAAAACGAGTGAAAGAGCAGATCGAGAGGAAGGGAAAATGAGCAGAAATAAGGCACAAAAGAGCAGAGATGCAGAAAAGTGCAGAAAGGTGAAAGATAAAAAAGGGTAGGAAAACGAGTGAAAAAGCAGAGTGAGAGGAAGGAGACAGAGGTCCACTGGACCACCAGGGATGAGGCGCAGGAAACCTGCGGGTGGAGGAGGGCCTCGATCACCAACACTCGAGAGTGCAGGGGCAGGCCTCACTTAATTGTGGAGCTGCAAGGGTGGGAGAGCAATTTCATTGACAATGAGTCAGTGGTCTTGCTCGCCTGTCCCCGCAGCGGCCGCCATTAAGTAGGGGTCGGGGAGGGCTGGACAGCTGGGAGGCGGGAGCGGGGAGGGGAGCTGGATTGGGCCGGTTGCGCTGGGGGAGGGGCCGCGGGGCAGCAGCGGCGGGGAAGGTAAAGTGAGGAAATAAGGGATAAAGAAAAAAGGGAAAATAAGCAGAAATAAGGCACAAAAGAGCAGAGATGCAGAAAAGTGCAAAAAAGTGAAAGATAAAAGACGGTAGAAAAACGAGTGAAAGAGCAGAGCGAGAGGAAGGGAAAATGAGCAGAAATAAGGAACAAAAGAGCAGAGATGCAGAAAAGTGCAGAAAGGTGAAAGATAAAAAAGGGTAGAAAAACAAGTGAAAACGAGTGAAAGAGCAGAGTGAGAGGAAGGAGACAGAGGTCCACTGGACCACCAGAGATGAGGCGCAGGGAAACCTGCGGGTGGAGGAGGGCCTCGATCACCAACACTCGAGAGTGCAGGGGCAGGAGCAGGCCTCACTTAATGGTGGAGCTGCGAGGGTGGGAGTGCAATTTCACTGACAATGAGTCAGTGGTCTTGCTCGCCTGTCCCCGCAGCGGCCGCCATTAAGTAGGGGTTGGGGAGGGCTGGACAGCTGGGAGGCGGGAGCGGGGAGGGGAGCTGGATTGGGCCGGTCACGCTGGGGGGGAGGGGCCGCGGGGGCAGCAGCAGCGGGGGAAGGTAAATGGAGGAAATAAGGGATAAAGAAAAAAGGGAAAATAAGCAGAAATAAGGCACAAAAGAGCAGAGATGCAGAAAAGTGCAGAAAGGTGAAAGATAAAAGAGGGAAGAAAAACGAGTGAAAGAGCAGAGCGAGAGGAAGGGAAAATGAGCAGAAATAAGGCACAAAAGAGCAGAGATGCAGAAAAGTGCAGAAAGGTGAAAGATAAAAAAGGGTAGGAAAACGAGTGAAAGAGTAGAGTGAGAGGAAGGAGACAGAGGTCCTCTGGACCACCAGGGATGAGGCGCAGGGAAACCTGCGGGTGGAGGAGGGCCTCGATCACCAACACTCGAGATTGCAGGGGCAGGCCTCACTTAATGGTGGAGCTGCGAGGGTGGGAGAGCAATTTCACTGACAATGAGTCAGTGGTCTTGCTCGCCTGTCCCCGCAGCGGCCGCCATTAAGTAGGGGTCGGGAGGGCTGGACAGCTGGGAGGTGGGAGCAGGGAGGGAGCTGGATTGGGCCGGTCGCACTGGGGGAGGGGCCACGGGGGCAGCAGCGGCGGGGAAGTTAAAGGGATGAAATAAGGGATAAAGAAAAAAGGGAATATAAGCAGAAATAAGGCACAAAAGAGCAGAGATGCAGAAAAGGGCAGAAAGGTGAAAGATAAAAGGGGTAGAAAAACGAGTGAAAACGAGTGAAAGAGCAGAGCGAGAGGAAGGGAAAATGAGCAGAAATAAGTCACAAAAGAGCAGAGATGCAGAAAAGTGCAGAAAGGTGAAAGATAAAAAAGGGTAGAAAAACAAGTGAAAACGAGTGAAAGTGCAGAGTGAGAGGAAGGAGACAGAGGTCCACTGGACCACCAGGGATGAGGCGCAGGGAAACCTGCGGGTGGAGGAGGGCCTCGATCACCAAGACTCGAGAGTGCAGGGGCAGGCCTCACTTAATGGTGGAGCTGCGAGGGTGGGAGAGCAATTTCACTGACAATGAGTCAGTGGTCTTGCTCCCCTGTCCCCGCAGCGGCCGCTATTAAGTAGGGGTCGGGGAGGGCTGGACAGCAGGGAGGGGAGCTGGATTGGGCCAGTCGCGCTGGGGGGGAGGGGACGCGGGGGCAGCAGCGGCGGGGGAAGGTAAAGGGAGGAAATAAGGGATAAAGAAAAAAGGGAAAATAAGCAGAAATAAGGCACAAAAGAGCAGGGATGCAGAAAAGTGCAGAAAGGTGAAAGATAAAAGAGGGTAGAAAAACGAGTGAAAACGAGTGAAAGAGCAGAGCGAGAGGAAGGGAAAATGAGCAGAAATAAGGCACAAAAGAGCAGAGATGCAGAAAAGTGCAGAAAGGTGAAAGATAAAAAAGGGTAGGAAAACGAGTGAAAAAGCAGAGTGAGAGGAAGGAGACAGAGGTCCACTGGACCACCAGGGATGAGGCGCAGGGAAACCTGCGGGTGGAGGAGGGCCTCGATCACCAACACTCGAGAGTGCAGGGGCAGGCCTCACTTAATTGTGGAGCTGCGAGGGTGGGAGAGCAATTTCACTGACAATGAGTCAGTGGTCTTGCTCGCCTGTCCCCGCAGCGGCCGCCATTAAGTAGGGGTCGGGGAGGGCTGGACAGCTGGGAGGCGAGCTGGATTGGGCCGGTCGCGCTGGGGGGGAGGGGCCGCGGGGGCAGCAGCGGCGGGGAAAGGTAAAGGGAGGAAATAAGGGATAAAGAAAAAAGGGAAAATGAACAGAAATAAGGCACAAAAGAGCAGAGATGCAGAAAAGTGCAGAAAGGTGAAAGATAAAAAGGGTAGAAAAACGAGTGAAAACGAATGAAAGAGCAGAGTGAGAGGATGGAGACAGAGGTCCACTGGACCACCAGGGATGAGGCGCAGGGAAACCTGCGGGTGGAGGAGGGCCTCGATCACCAACACTCGAGAGTGCAGGGGCAGGGGCAGGCCTCACTTAATGGTGGAGCTGCGAGGTTGGGAGAGCAATTTCACTGACAATGAGTCAGTGGTCTTGCTCGCCTGTCCCCGCAGCGGCCGCCATTAAGTAGGGGTCGGGAGGGCTGGACAGCTGGGAGCGGGGAGGGGAGCTGGATTGGGCCGGTTGCGCTGGGGGGGAGGGGCCGCGGGGGCAGCAGCAGCGGGGGAAGGTAAATGGAGGAAATAAGGGATAAAGAAAAAAGGGAAAATAAGCAGAAATAAGGCACAAAAGAGCAGAGATGCAGAAAAGTGCAGAAAGGTGAAAGATAAAAAGGGGTAGAAAAACAAGTGAAAACGAGTGAAAGAGCAGAGTGAGAGGAAGGAGAAAGAGGTCCACTGGACCACCAGGGATGAGGCGCAGGGAAACCTGCGGGTGGAGGAGGGCCTCGATCACCAACACTCGAGAGTGCAGGGGCAGGGGCAGGCCTCACTTTATGGTGGCGCTGCGAGGGTGGGAGAGCAATTTCACTGACAATGAGTCAGTGGTCTTGCTCGCCTGTCACCGCAGCGGCCGCCATTGAGTAGGGGTCGGGGAGGGCTGGACAGCTGGGAGGCGGAGTGGGGAGGGGAGTTGGATTGGGCCGGTCGCGCTGGGGGAGGAGGGGCCGCGGGGGCAGCAGCGGCGGGGGAAGGTAAAGGGAGGAAATAAGGGATAAAGAAAAAAGGGAAAATAAGCAGAAATAAGGCACAAAAGAGCAGAGATGCAGAAATGTGCAGAAAGGTGAAAGATAAAAGAGGGTAGAAAAATGAGTGAAAGAGCAGAGCGAGAGGAAGGGAAAATGAGCAGAAATAAGGCACAAAGGAGCAGAGATGCAGAAAAGTGCAGAAAGGTGAAAGATAAAAAAGGGTAGGAAAACGAGTGAAAACGAGTGAAAGAGTAGAGTGAGAGGAAGGAGACAGAGGTCCTCTGGACCACCAGGGATGAGGCGCAGGGAAACCTGCGGGTGGAGGAGGGCCTCGATCACCAACACTTGAGATTCCAGGGGCAGGCCTCACTTAATGGTGGAGCTGCGAGGGTGGGAGAGCAATTTCACTGACAATGAGTCAGTGGTCTTGCTCGCCTATCCCCGCAGCGGCCGCCATTAAGTAGGGGTCGGGGAGGGCTGGACAGCTGGGAGGTGGGAGCAGGGAGGGGAGCTGGATTGGGCCGGTCGCACTGGGGGGGAGGGGCCACGGGGGCAGCAGCGGCGGGGGAAGTTAAAGGGATGAAATAAGGGATAAAGAAAAAAGGGAATATAAGCAGAAATAAGGCACAAAAGAGCAGAGATGCAGAAAAGTGCAGAAAGGTGAAAGATAAAAAAGGGTAGGAAAACGAGTGAAAAAGCAGAGTGAGAGGAAGGAGACAGAGGTCCACTGGACCACCAGGGATGAGGCGCAGGGAAACCTGCGGGTGGAGGAGGGCCTCGATCACCAACACTCGAGAGTGCAGGGGCAGGCCTCACTTAATTGTGGAGCTGCGAGGGTGGGAGAGCAATTTCACTGACAATGAGTCAGTGGTCTTGCTCGCCTGTCCCCGCAGCGGCCGCCATTAAGTAGGGGTCGGGGAGGCTGGACAGCTGGGAGGCGGGGAGGGGAGCTGGATTGGGCCGGTCGCGCTGGGGGGAGGGGCCGCGGGGGCAGCAGCGGCGGGGGAAGGTAAAGTGAGGAAATAAGGGATAAAGAAAAAAGGGAAAATAAGCAGAAATAAGGCACAAAAGAGCAGAGATGCAGAAAAGTGCAAAAAGGTGAAGATAAAAGACGGTAGAAAAACGAGTGAAAGAGCAGAGCGAGAGGAAGGGAAAATGAGCAGAAATAAGGCACAAAAGAGCAGAGATGCAGAAAAGTGCAGAAAGGTGAAAGATAAAAAAGGGTAGAAAAACAAGTGAAAACGAGTGAAAGAGCAGAGTGAGAGGAAGGAGACAGAGGTCCACTGGACCACCAGGGATAAGGCGCAGGGAAACCTGCGGGTGGAGGAGGGCCTCGATCACCAACACTCGAGAGTGCAGGGGCAGGGGCAGGCCTCACTTAATGGTGGAGCTGCGAGGGTGGGAGAGCAATTTCACTGACAATGAGTCAGTGGTCTTGCTCGCCTGTCCCCGCAGCGGCCGCCATTAAGTAGGGGTCAGGGAGGGCTGGACAGCTGGGAGGTGGGAGCGGGGAGGGGAGCTGGATTGGGCCGGTCGCGCTGGGGGGGAGGGGCCGCGGGGGCAGCAGCAGCGGGGGAAGGTAAATGGAGGAAATAAGGGATAAAGAAAAAAGGGAATATAAGCAGAAATAAGGCACAAAAGAGCAGAGATGCAGAAAAGTGCAGAAAGGTGAAAGATAAAAGAGGGTAGAAAAACGAGTGAAAGAGCAGAGCGAGAGGAAGGGAAAATGAGCAGAAATAAGGCACAAAGAGCAGAGATGCAGAAAAGTGCAGAAAGGTGAAAGATAAAAAAGGGTAGAAAAAGAAGTGAAAACGAGTGAAAGAGCAGAGTGAGAGGAAGGAGTCAGAGGTCCACTGGACCACCAGGGATGAGGCGCAGGGAAACCTGCGGGTGGAGGAGTGCCTCGATCACCAACACTTGAGAGTGCAGGGGCAGGCCTCACTTAATTGTGGAGCTGCGAGGGTGGGAGAGCAATTTCACTGACAATGAGTCAGTGGTCTTGCTCGCCTGTCCCAGCAGCGGCTGCCATTAAGTAGGGGTCGGGGAGGGCTGGACAGCTGGGAGGAGAGCTGGATTGGGCCGGTCGCGCTGGGGGGGAGTGGGCGCGAGGGCAGCAGCGGCGGGGAAAGGTAAAGGGAGGAAATAAGGGATAAAGAAAAAAGGGAAAATGAACAGAAATAAGGCACAAAAGAGCAGAGATGCAGAAAAGTGCAGGAAGGTGAAAGATAAAAAAGGGTAGAAAAACGAGTGAAAACAAATGAAAGAGCAGAGTGAGAGGATGGAGACAGAGGTCCACTGGACCACCAGGGATGAGGCGCAGGGAAACCTGCGGGTGGAGGAGGGCCTCGATCACCAACACTCGAGAGTGCAGGGGCAGGGGCAGGCCTCACTTAATGGTGGAGCTGCGAGGGTGGGAGAGCAATTTCACTGACAATGAGTCAGTGGTCTTGCTCGCCTGTCCCCGCAGCGGCCGCCATTAAATAGGGGTCGGGGAGGGCTGGACAGCTGGGAGCGGGAGGGGAGCTGGATTGGGCCGGTCGCGCTGGGGGGAGGGGCCGCGGAGGCAGCAGCGGCGGGGGAAGGTAAAGTGAGGAAATAAGGGATAAAGAAAAAAGGGAAAATAAGCAGAAATAAGGCACAAAAGAGCAGAGATGCAGAAAAGTGCAAAAAGGTGAAAGATAAAAGACGGTAGAAAAACGAGTGAAAGAGCAGAGCGAGAGGAAGGAAAATGAGCTGAAATAAGGCACAAAAGAGCAGAGATGCAGAAAAGTGCAGAAAGGTGAAAGATAAAAAAGGGTAGAAAAACAAGTGAAAACGAGTGAAAGAGCAGAGTGAGAGGAAGGAGACAGAGGTCCACTGGACCACCAGGGATAAGGCGCAGGGAAACCTGCGGGTGGAGGAGGGCCTCGAACACCAACAATCGAGAGTGCAGGGGCAGGGGCAGGCCTCACTTAATGGTGGAGCTGCGAGGGTGGGAGAGCAATTTCACTGACAATGAGTCAGTGGTCTTGCTCACCTGTCCCCGCAGCGGCCGCCATTAAGTAGGGGTCGGGGAGGGCTGGACAGCTGGGAGGCGAGAGCGGGGAGGGGAGCTGGATTGGGCCGGTCGCGCTGGGGGGGAGGGGCCGCGGGGGCAGCAGCAACGGGGGAAGGTAAATGGAGGAAATAAGGGATAAAGAAAAAAGGGAATATAAGCAGAAATAAGGCACAAAAGAGCAGAGATGCAGAAAAGTGCAGAAAGGTGAAAGATAAAAGAGGGTAGAAAAACGAGTGAAAGAGCAGAGCGAGAGGAAGGGAAAATGAGCAGAAATAAGGCACAAAGAGCAGAGATGCAGAAAAGTGCAGAAAGGTGAAAGATAAAAAAGGGTAGAAAAACAAGTGAAAACGAGTGAAAGAGCAGAGTGAGAGGAAGGAGACAGAGGTCCACTGGACCACCAGGGATGAGGCGCCAGGAAACCTGCGGGTGGAGGAGGGCCTCGATCACCAACACTTGAGAGTGCAGGGGCAGGCCTCACTTAATTGTGGAGCTGCGAGGGTGGGAGAGCAATTTCACTGACAATGAGTCAGTGGTCTTGCTCGCCTGTCCCCGCAGCCGCCGCCATTAAGTAGGGGTCGGGGAGGGCTGGACAGCTGGGAGGAGAGCTGGATTGGGCCGGTCGCGCTGGGGGGGAGTGGGCGCGAGGGCAGCAGCGGCGGGGAAAGGTAAAGGGAGGAAATAAGGGATAAAGAAAAAAGGGAAAATGAACAGAAATAAGGCACAAAAGAGCAGAGATGCAGAAAAGTGCAGAAAGGTGAAAGATAAAAAAGGGTAGAAAAACGAGTGAAAACGAATGAAAGAGCAGAGTGAGATGATGGAGACAGAGGTCCACTGGACCACCAGGGATGAGGTGCAGGGAAACCTGCGGGTGGAGGAGGGCCTCGATCACCAACACTCGAGAGTGCAGGGGCAGGGGCAGGCCTCACTTAATGGTGGAGCTGCGAGGGTGGGAGAGCAATTTCACTGACAATGAGTCAGTGGTCTTGCTCGCCTGTCCCCGCAGCGGCCGCCATTAAATAGGGGTCGGGGAGGGCTGGACAGCTGGGAGCGGGAGGGGAGCTGGATTGGGCCGGTCGCGCTGGGGGGGAGGGGCCGCGGGGGCAGCAGCAGCGGGGGAAGGTAAATGGAGGAAATAAGGGATAAAGAAAAAAGGGAAAATAAGCAGAAATAAGGCACAAAAGAGCAGAGATGCAGAAAAGTGCAGAAAGGTGAAAGATAAAAGGGGTAGAAAAACAAGTGAAAACGAGTGAAAGAGCAGAGTGAGAGGAAGGAGAAAGAGGTCCACTGGACCACCAGGGATGAGGCGCAGGGAAACCTGCGGGTGGAGGAGGGCCTCGATCACCAACACTCGAGAGTGCAGGGGCAGGGGCAGGCCTCACTTTATGGTGGCGCTGCGAGGGTGGGAGAGCAATTTCACTGACAATGAGTCAGTGGTCTTGCTCGCCTGTCACCGCAGCGGCCGCCATTGAGTAGGGGTCGGGGAGGGCTGGACAGCTGGGAGGCGGGAGTGGGGCGGGGAGTTGGATTGGGCCGGTCGCGCTGGGGGAGGAGGGGCCGCGGGGGCAGCAGCGGCGGGGGAAGGTAAAGGGAGGAAATAAGGGATAAAGAAAAAAGGGAAAATAAGCAGAAATAAGGCACAAAAGAGCAGAGATGCAGAAAAGTGCAGAAAGGTGAAAGATAAAAGAGGGTAGAAAAATGAGTGAAAGAGCAGAGCGAGAGGAAGGGAAAATGAGCAGAAATAAGGCACAAAAGAGCAGAGATGCAGAAAAGTGCAGAAAGGTGAAAGATAAAAAGGGTAGGAAAACGAGTGAAAACGAGTGAAAGAGTAGAGTGAGAGGAAGGAGACAGAGGTCCTCTGGACCACCAGGGATGAGGCGCAGGGAAACCTGCGGGTGGAGGAGGGCCTCGATCACCAACACTCGAGAGTGCAGGGGCAGGGGCAGGCCTCACTTAATGGTGGAGCTGCGAGGGTGGGAGAGCAATTTCACTTACAATGAGTCAGTGGTCTTGCTCGCCTGTCCCCGCAGCGGCCGCCATTAAGTAGGGGTCGGGGAGGGCTGGACAGCTGGCAGGCGGGAGCGGGGAGGGAGCTGGATTGGGCCGGTCGCGCTGGGGGGAGGGGCCGCGGGGGCAGCAGCAGCGGGGGAAGGTAAATGGAGGAAATAAGGGATAAAGAAAAAGGGAATATAAGCAGAAATAAGGCACAAAAGAGCAGAGATGCAGAAAAGTGCAGAAAGGTGAAAGATAAAAGAGGGTAGAAAAACGAGTGAAAGAGCAGAGCGAGAGGAAGGGAAAATGAGCAGAAATAAGGCACAAAGAGCAGAGATGCAGAAAAGTGCAGAAAGGTGAAAGATAAAAAGGGTAGAAAAACAAGTGAAAACGAGTGAAAGAGCAGAGTGAGAGGAAGGAGACAGAGGTCCACTGGACCACCAGGGATGAGGCGCAGGGAAACCTGCGGGTGGAGGAGGGCCTCGATCACCAACACTTGAGAGTGCAGGGGCAGGCCTCACTTAATTGTGGAGCTGCGAGGGTGGGAGAGCAATTTTACTGACAATGAGTCAGTGGTCTTGCTCGCCTGTCCCCGCAGCGGCCGCCATTAAGTAGGGGTCGGGGAGGGCTGGACAGCTGGGAGGAGAGCTGGATTGGGCCGGTCGCGCTGGGGGGGAGTGGGCGCGAGGGCAGCAGCGGCGGGGAAAGGTAAAGGGAGGAAATAAGGGATAAAGAAAAAAGGGAAAATGAACAGAAATAAGGCACAAAAGAGCAGAGATGCAGAAAAGTGCAGAAAGGTGAAAGATAAAAAAGGGTAGAAAAACGAGTGAAAACGAATGAAAGAGCAGAGTGAGAGGATGGAGACAGAGGTCCACTGGACCACCAGGGATGAGGCGCAGGGAAACCTGCGGGTGGAGGAGGGCCTCGATCACCAACACTCGAGAGTGCAGGGGCAGGGGCAGGCCTCACTTAATGGTGGAGCTGCGAGGGTGGGAGAGCAATTTCACTGACAATGAGTCAGTGGTCTTGCTCGCCTGTCCCCGCAGCGGCCGCCATTAAATAGGGGTCGGGGAGGGCTGGACAGCTGGGAGCGGGAGGAGCTGGATTGGGCCGGTCGCGCTGGGGGGAGGGGCCGCGGGGGCAGCAGCAGCGGGGGAAGGTAAATGGAGGAAATAAGGGATAAAGAAAAAGGGAAAATAAGCAGAAATAAGGCACAAAAGAGCAGAGATGCAGAAAAGTGCAGAAAGGTGAAAGATAAAAAGGGGTAGAAAAACAAGTGAAAACGAGTGAAAGAGCAGAGTGAGAGGAAGGAGAAAGAGGTCCACTGGACCACCAGGGATGAGGCGCAGGGAAACCTGCGGGTGGAGGAGGGCCTCGATCACCAACACTCGAGAGTGCAGGGGCAGGGGCAGGGGCAGGCCTCACTTTATGGTGGCGCTGCGAGGGTGGGAGAGCAATTTCACTGACAATGAGTCAGTGGTCTTGCTCGCCTGTCACCGCAGCGGCCGCCATTGAGTAGGGGTCGGGGAGGGCTGGACAGCTGGGAGGCGGGAGTGGGGAGGGAGCTGGATTGGGCCGGTCGCGCTGGGGGAGGAGGGGCCGCGGAGGCAGCAGCGGCGGGGGAAGGTAAAGGGAGGAAATAAGGGATAAAGAAAAAAGGGAAAATAAGCAGAAATAAGGCACAAAAGAGCAGAGATGCAGAAAAGTGCAGAAAGGTGAAAGATAAAAGAGGGTAGAAAAATGAGTGAAAGAGCAGAGCGAGAGGAAGGGAAAATGAGCTGAAATAAGGCACAAAAGAGCAGAGATGCAGAAAAGTGCAGAAAGGTGAAAGATAAAAAAGGGTAGGAAAACGAGTGAAAGAGTAGAGTGAGAGGAAGGAGACAGAGGTCCACTGGACCACCAGGGATGAGGCGCAGGGAAACCTGCGGGTGGAGGAGGGCCTCGATCACCAACACTCGAGAGTGCAGGGGCAGGGGCAGGCCTCACTTAATGGTGGAGCTGCGAGGGTGGGAGAGCAATTTCACTGACAATGAGTCAGTGGTCTTGCTCCCCTGTCCCCGCAGCGGCTGCCATTAAGTAGGGGTCGGGGAGGGCTGGACAGCAGGGAGGGGAGCTGGATTGGGCCAGTCGCCCTGGGGGGGAGGGGACGCGGGGGCAGCAGCGGCGGGGGAAGGTAAAGGGAGGAAATAAGGGATAACGAAAAAAGGGAAAATAAGCAGAAATAAGGCACAAAAGAGCAGAGATGCAGAAAAGTGCAGAAAGGTGAAAGATAAAAGAGGGTAGAAAAACGAGTGAAAACGAGTGAAAGAGCAGAGTGAGAGGAAGGAGACAGAGGTCCACTGGACCACCAGGGATAAGGCGCAGGGAAACCTGCGGGTGGAGGAGGGCCTCGAACACCAACAATCGAGAGTGCAGGGGCAGGCCTCACTTAATGGTGGAGCTGCGAGGGTGGGAGAGCAATTTCACTGACAATGAGTCAGTGGTCTTGCTCACCTGTCCCCGCAGCGGCCGCCATTAAGTAGGGGTCGGGGAGGGCTGGACAGCTGGGAGGCGGGAGCTGGGAGGGGAGCTGGATTGGGCAGGTCGCGCTGGGGGGGAGGGGCCGCGGGGGCAGCAGCAACGGGGAAGGTAAAGTGAGGAAATAAGGGATAAAGAAAAAAGGGAAAATAAGCAGAAATAAGGCACAAAAGAGCAGAGGTGCAGAAAAGTGCAAAAAGGTGAAAGATAAAAGACGGTAGAAAAACGAGTGAAAGAGCAGAGCGAGAGGAAGGGAAAATGAGCAGAAATAAGGCACAAAAGAGCAGAGATGCAGAAAAGTGCAGAAAGGTGAAAGATAAAAAAGGGTAGAAAAACAAGTGAAAACGAGTGAAAGAGCAGAGTGAGAGGAAGGAGACAGAGGTCCACTGGACCACCAGGGATGAGGCGCAGGGAAACCTGCGGGTGGAGGAGGGCCTCGATCACCAACACTCGAGAGTGCAGGGGCAGGGGCAGGCCTCACTTAATGGTGGAGCTGCGAGGGTGAGAGAGCAATTTCACTGACAATGAGTCAGTGGTCTTGCTCGCCTGTCCCCGCAGCGGCCGCCATTAAGTAGGGGTCGGGGGAGGGCTGGACAGCTGGGAGGCGGGGAGGGAGCTGGATTGGGCCGGTCGCGCTGGGGGGAGGGGCCGCGGGGGCAGCAGCAGCGGGGGAAGGTAAATGGAGGAAATAAGGGATAAAGAAAAAAGGGAAAATAAGCAGAAATAAGGCACAAAAGAGCAGAGATGCAGAAAAGTGCAGAAAGGTGAAAGATAAAAGAGGGTAGAAAAACGAGTGAAAGAGCAGAGCGAGAGGAAGGGAAAATGAGCAGAAATAAGGCACAAAAGAGCAGAGTTGCAGAAAAGTGCAGAAAGGTGAAAGATAAACAAGGTAGAAAAACAAGTGAAAACGAGTGAAAGAGCAGAGTGAGAGGAAGGAGACAGAGGTCCACTGGACCACCAGGGATGAGGCGCAGGGAAACCTGCGGGTGGAGGAGGGCCTCGATCACCAACACTCGAGAGTGCAGGGGCAGGCCTCACTTAATGGTGGAGCTGCGAGGGTGGGAGAGGAATTTCACTGACAATGAGTCAGTGGTCTTGCTCTCCTGTCCCCGCAGCGGCCGCCATTAAGTAGGGGTCGGGGAGGGCTGGACAGCAGGGAGGGGAGCTGGATTGGGCCAGTCGCGCTGGGGGAGAGGGGACGCGGGGGCAGCAGCGGCGGGGGAAGGTAAAGGGAGGAAATAAAAGATAAAGAAAAAAGGGAAAATAAGCAGAAATAAGGCACAAAATAGCAGAGATGCAGAAAAGTGCAGAAAGGTGAAAGAAAAAAGTGGGTAGAAAAACGAGTGAAAACGAGTGAAAGAGCAGAGCGAGAGGAAGGGAAAATGAGCAGAAATAAGGCACAAAAGAGCAGAGATGCAGAAAAGTGCAGAAAGGTGAAAGATAAAAAAGGGTAGGAAAACGAGTGAAAAAGCAGAGTGAGAGGAAGGAGACAGAGGTCCACTGGACCACCAGGGATGAGGCGCAGGGAAACCTGCGGGTGGAGGAGGGCCTCGATCACCAACACTCGAGAGTGCAGGGGCAGGCCTCACTTAATTGTGGAGCTGCGAGGGTGGGAGAGCAATTTCACTGACAATGAGTCAGTGGTCTTGCTCGCCTGTCCCCGCAGCGGCCGCCATTAAGTTGGGGTCGGGGAGGGCTGGACAGCTGGGAGTCGGGAGCTGGGTGGGGAGCTGGATTGGGCAGGTCGCGCTGGGGGGTGGGGCCGCGGGGGCAGCAACGGCGGGGAAGGTAAAGTGAGGAAATAAGGGATAAAGAAAAAAGGGAAAATAAGCAGAAATAAGGCACAAAAGAGCAGAGGTGCAGAAAAGTGCAAAAAGGTGAAAGATAAAAGACGGTAGAAAAACGAGTGAAAGAGCAGAGCGAGAGGAAGGGAAAATGAGCAGAAATAAGGCACAAAAGAGCAGAGATGCAGAAAAGTGCAGAAAGGTGAAAGATAAAAAAGGGTAGAAAAACAAGTGAAAACGAGTGAAAGAGCAGAGTGAGAGGAAGGAGACAGAGGTCCACTGGACCACCAGGGATGAGGCGCAGGGAAACCTGCGGGTGGAGGAGGGCCTCGATCACCAACACTCGAGAGTGCAGGGGCAGGGGCAGGCCTCACTTAATGGTGGAGCTGCGAGGGTGGGAGAGCAATTTCACTGACAATGAGTCAGTGGTCTTGCTATATGAGTTCGTCAGGGTCCAATCTCAGGGACAAATGGGTGCTGAGCGTCTCTCCATGTTCCTTAAACTTTGCTAATGCAGTGCAGTTCCTCCTGATCCTTAAGATTTGTCCCACTTGCAAATTGTTCCTAAAGGCATGTGGATGGAAGCTGTCATAGCACAAGAGGGAATTGCTTCCCCGCTGTTTCCTGTATTGTTCTGAGCAAATTCCTCACTCCTTTCGGGTACTGACGAAGGTCAAGGAAGGGAAGTGATGTTTTACTGGATTTACACATGCTCGATACAGCACAGGCAGGAGCAGCTTAAGTTACACACACACACATAGACACATAAACCAGGTACGGCACAGGCAGCAGGAGTGCTCTCTTCCTTACACCGACAGGTAGCAGCAATGCCCTTATCCTTTAATGCAACAGATGTTTGCAGCAAATTAAATTAGCCAAACTTTCCCCACAAATACAGATTGTAGCGCACAGATGCAGCAGTAAACACTTCCTTCTATCCAGTGAATGCGATCATTACTTGCACTAGCAGCCCATGTCTCCTTATACACATAGGATAGGTAAACGCCAGGCAGCAGCAGTGCAGGAATACACAGCACAGCCATTGCTCCATTTATCCATCCACCCAAGCACAGCACAATAGTAGTGAAGGACATGACTATCTCTCATGAAAAATAAAACATTCAAATGTAAATGCCTTACTGACTTTCTGAGACACACATGACCCATCAGCTGATGCCCACAGCAAGACCTGCACAGTCAGGAGTAAGGAAAATGAAAGGCAAATTCCTTAGTGTGATGTTGAAGATGGCAGACAAGCATTGCAAGTGATTCAGACAAAAGACCTAGTGGTAAAAGATCTTTTATTTCTCGTTGCATCTTTCTGGTGTCTCCGCTGAGTTCCGCCGTGACCACCTCCACGTTCCTGACTTTTTCACTGATGTTTTGCATGTCCGCCCTCATCAGCGTCACCTCGGCTGTTATTGTGTCCATTCTCGACTCCAGCGATGTACGTATTCCAACTATGGCCTCCATGATATCTTTCAAGGATGGATCTTCACTGTCCAGTCCCCGCACTGTTTCATCACTTCCTTTACCAGTAACATCTGGGTCAGTCCGCTTCTGCATTGCAAATTTGTCCAGTTTGGTCTGGAGAGTTCCTCTTGCACCTTTACCCCCCGACATTGTGTCCACTTAGCAGTTGGCCTACTCAGGCCGGGTTAGATCATATACGCTCCATGGCCAACGCGCTCTCCACCACTCCTTCGTTGCTCTTCTTATTCCGCCCAGAAGGCCACTATAACCTGGCACCTTGTCCTACTTCAGGTCTTTGCCCTTATTCTGTACAGGAGTCTTATTTCCGGTTTGATGCACAATGGCTCGATGCCCGTTGGGAGTATTGTGCTCTGTTATCCGGGTCCCCACTGGGCTTTAGGTGTTACTCTAGCCGGCTGCCGTTTGTCCCCAGTCATAAATTATCGCTTATCCCCCCTTGTTGTTGCATCTGGGGTTAATTGGGGACCCTCTGACACCGCTGTCCATCCCTGCACAGAAGGCTGCCTCCGCCATGTAGGCTGGTGGATCAACTCCCACCGCCTCACTGTTCTGCTTTTTCACAGTTCCGAGTGTATTATATGTGGGTTCATCCACGGTTGACCCAGCTCCGCTACTTCACCCTTTTTTCTGCACTGAGCTGCCTCTCCCGGCTCGTAACCCACTCGGCGCCATTTTTAATCCCTGGAGTCTCCTCTTTACCTTATTCGCACAGGGTTCTTACAATATCTACCAACGTGGTCAGAGAAGAAATGTCTGTGTATAGCCCTTTATTCTCGTGTTCTCTCCATGGGAGGGGAATATCGCGCCGGTCTCAGCACTCCCACCTTTTCACCGCGGTCCACTGCCGTTCCGTCCGGGCGGCTCCCTGGCGGAACATGCCCGTCTTCTTTCTGTGTCACTGGCCCCTTCACACTGATCGATACTCAAGTGTAATCACAGGACCGATGGCACTCTGCGCCGCTGTTATTAAGGTGCCAATCCGGGCCGTGTGATCTGCGAGGCTCGCTGATCTTCCTCCGCCTAACCGTTCCTTCCGGCCGGTCGCTCCGATTAATTGAGGCCGATGCTTCACACTCTTTTTTGGGCTGCACCCCTCGTTACGCGCTGCCTGTGCCTACTTTTCTCGCCACATCACTTCTGTCCCCGCCCTTTGTCAGCGCGATGTACGAGCGCCTCGGTCCCACCTGATTTGCGGATATTTATGCAGATTAATTAGGGGCAGAAGCCCGGGAGTCACTGAACCTCACAGAAGTGCGGCCATCACTCACGGCGTCAAAGCCACGCTCTCGCTTTGAAAGATTTTTGGTCTGAGTCCACTTCACAGACCCTCCGCCTGGGGAGGTACTGCTTTGCTATCTATTCTCGCATAAGGAATTTTATGCTTAGAAGGATCCATCAGAAGAACAAGCTACTTACCTTTGATAACGCTCTTTCTAGTGGAGACTTTATATAAATACAGATTCCTCAATGCTCTCCTCCAGTGCTGTTCTGTGGAGTGGCTTACTTTTTAACAGCTAAGAAGGTCCCAAGTTAGAATTCTGCCCACTTGTACCAACAGTTGCTGATGCTCCACATCTAAGGGCATGGAAAATAAAAAATAAGAAACTGAATTCAGCACAAAGGGCTGGTGCTTATGTGCGGCTCCACTCTATCACTTCCAGGGTGGTATGGAGCCAACAATGAACCACATGGCCACATTTCTGCAAGTGTGAATCAGGTTTTGGCTTCATTCTTTTGCTGCCTTTCTGTTGCCAGACCAGAACTGAAAAGTGGAAGTTTCCAGTGTTTCAATCCATTCTATTCAATAATTATTATTTGAGGTTTGATCATTCTACAGTTCGATCCTTCATTTGGAAATATGCGAAAATCAAAATTTTAATTTTAAGTGGAAAGTTTTTAATTTTATTTCTAAAAGACAAAGCAATATGCTAATCTCCACCGTAACACTTTTTTTTTGCTCCTAATGCATGCTCTCTTTTTGGCAGCGCCTACCAGTGTTTCAGTTGAGCCACCAATAGTCCATAGTAGATCCAGTTTGCTGCAGATGCACTGCTCCCACAATTAAATCTTTGGATTCCAACTTAATTTGTTAACCATTAATTTTAAATACCTTGACATTTACAGAACATTTGAAAATTTTCAGTTTTACATTTTCCTTTTCATGTATATAGATGTTATCAATATGCTAATATTATTTCATTTTCTAAACAGTCAGTGACCCCCTGGGTAGGCTTGGTGGGCTCCAGGTAAATAACTGCTGCCATTTTGTACTCTGTATTCTTTCTGCCCCTTTCAGAGCCGCTAAAGCCTATACACCTGTCAGAAATTCAACTCACCGTACGTGCTAAGAAAGAAAAATGCCTTAGTTGGAAATAGTGGTATGAATTAAATGCATAGTGAAAAAGGCAGCGATCTTCATAGTAGAAGGCCAAATCATACGAGTACTTCTCAGCACAAAAATCATTTTCTGGTTGCTTATCTGATAATATCACACCAAAATGGTTTTGTTGATTGGTCATCTGACAGCCTTTTAGGAAATAAAAGAGAGTCTTTAATTTAAAGTTGGCAGTCCTTACAGCATCATAATGTGGCTGCTTGGTTGTAAACTAACTATAGTTCTTATCATTACTGCAGTTTGTCTTGATTGCAATTTCTCAGGTTATTGCTAATTTGCACCCTTAGAGATCATTCAAGTTATAAGAACTTATTTTGTACGAATGTTATTTATCCAAGAAAAGTACTCTACAGAAATATTGCTGCATCTGTCGAATTATATAACATGTTTTCTAACAATGATGCTGTTCACATGTCTAGATGATCACAATTCAGGAGAACTGCTGAGACGAGTAAAACACCCAATTCTAATAAAAGAGCCGGAGATAGGGTGCAACGAAGACAAAGAGTCTCCTCTGACGCCAACTCACCTGACTGTGCCATTAGAAGAACAGGAAACAGAGAAGTTTCTTGTAAAGCTCCCTCAGTGCGATGCGTTGAGATCTTCCCAGGCCCCCGAAATCATAGGAGAGTTAGCTGACTCTTCACTTAAGGATGGTGAGTCCAGATCACTGACATGTTGTTACTTGCTCTTTGTCCATGAATGTGCTGTTCTGATAGAGACATCTAACTGCAGATTCCTCACCTTTTGAATACTCACCAGGCATTAGACTGGATCCAGAAAATGTTTTGCAGTACACGTGCCCTGGCAGGTGGCGCTGGGGGCTCCGTGTCAATGCCGTTTGGATATGATGTGTGTGGTCCTATATTTAGGCACTACTCAAGTGCGCTGACATCAGTTACTTTTTTTCCCCGCTAACTGACGGAGGTCCGGAGCAACCTCTCATCTCGTTGAGACACTTCCTCCAAGATTTTTTCTTAAAAACCAGTGTGGTAGCATATACGTTCCCTGCCAAATCTACAGGCTTTAAACCCTGTGGGAATTTTCCAAACAAGTGTCTGTGACTGACCCATGTGTGGTTTGCCTGTGGTGCCTGGGGTCTTACCACAATTCCAAGACCTGCAGTGACTGTGCCTTGATGCATTCCAAGACCATACAAGACTGAGAAATAAAAAATGTTGTGGCCAAGCACCGAAAAGACCATGTGCTGGGATCAGTTGAGGTCACAGGTAGGGCCTGGTCCCACGCCCAAGGTCACTCCTGTGACAGGTCATCTTCACGATTGAGATCCTTGGGCAAAACCAAGAAGAAGCGCAAGAAATCCATGTATGACTTGCTCCGCTCCAGCCACACTTGATTTCCAGAGAAGGCATGAGGGTGTCATTGTGCCTCCGGGTCGCTGTCCCAAATCACTCTATTTCAAAGTCGATTCTGATCCTTGCTCTTAGGTAACTGGAATTTCTAGGGACGTTGGCAAAGCTGCAGCAAATCAGGACTTCACAAAGGCATGGTGCGTTTTTTTGGCACATTAATGGCTCACTGTGATTCACCTGGGGGCCACAAGGAGCCGAGAGGCCTCCCAACCAGGTTTCCGCGGATGGATCATCCCATTGTGTCAGTTAGGCCCTCTGTATCTGCTCAGGCCTCTGGACCGACTTTAGTACCAGTTCCCTCCATGACACCACAGCCTACGCCGGAACACAACCCCAGATAACGACGGCCAACCCATAGTGCTGACTGACCCCGAGACGGCACTGTCCCTACCTCAGCAGAGACCTCAACCTCTTTACCTCTCTACTTATTCCAACACAGTGCCTATGGCTTGCTGGAAGGCCTCATGTCCTTCATCAGTCATTTGGCATTTACTCCGATAATTGGGGCTATGATGCTGGGTATGAGATTACCCTGCTTTACCTAAAGTATAACTGGTATGAGGATCTCCCAGATGGCATTGGTCTGGATACTTCCTCAGGCACTGGACTAGTTTCTCCCCCACCCAGGGCCTGCCAAGAAAGACAGTGCCTCCTTTGCTATGGTTATGCGAAGGGCAGCGGAAGGTTCTTGATCTTCAACTTCACTCTCAGGAAGATAAAAGCCAATGTTCTGAGGGAGGTGGTGCTACCTGGACAGTCAAGTTCTGAGCCTATTAAATGAGGCTATCACTGATACACTACTAGGTACTTGGGCCAAACACTGCTCAGGTC
Organism: Calotriton arnoldi; assembly: GCA_963921515.1. Classification (NCBI taxonomy): domain Eukaryota; kingdom Metazoa; phylum Chordata; class Amphibia; order Caudata; family Salamandridae; genus Calotriton; species Calotriton arnoldi. The sequence continues at coordinate 240,784 of CAWUFW010014230.1, read as the reverse complement.
CACCTGTGCATCTCCAGATCGCCAGACACCATCACCCATCTCTAATCGATAAAGCTTTCCTCACCAGGTACCTTACTCCTGAGAGCACTGTGGTGCAGTCTTCAGCCAGTAGAGTTAACCCTAACTCATTTCCCACTACTCCCCATGACAGGGAATTTAAAAGGATAGAGACCTATGGTAAGCACTTTTTTCCTCTATAACTTTGGCCCTTTGCTCAGTGAAAGCTAGCTGCATGTTAGGCTGCTGCTCTCACACTTTTTGGGATTCTATGGCCAACATGATGTCCATGGTCCAGCAAGAAGCCTGGGACTTTGATTCACAGACAATGCAGATGGTTGTGATGCAGCCATGTGCACCATCCACTATGAGCTTGATACTACTGATTACCTTGGTAGGGTTATTAGCACCAGTGGGGCCAATCGCAGGCAAGCCTGGATGCGGTTGACTGGATTTTCTGGGGACATTCAGGCCAGTCTCATGGACATGCCGGTTGACGACATCTGACTTTTAAAGAAAAGGCAGACTGGGCCCTGGAGCTGTTCAACGATAGCAGGGCCACAGCTTGGCTGACGGTGAACCGCCTGTCGCTCTTGCAGCTTGAAGTGCAGTGTCTTTTGGTAAAAGGAGCCATAAAGAGGGTACTGGTGACACAAGTTGGTTGTGGTTGTTATTTCCACTACTTCCTTCAAGGTCTTCCTCTACCTCGACAACTGGTTCTTGAAGGGGGGTTTGCCCGAGGCAGACATCAACCTCCTCCAGACTACGGCAAATCTCCTGACAACTTAGGTGTGCCTAAGTCACACCTTACTCCTTCGATGAAGCTCTCCTTCATCGGAGACATTCTGAGCAAGGTGCAGTTTAGTGCCTAGCCTCGGAGAGGAGAGTCCAGGACATTTGGGCTATGCTCCCAGTGTTTAACCTCTGTCCTGTATTACAGCAAGGATGACTCTGAGCCTGCTGGGACTGATAACCTCCTTCATCTTGCTGGTCAAGCACACCAAATGGGATATGAGGGTTCTGAAGTCCCTGTAGGCTCAGAACCAGGGGGACCGTTCTGATTTTGTCTAGATTTTGGAGGAGAAAGCAAAATATCGTGAGTGATGGCTGCAGAACCTTATCTTTTTTATGTTTGAAAAGCTTTATTTAAATATTAATAGCAATACAAAGGTCAGCAAAACAGAAAATGACTTATTGAAAGGTATACATAGTAGAAGAAATGGCTAAAAACAATTTAAAGAAGAAAGCTGTTTAAGATTATAATGGAATAAGGGGAAGGGGGAAAAAGGAGGAGGGGAAGGAGGTGGAGGGGAACAAGGGGAAGGAAAGAAGGGGGGGAGAAGGGATCGGAACCTTATCTTAATTGGGTCGGCAGCAGACCTCTCTACTTTCCCACCCGGATCTCACAGTGTTGACTGATGCATCGCTTCTGTTTTGGGGAGGCCATCTCAGAGAGGGGTAGATTAGAGGCATCTTCTCTCCAGTGGAGGACCAGTTCCATATCAACCTTCTGGAGCTGAAAGCCACACTCTTCCTGTTGCAAGCCTTCCTGCTCTCCATCAAAGGGTAGTCGATGCCTGTGCTTACAGACCAATGCACTGCCATGTGGTACTACAACAAGCAGGGCTAGGTGGGGTCATGGAACCTGTGCAAGGCGGCTTTGCATCTACTATGGCTAGTTTATTAAGTGATTTTTCTGGTGACACACCACTTAGCAGCTTCCTTGAACATCAGAGCAAATGAAATAAGACGCTAAGCCTTGCGGATCATGATTGGCCGTTACATCCGGAGCTGCCCCTTTAGTCTTTTCTGCAAGTAGGGAAAGAACTGGCTCGATGTTTTCGCCACTGCAGAAAATGCATGCCAGCACTTTTGCATGTTGGAGGTCTTGCCGGGAGACAAAATCCATGTAGGGTGGAGCTCGGGACACCTGTACACTTTCCTGCTGATACCTCTCCAGTCCTGAGATCTGAAGAAGGTCAGGATCGACTGAACCTAAGTTATTCTAGTGTCTCCATATTGGGTATAGAAAGAATGGTACCCCAAACTCCTGGGCTTGAGCATTTGTCCCTCTATCAGGCTGCCTCTTCAGGAAGATCTCCTGTTGTAGCCGCAGGACTGGGTTCTCTAGCCGAAATTTTGTAATCTTCACCTCCATGTTTTGAAATTGAGCAGTGACAGTTGAGTTCTTTGAACCTTCATGTTGAAGTCGTGAATGTCATCTTGGCAGCGAGGCATCCCTCAACTAAAGCTGTATGCCCCTGGTGTTGGGATATGTTTGTGGTCTTGTGCGCTACTAAACAGATAGACCCAATCCATGACAAACTGTCCAAAGTTCTGTTTTTTTGTGCTGTCCCTTTCCAAAGTCAAGGCCTTGCTTTGGACACTTATATAGAGGACCCGTTGGCTTTTTCAGCCCTCTTACAGGTGCCGGACCAGCCATCATTATTTAAATATCTCATTGTAATGCATTTCCTTAACTGGTCACAACATATGTTCAACCCTTTTGTATTTGTTGTGCCCAACGGGATTTAAGTTTGGTCCTCACATTCCTCATATGTGCTCCTTTTGAGCTCTAACGCAGTTGTCCTCTTAGGCTCCATATCATCAAGACAGCCTTTCATGTCGCTATATCATCGGGGTTACGGATTCATGAATTGCAGGCTCCTACTGCTAACCTGCCCTACAACACATTCTATGCAGACAAGCTGGCTCTGAGGACTTAAGCCTCCTTCCTTCCGAAGGTAGTTGACTCCCTTTCATGTTGCTAAGAATATTACTCTTCTGGGTTTCTTTGCTTCACCTCACCCCTCTAAGGAGGAGGAGAACCATCACCTGTTAGATCAAAAAATTGTACTACGCTTCTACGGTGATGAATGACTAGCAGTTTACAAGGTTCACTGGAGCAAAGAAAGGCAAGGCTCTGCAGAAACTGACCATCTCTTGCTAGATCGTACTCGGCATGTTGGCACATAGGGTGCCAGTATTCGATATTTGTCAGGTTGCTATTTGGGTGTCACAGAATATGTTCACAAGACATATTGCCTATGCAATCAGGTTTGCCAGTAAGGGCACTTTGACCGTTCGGTCCTTACTTTTTTTTTTTTTTTTTAGCTTGGTCAGTTGTCGAACTCAACACTTAGGAGGAATTGCTTAGGTATCTATTCAAAAGGTGAGGTATCTCTAGTTAAAAGTCTCTATTCGAATAAGAAGTGCCTTACCTCTGTTAATGCTTTTTCTGGGAGAGGCGCTATCTAACTGCAGATTCCTCAATGACCCTCCCACCGTCCTGTTCCATCAACTGGTCTGTTTATGTAAAAAGATCCCAATTTAGGAATCTGCACACTGGTCAAAACCAATCTGATTGACTCCATGTCTGTGGGCACTGATGCATCAAAAAAACAACTGATGCCAGCACGCTTTTGTGGCATGTATGTATGCATGCACATGTCACATGTGGTGCGGAATGACGACACAGCGGAGATGCTTGCGCCACCTGCCAGCACGCATGTTTATTGCTGATGATTTTCCAGATCCAATCTGGCGCATGAGAGAGTATTCAAAAGTTGAGGAATTTGCGGTTATAAAGAGTCTCTACCAGAAAGAGCGTTACCAGAGATAAGTAACTTGTTTATATGGCATCATTTCAGAAAACATGTTTACTATATCACTTATCTTAAGTATTGTCCAGATTTTACTATGATAAAAAATGGTAACTTCTATAGAGTGCTGAGTTAAGAAATATCATAGACTTCATTGACTTGCGAGGGAGAATGGGACTTTGGGAATTGAGAAAAAATGTGTCTTCACTTAGGAAAGTCATAGAAGACCCAAACCTCTTTTGAATATACAATTGGGAGGTCTTTTTTCCTGGTCCAAACCTTATGTCTACAGAGCATTATATAATGTTTAATATGGTTACAATCTTGTAAATCATGTTTTTTTTTTTAAATCAGGAGACTAGTATACAATTTTGTTTTGGGCTTAGTGTTATATCTATATAGTGCAGAATACACATCTAGGAGTGTCAGCATGAAACAGAAACTTATAAGAACACATTACATTTATGAGCAAACCAAAATATGTCGTAATTTCAAATCAGGTGTGAGTCTAAAAAGGGTCAGTGGGGCATACATGTGAAAAAGAGAGAGATTACAATTGACTCATGTAAAAATGAAAATAATAAAATACATGAATTGATTAATTCGCAAAATTGATTGCCTATCATTATAGACAGTGTGGGGGGCATCAACATTTTGATTTCTTTTAATACATCTTCCATGCTTGTGGAGCTCATGGAGAATGTTGTCTCAGGGCTTCTTCCTTTAGTCATTTGCTGTCCTTCTCAAGGAGCTCCTTGATTATTTCTGACCATGCGATTGTCTTGGGCAGTTGACCTCTGCAATGTGCAAGTGCTCCTAAATCTTTACTTGCAGAGCTCGAGATGAAGCACCGTGCAATGAAAACAGAAAGACTATTCTGCGTTTGTTAAAATAGTGTGTAGTGCTCCATTCCATTTCACTCAATCAAACATCCCAATCCCTTTAATATAAAACAATATAAAATAGCTAAATTATGGGAGTATGTAACACTTTATAGAAACAGCGGAGTGATTTAATGATGTTATACCTATTATTTGCCTTCAATGGTCTCCTCATGGCACCACTTGCCAAACATAACTAAATTAGTAATTTCAACCTCCTTTTTTTTAACCACAGTGCCTTAACGTACATTCTATCAGCCTATTGGAAAGTGTAGAGTCCTTCTCCTACCCTAACTAACCTACCTTTGTTTCTCAGTGCCCGTGAAAGATAGAAGCTGTCACTTTGTGCTTCAGTTCTCACTCAACTTGACTGAATTCACATATGTTCCAGATATTCTATAATTAATGTAAAACTCTTAGGGGCAGCAGTACCCTATGAACTAAGAGCATAGAAGAAAGTCTTTCTTTATTAAAGTAGTTCCGGAAGTAAAAACCTCAATCAGTTTGACAATTTTTTAACACAATATTATAAAGCAAAATCATATTGGTGGGATGAATGTATATAAGTTATCCACACCATTTGGGTCTTGAAAGTATAGTGAAAAAACTATAAGATTGAAGACACATTTAGTTCTCCAAAGTACCTAAAGGGTAAGTCAGTCTTGAGTTGCTCGAGCCTTGTTCATGCAAATACCACTAACCCTGGGACTCCCAGTCTTTTTTTTCTAATTGTGCAAGCCTCGGTGATGGATTTCATGATATAGATATGCAAATGAACTACCCAAATGAGGTTCCATGAAATTTCTTGTGCATTCTTTGCAATCTCCAGTGACAGTGTTATGCTATCAGAAACTGTATCTATTGTGTGTCATTGGTGTATATATCACTTCATGTTCACTTGATCCTGTCTGACAATTCATATGACTTAAACCTCATTTTTCTTAAGTATTTATAAGTAGCCTTGGTGTAAAACGGAATAATATCTTTAACTTGTGTTTGAAAGTTGGAGAAAAACTTACATGGTCCATTTTTCTTAGTTATGATCCTACGGCACTTGATTCTGCGGAACCTTTCACCACACAATGATAGTGAATTTGAGAGGGATTTGAAACTCGCACCTGACGATGACCTGACCCCCACACCCTCTCTGGTTGGAGGGAAGGAGCACCCATGTGACACTGTGACAGTCCATCAAGATACACGGTTGGAGACTGGAGATGGGTGTTATCCGGCTGGAGCTTTCACCCAAGGACATTCAGAGAGCAGCTCTGGGAGCTGCATGGCTCCTATAGATACTGTAGATTGCCTTAGCTTCAGAGACATGAACATTACCGGTTTGAAAAGGCAGCAGTGCCAGCAACAAGGGAGAATCAAACAGCATCTGGAGTCTCAACCACTGGAAGCACCGGTGCTCTTGGAGGAGCAGTGTTCACATGGACGAGACCGCATTAAAGTTGTGAGCAAAGGTAACATAAAATTACACTTCGTGTTCTTGATATTGGATTTCTTATTTTTGAAGCAACAATGATCCACAGTCTGGGGCCCCTACATTAATGCCTTCTTGAATAAAATCCTGGAGGGCGTTAGCATCCCCCTTCATGGTTAGCTGCAGAAATAATCCCTATCTATAAGAAGGGAGACAGAAACTCCCCAAGTAACTAAAGACCAATCAGTCTGACTGATAACCTGCAAAAGGTTTTCTGCCATCAAATCCGATCTAGGCTACAAGACTGGCCGAATGAGAGAATGATTCTTCCTCCCTTCCAAGCAGGGTTTCACCCAAAGGTGAGCACCATTGACCAGGCTTTTTGCTTGAATCTAATAGGATGGAAATATCTGGACCTTTCTAAAGACCATCTTTACATCACTTTTGTCGATCTAAGGGCCGCGTTTCACCTGGTCCCGAGATGTAGTTTGTGTCTCGCCCTATCCAGATTGGGCATTGATCCTTATTTGCTGAACATACTTAAGAGACTACATGAGGGGACCTATTCACAGGTGAGATGGGGGACCAATGGGGAGCTCACTGAACGCATACCCACCGCACAAGGAGTGCGTCAGTGGTGCGTTCTTGCCCCAACACTATTCTCCCTTTATATTAATGACCTGGTGGACAACTTGTCAATATGCATCCATGACTGCCCTAGGATAGGGGGTTGGCTAACACCCACATTATTATTTGTGGATGATACTGTCCTGCTCTCTTGAATGCCCATGGGCCTGCAGAACCTGCTGAATAGTTTCTCAGAGTACTGCGAATCTAGATGCATGGAAGTTAATGCTTACAAAACCAAGATCCTGTCTCTAAACCAGCACAAATCCCATAGTAGTTTTTTTTAATATGTACGGAGCCGAGCTCCAGCAGGTTAATCAATTTGACTATCTAGGGGTGAGGTTTAACAAATCTACTAATTGGAAAACCCAATCATTGAAATCTGAGGTTTCATTGACTCATTGATCGACCTGTATTACCAAATGTTACAAAGCCACTGTACCAAAATCATTGTCCTTAGTCGTAGAAATTTACAGGGCCAAGGCACAGTCAGTAGCCCTATATGGAGCTGAACTGTGGGTGATGGAGGACATTAAGGGGCTGACCACCAAAGAAAACTGTCTTATAAAAACCGTATTTACTTTACCCAGCAGTACACCCACACTTCCCCTGTGTTTTGAGATACGACTTGAACAAATCGGGGACATAGCAAAAATAAGACCACTACTTTTCTGGGTGCGATTGTGGTCCTCCTCTGAACTGACTGCCTATGGGTCTGCACTTGAGGAGATTTTAAGCATGGGGAATTGCATTACAATCTCCTGGTTCAGCAATGTGAAGTTGATTGGGCATGCACTGGTCGGACCCTTTACTATTTAAACCTAACTCCTAGTCAATAGTTAAGGAGAAATATTGGACCTATGTGACTGAGTCATATCCCCGTAATGTGAAGTCAGGTGGGCTGACTGATTGGTTCCTGGACTTTAAACATGTCCCCTCTTTAGAGCCTTATATGGATGCTTTTGTTTCACAGCTAGTCCATACCTTGTTAGTGAAATCGAGACATGGCATCTCACAGGTGAATACATTTACGCATAAATGGGACTCAGGCTACTCTAAATCGCAGAACTGCATGATCTGCACTGATAGCATTGAGGATGTTGAACATGTATTGTTTTTCTATCCACTTTATGTAAAATCTAGAAGGTCCTGGATTAGGTCAATGTGCACTACTTAGGGCACAAGACATTTTAGTGTTGCCTTTCGGATTCTAAGACCTGACATCAATATCCCTAGGGCACTAAACCTGGGAAGTTATCTTTTAGCAATTAGACACATAAGAAAATGGATGGGCCTCCAGCTTTAATTATTTAGCATGCTTCATGGAGATGATGCACATTGGGCTACTAGGGCATTAAGCCTGGGTAGCTACCCGCTATATAATCCAGCTAGGACTTGAATCCCTGTGCTATTGATGTATGTCTACATTTGAAACTGCTCTTCCCATGAACCATGCTTACTAGTATGACGGGACACTCTTCCTCCTTTTAAATCTTTGGCCAACTGGATGCTTTGCTATTATGAACTGGATGACATAATTTGCCTCTATGTATCGTTTTGCTCATTGATTTTAAATATAACTTACATCTGCATGTTTTACTCTGATGTTTTTACATTATTGTTACTGTGCTAAATGAATTCCAATGATTCAATTGCTGCTATAGTTATTTGCATTTTAATTATGAATGCTGATTTTAATGTATTTTATTGCAAATATTTTCAATTGTCTGTTTTATGGGCTCATTCCCAATGATGACTCTTATGCTTTTGGATGAAGATAGTAATGGACTATACGTTTTCCTTCCAAACTAGTTTTTGCTCTTAAATGTTGCATATTAATTTTTGCTTGGTCGTTGATTTTGGGAGATAGAACAATCTATTTAAGGCGTCCTTATATTGGTAACGTGTAATCACACAATCAAAACTGTTTCTTTGATCAACTTCAGGCTGAGATGACTGTGGCACACTAAAAATGCGGCTGGGAGGTTTTCACAAGCTAACTCATCTGATCAGATAGTGAGCGAGAATAATAACAGTCACATTTTGATTAATTTTGTGCCTTGAGTTTGCTGCTTGATATTTATTCAAAAAGGCTTACTTTGGCTGGCAGCCATTGTGAAGGGCTCACTCTGCAGAGGATGGAGTCATCATGTTAACTCTTAGGGTTCTCGATTCCTTCCATTATAGCCTTAGAGCCCGCCGTAGTGGGCTCTACCGGCCATTACAGGCCTGCTGCAGCGTCGGGCTTTTAACAAGGGAGCGGCCCTTTAATGGCTGGTAGAGCCCGCTACGGAGGGCTCTAAGGCTCTTAGAACATTCGCCCCTAGAGCGCATGTTCTATTTTGTAAAACAAAGGTCTCACGGAGCCCAAGGGGGTTGAAATCCCCTTGGGCTCCGACAGGCCTTTGTTTACAGCTGTTGCTGTGAACAAACATTGGAATGTTGATGCTCTGAGCTTCTACCTGCCATTAGAAGCCCAGAGCATGCCATTGTTTTCTATGGAACGCTCAACATTCCAATGTTCTAAAATGGATTAGAGTTGTAATTAATGATAGATCCCCTCTCATCCAGAGACCTGTTTGGTGCAACTGCTCACTGTACAGAGATATAAGCATGTTTGAAAATAGTTCTTGTTTTTGTGGTTTAGACTTTACTTTATGGAAAAAAGAAAGTTCTCCAAATGTTTTGCTGACCCTATAGTTTACCTTCTAGCTAAGATTGCAAACTTATTCTTGCTGTTACAGCATGGTATATTAAATATATTTCTTGAACACAGTAATTTCTCCAGGATTCATGGCTGTCACCAAAATAAACACGCTGTGGGACAGTTGACTGGAAGCTTATGCTGTAGACAACTAGGTCTTCTGATGGACGAGTGCAGATGATTCATCAGTTTGCCTGTGTTCGCATTTGTCTCTGTAACGTTGATAAGGGACTTGGAGGAGGTTTTTTAGTAATGAGAGCGATAAGCACAACATTTATATCCTTGGAGAGAAATGCAGGATCAACTTAGTGAAGAACTGTGTGTGTAATATAGACAGTGTGAAAATCTGTATGCTTCAATTTACTGGAATCGGTGATGACAGGGCAGAAAAGTAAAGTAGTTTCAAGTCAGGAAGCAAATCTGGACAGTGTGATTCTGAACACTTTGCTGATATAATTTGTCTTCTGTATAAAGGATAGATCAGTTCTTAGTTATGGCCCTTTTGATGGTATTGGTGAAGTGACTGTAGGCACTGACACAAACAAGCCTGTCCATGGGGCATTTAGGATGTGTCTCTAAGAGGGCCTCTCTATTGTTATTCCTGGCCGTTTTGGCCACTTTGTATATCAATCAGGGGTTTGTCAAAGCGCGACTACTCACCCGTAAGGGTCTCAAGGCGCTAGGGGTGGGGGTGGGGGGTGCAGGTTCCATTCCATCAAGGAGGGGGTCTGTCGAAGAGCCAGGTTTTGAGGTTTCTTGCGAAGATGGGAAGCGATGTTGTCTGTCTGAGGTGGAGCGGAAGGGCGTTCCATGCTTTGGCCGCGAGGAAGGAGAAGGAGCGGCCACCCAATCTGGTCTTTCTGGTGCGGGGGACCACGGCGTAGGAGAGCTGGGCTGATCGTAGGGTCCTTTGGGGTGCGTGGAATTTGAGTCGACTGTTCAGGTATGCTGGTCCGGTGCCGTGGAGGGCCTTGTGTGCGTGGGTGAGCATCTTGAAGGTGATTCTCGCCTCGACGGGGAGCCAGTGGAGTGTGCGCAGGTGCTGGGAGATGTGGCAGTGTTTTGGCAGGTTGAGGACCAGTCTTGCGGCGGCGTTCTGGATGTTCTGTAGCTTGCGGGTGAGGTTTTTGTTTATTCCGGCGTAGAGTGCGTTGCCGTAGCCGAGTCTGCTGGTGACCAGGGCGTGAGTGACGGTCTTTCGGTGTTCGTGGGGGATCCATTTGAAGGTCTTACGAAGGAGGCGGAGGGTGTGGAAGCAGGAAGATGAGATAGAGTTGATCTAGCGGTCCATTTTGAGCTCTGAGTCCAGGATGATTCCCAGGTTGCATTCGTGGTCCGTGGGGGTTGGCGAGTTTCCGAGGGCGAGGGCCACCAGGTGTCGCTCCAGGTGTCGGGGTTTGGGCCCATGATGAGTACTTCTGTTTTGTTGGTGTTTAGTTGTAGGCAGCTGTTATTCATCCATTTGGCGACGGCTTCCATGCCTTCTCGAAAGTTGCGTCTGGCGGTGTTGGGCTCGTTGGATAGGGAGAGGATGAGCTGGGTGTAGTCTGCGTATGACACAATGTTGAGTCCATAGGTTCTGACGATGGGGGCGAGTGGAGCCATGTAGACGTTGAAGAGCGTTGGGCTGAGGGAGGAGCCCTGGGGGACTCCGCAGGTGGTAGGTGTGGGGTCCGAGAGGAAAGGGGGAGTCTGACCCGCTGCGTCCTGCCGGAGAGGAAGGAGCGGATCCAGTCGAGGGCCTTGTCCTGGATTCCTGCGTCGTAGAGTCTGCGTATTAGGGTGCGGTGGGAGACTGTGTCGAATGCCGCTGATAGGTCGAGGAGGATGAGGGCTACTGTTTCTCCTTTGTCCAGTAGGGTGCGGATGTCGTCTGTTGCGGCGAGGAGGGCGGTTTCCGTACTGTGGTTTTTTCTGAAGCCGGATTGGGAGGAGTCGAGGATGTTGTGTTCTTCAATGAATGTGGCGAGTTGGCTGTTGATGGCTTTCTCGATGACTTTCGCTGGGAACGGGAGCAGGGAGACGGGTCTGTAGTTTTTGAGGTCGGTGGGGTCCGCTGAGGGTTTCTTTAGGAAGGGGTTGACCTCGGCATGTTTCCAGTCATCGGGGAAGGAGGCGGTCGCCAGGGAGCGGTTGATGGTGTGGCGGAGCATAGGTGCGATGGTGTCGGCGGCTCTGTTGAAGATGTGGTGGGGGCAGGGGTCCGTGGGGGCCCCTGAGTGGATTGACTTCTTTGTCTTCAGTGTGTCTTCGGTGGTGAGGGCTGTCCAGTCGTCAATCGCTGGTTTCCGGGTGTCGGGGGTGGTTGGTGAGGGTTCAGTGTGTTGGTTGTCTTCGTCGAAGTTGTCGTAGATGCTCTTGATTTTGTGGTGGAAAAAGGTGCTGAGTCTGTCGCAGAGGTCTTGTGAGGGAGGGATGTTGGTAGACTCGCTGGTGGGTTGGGCAAACTCCTTGATGATGCTGAAGAGTTCCTTGCTGTTGTGCACGTGGGTGGAGAATCTGTCTTTAATCGCTTTTTTCCTTGTTTCTCTGATGAGTTTATGGTGGGCGTTGGTGGCGGCTCTGAAGTTGTTGTGGGCTTCTGTGGATTTGGTGTTCCTCCAGCCCTTTTCGAGGCGGTGGCATGTGCGTCTGGACTCTCGAAGTTCGGTAGTAAACCATCTGGCTTTCTTGGCGCAGGTATTGTTGTTTTTCTTGAGGGGGGCTATGGTGTTGGTGCTGTCCGAGATCCATCTATGCAGGGTTCGGGCTGCGGTGTTGGGGTCGTCGTTTTCCACGATGGTTGGGTTGGAGTTGTTGAGTGAGGAGGTGAGCTGGTCGTCGGTGATTTTGGTCCAGTTTCTTCGTGGGAGCAGGTGCTGGTGTCTGTGGATGTTCTGAAGGTGAAGTGGACACAACGATGGTCGGTCCATGGGAGTTCGGTGGTGTGGCTGAAGGTGATGGAGTTTCCTGTAGTGAAGAGGGGGTCGAGGGTGTGTCCTGCTGAGTGCGTGGGCTCGGTCACGATCTGGCGGAGTCCAATGTTGTGGAGGTTGTCCAGGAGGGATGTGGTGTTGGGGTCCAGTTGGTTGTCGAGGTGGAAGTTGAGGTCTCCCAGCAGGGTGTAGTTGGTGGATGCGATGGCCTGCGGGGAGATAATGTCCGTGATGGAATTGGCGAAGGGTCCGCTGGGTCCAGGGGGTTGGTAGATGAGGTTTCCTTAGAGGGTGACGGTGGGGCTGGCCAGTATCTTGAAGTGAAGGTGTTCCATCAGTTATGTGGGCTCGTCGGGGAGTGTGCTCAGGCGGAGGCTGGATTTGTGGACGATGGCGATTCCTCCTCCTGGGCGGGTGGAGCGGTCCTTCCTGGATATCTTGTATCCTTGGGCGATGGCGATGTCCGGTCCCGAGGTGGTGTTGGTCCAGGTTTCGGTGAAGAACGCTACGTCCGGGGTGGTGCTGTCGAGGAGGTCCCAGATTTCTGTGGAGTGTTTGTGGAGGGATCGGACGTTGAGGAGGATGCATTGCAGGGTCTTCGGTTCGGTTGTGTTCTTTTGAGTGGGTTGTGCTGGATCCGTGTTCTTGGCGGTGTTGCAGGTGTGCCGGCAGCGGTGACAGCTGAAGGGTCCGTGGGTGTCGGCTGGTGAATCTAGCTTGCAGTTGTTGTTGCGCCCTGGGTTGAGTGCGTGGAGTGCTGCTGGGTCGTTGCATTGGCGGGGCGGAGGTCCAGGGTTCCTGGCGCTGGTCGGGTCACGGACGGGCGCAGACGGGCTTGCCTTTGACGCGCATTCGGCCCGCGGCTGCCATTAAGTAGGGGTCTGGGAGGGCTGGACAGCTGGGAGGCGGGAGCGGGGAGGGGAGCTGCATTGGGCCGGTCGCGCTGGGGGAGAGGGGCCGCGGGGGCAGCAGCGGCGGGGGAAGGTAAAGGGAGGAAATAAGGGATAAAGAAAAAAGGGAAAATAAGCAGAAATAAGGCACAAAAGAGCAGAGATGCAGAAAAGTGCAGAAAGGTGAAAGATAAAAGAGGGTAGAAAAACGAGTGAAAGAGCAGAGTGAGAGGAAGGGAAAATGAGCAGAAATGAGACACAAAAGAGCAGAGATGCAGAAAAGTGCAGAAAGGTGAAAAATAAAAAAGGGTAGAAAAACAAGTGAAAAAGAGTGAAAGAGCAGAGTGAGAGGAAGGAGACAGAGGTCCACTGGACCACCAGGGATGAGGCGCAGGGAAACCTGCGGGTGGAGGAGGGCCTCGATCACCAACACTCGAGAGTGCAGGGGCAGGCCTCACTTAATGGTGGTGCTGCGAGGGTGGGAGAGCAATTTCACTGACAATGAGTTAGTGGTCTTGCTCGCCTGTCCCCGCAGCGGCAGCCATTAAGTAGGGGTAGGGGAGGGCTGGACAGCTGGGAGGCGGGGAGGGGAGCTGGATTGGGCCAGTCACGCTGGGGGGGAGGAGCCGCGGGAGCAGCAGCGGCGGGGGAAGGTAAAGGGAGGAAATAAGGGATAAAGAAAAAAGGGAAAATAAGCAGAAATAAGGCACAAAAGAGCAGAGATGCAGAAAAGTGCAGAAAGGTGAAAGATAAAAGAGGGTAGAAAAACGAGTGAAAACGAGTGAAAGAGCAGAGCGAGAGGAAGGGAAAATGAGCAGAAATAAGGCACAAAAGAGCAGAGATGCAGAAAAGTGGAGAAAGGTGAAAGATAAAAAAGGGTAGAAAAACAAGTGAAAGAGTAGAGTGAGAGGAAGGAGACAGAGGTCCTCTGGGCCACCAGGGATGAGGCGCAGGGAAACCTGCGGGTGGAGGAGGGCCTCGATCACCAACACTCGAGAGTGCAGGGTCTGGGGCAGGTCTCACTTAATGGTGGAGGTGCGAGGGTGGGAGAGCAATTTCACTGACAATGAGTCAGTGGTCTTGCTCGCCTGTCCCCGCAGCGGCCGCCATTAAGTAGGGGTCGGGGAGGGCTGGACAGCTGGGAGGCCGGAGCGGGGAGGGGAGCTGGATTGGGCCGGTCGCGTTGGGGGGGAGGCGCCACAGGGGCAGCAGCGGCGGGGAAGTTAAAGGGATGAAATAAGGGATAAATAAAAAAGGGAAAATAAGCAGAAATAAGGCACAAAAGAGCAGAGATGCAGAAAAGTGCAGAAAGGTGAAAGATAAAAGGGGTAGAAAAACGAGTGAAAACGAGTGAAATAGCAGAGCGAGAGGAAGGGAAAATGAGCAGAAATAAGGCACAAAAGAGCAGAGATGCAGAAAAGTGCTGAAAGGTGAAAGATAAAAAAGGGTAGAAAAACAAGTGAAAACAAGTGAAAGAGCAGAGTGAGAGGAAGAAGACAGAGGTCCACTGGACCACCAGGGATGAGGCGCAGGGAAACCTGCGGGTGGAGGAGGGCCTCGATCACCAACACTCGAGAGTGCAGGGGCAGGTGCAGGCCTCACTTAATGGTGGAGCTGCGAGGGTGGGAGAGCAATTTCACTGACAATGAGTCAGTGGTCTTGCTCGCCTGTCCCCGCAGCGGCCGCCATTAAGTAGGGGTCGGGGAGGGCTGGACAGCTGGGAGGCGGGAGCGGGAAAGGGAGCTGGATTGGGCCGGTCGCGCTGGGGGGATGGGCCACGGGGGCAGCAGCGGCGGGGGAAGGTAAAGGGAGGAAATAAGGGATAAAGAAAAAAGGGAAAATATGCAGAAATAAGGCACAAAAGAGCAGAGATGCAGAAAAGTGCGGAAAGGTGAAAGATAAAAGAGGGTAGAAAAACGAGTGAAAACAAGTGAAAGAGCAGAGCGAGAGGAAGGGAAAATGAGCAGAAATAAGGCACAAACCAGCAGAGATGCAGAAAAGTGCAGAAAGGTGAAAGATAAAAAAGGGTAGAAAAACAAGTGAAAACGAGTGAAAGAGCAGAGTGAGAGGAAGGAGACAGAGGTCCACTGGACCACCAGGGATGAGGCGCAGGGAAACCTGCGGGTGGAGGAGGGCCTCGATCACCAACACTCAAGAGTGCAGGGGCAGGCCTCACTTAATGGTGGAGCTGCGAGGGTGGGAGGGCAATTTCACTGACAATGAGTCAGTGGTCTTGCTCTCCTGTCCCCGCAGCAGCCGCCATTAAGTAGGGGTCGGGGAGGGTTGGACAGCTGGGAGGCGGGAGCGGCGAGGGGAGCTGGATTGGGCCGGTCGCGCTGGGGGGAGGGGCCGCGGGGGCAGCAGCGGCGGGGGAAGGTAAAGGGAGGAAATAAGGGATAAATAAAAAGGGAAAATAAGCAGAAATAAGGCACAAAAGAGCAGAGATGCAGAAAAGTGCAGAAAGGTGAAAGATAAAAGAGGGTAGAAAAACGAGTGAAAACGAGTGAAAGAGCAGAGCGAGAGGAAGGGAAAATTAGCAGAAATAAGGCACAAAAGAGCAGAGATTCAGGAAAGTGCAAAAAGGTGAAAGATAAAAAAGGGTAGAAAAACAAGTGAAAGAGTAGAGTGAGAGGAAGGAGACAGACGTCCACTGGACCACCAGGGATGAGGCGCAGGGAAACCTGCGGGTGGAGGAGGGCCTCGATCACCAACACTCGAGAGTGCAGGGGCAGGCCTCACTTAATTGTGGAGCTGCGAGGGTGGGAGAGCAATTTCACTGACAATGAGTCAGTGGTCTTGCTCGCCTGTCCCCGCAGCGGCCGCCATTAAGTAGGGGTCGGGGAGGGCTGGACAGCTGGGAGGCGGGAGGGGAGCTGGATTGGGCCGGTCGCGCTGGGGGGGAGGGGCCGTGGGGGCAGCAGCGGCGGGGAAAGGTAAAGGGAGGAAATAAGGGATAAAGAAAAAAGGGAAAATGAACAGAAATAAGGCACAAAAGAGCAGAGATGCAGAAAAGTGCAGAAAGGTGAAAGATAAAAAAGGGTAGAAAAACGAGTGAAAACGAATGAAAGAGCAGAGTGAGAGGATGGAGACAGAGGTCCACTGGACCACCAGGGATGAGGCGCAGGGAAACCTGCGGGTGGAGGAGGGCTTCGATCACCAACACTCGAGAGTGCAGGGGCAGGGGCAGGTCTCACTTAATGGTGGAGCTGCGAGGGTGGGAGAGCAATTTCACTGACAATGAGTCAGTGGTCTTGCTATATGAGTTCGTCAGGGTCCAATCTCAGGGACAAATGGGTGCTGAGCGTCTCTCCATGTTCCTTAAACTTTGCTATGCCAGTGCAGTTCCTCCTGATCCTTAAGATTTGTCCCACTTGCAAATTGTTCCTAAAGGCATGTGGATTGAAGCTGTCATAGCACAAGAGGGAATTGCTTGCCCGCTGTTTCCTGTATTGTTCTGAGCAAATTCCTCACTCCTTCGGGTACTGACGAAGGTCAAGGAAGGGAAGTGATGTTTTACTGGATTTACACATGCTCGATACAGCACAGGCAGGAGCAGCTTAAGTTACACACACACACATAGACACATAAACCAGGTACGGCACAGGCAGCAGTAGTGCTCTCTTCCTTACACCGACAGGTAGCAGCAATGCCCTTATCCTTTAATGCACCAGATGGTTGCAGCAAATTAAATTAGCCAAACTTTCCCCACAAATACAGATTGTAGCGCACAGATGCAGCAGTAAACACTTCCTTCTCTACAGTGAATGGGATCATTACTTGCACTAGCAGCCCATGTCTCCTTATACACATAGGATAGGTAAACGCCAGGCAGCAGCAGTGCAGGAATACACAGCACAGCCATTGCTCCATTTACCATCCACCCAAGCACAGCACAATAGTAGTGAAGGACATGACTATCGCTCATGAAAAATAAAACATTCAAATGTAAATGCCTTACTGACTTTCTGAGACACACATGACCCATCAGCTGATGCCCACAGCAAGACCTGCACAGTCAGGAGTAAGGAAAATGAAAGGCAAATTCCTTAGTGTGATGTTGAAGATGGCAGACAAGCATTGCAAGTGATTCAGACAAAAGACATAGGGGCCGATTCCGATCTCGGTCGGAGGCGCACCTAACACCATTCGGTCGGGAAAAAAGCCATGCGAATGCCTGTTTCCCGACCGATCCGCACATCATTCCGAACGAGCAAGTACGATGCGCACAACAGCATAGATTCCGACCCAGTCGTACTCACCCAATCCAGGTCCTGTTCCCCGACCGAGCCGGATCCGGAATCGTAGAATCGAGCTGCACGGAAGCAAAAACGCAGCCCCGTCCGTCCGGACAAGTACGATGCGCTTTCCGTACGCGCCGAACCCGTCGCTACGCACGGCACGTCAAAGCATCCGGGCGAGGCGCACATAAGCTCCGATTCGCGCCACAACACGATCCACGGCTACGAGACGAACACGCCAGCGACGAGGACGAGGCGAAGCAAAGAGAAAGACGAACGAGACGAACCAACCATGAATCCCTTCGTGCCGATCCTACCAATATTCTACCTCTATTACCAGAACAGGCACGGACGCGTACGGCGCAGAAGGTAAGTCAGACACCAACAACAAAAACAAACTACACGTACCTGACACATCACACACAGAGGGATGCAGAAATACCTACACCAGCAACAGCAGCACCATAGGGGCGGGATGGCCCTCACCAATGCCACACATACACATAGGGGCCTGTATGCCTACCACAACTGCCACCCCTACCCATGGGGTGCTGGATGCCTGTCACTACCCAGGGGGTGCCAGATGACTGTCACTACTACCACCCTTACCCAGGGGGTGCCAGATGCCTGTCACTACTACCACCTCTACCCATGGGGGGCTGGATGCCTACCACTACTACCACCCTTACCCAGGGGGTGCCAGATGCCTGTCACTACTACCACCCTTTCCCAGGGGGTGCCAGATGCCTGTCACTACTACCACCCTTACCCAGGGGGTGCCAGATGCCTGTCACTACTACCACCTCTACCCATGGGGGCTGGATGCCTACCACTACTACCACCCTTACCCATGGGGTGCCAGATGCCTGTCACTACTACCACCTCTACCCATGGGGGCTGGATGCCTACCACTACTACCACCCTTACCCAGGGGTGCCAGATGCCTGTCACTACTACCACCCTTACCCAGGGGGTGCCAGATGCCTACCACTACTACCACCCTTACCCAGGGGGTGCCAGATGCCTACCACTACTACCACCCTTACCCAGGGGGTGCCAGATGCCTACCACTACTACCACCCTTACCCAGGGGGTGCCAGATGCCTGTCACTACTACCACCTCTACCCATGGGGGGCTGGATGCCTACCACTACTACCACCCTTACCCAGGGGGTGCCAGATGCCTGTCACTACTACCACCACTATCCATGGGGGGCTGGATGCCTACCACTACTACCACCAGGGGGTGCCAGATGCCTGTCACTACTACCACCCTTACCCAGGGGGTGCCAGATGCCTGTCACTACTACCACCCTTACCCAGGGGGTGCCAGATGCCTGTCACTACTACCACCTCTACCCATGGGGGGCTGGATGCCTACCACTACTACCACCCTTACCCAGGGGGTGCCAGATGCCTGTCACTACTACCACCCTTACTCAGGGAGTGCCAGATGCCTGTCACTACTACCACACTTACCCAGGGGGTGCCAGATGCCTGTCACTACTACCACCCTTACCCAGGGGTGCCAGATGCCTGTCACTACTACCACCCTTACCCAGGGGGTGCCAGATGCCTGTCACTACTACCACCCTTACCCAGGGGTGCCAGATGCCTGTCACTACTACCACCCTTACCCAGGGGGTGCCAGATGCTTACCACTACTACCACCCTTACCCAGGGGTGCCAGATGCCTGTCACTACTACCACCCTTACCCAGGGGGTGCCAGATGCCTACCACTACTACCACCCTTACCCAGGGGGTGCCAGATGCCTACCACTACTACCACCCTTACCCAGGGGGTGCCAGATGCCTGTCACTACTACCACCTCTACCCATGGGGGCTGGATGCCTACCACTACTACCACCCTTACCCAGGGGGTGCCAGATGCCTGTCACTACTACCACCCTTACCCAGGGGTGCCAGATGCCTACCACTACTACCACCCTTACCCAGGGGTGCCAGATGCCTACCACTACTACCACCCTTACCCAGGGGTGCCAGATGCCTGTCACTACTACCACCTCTACCCATGGGGGCTGGATGCCTACCACTACTACCACCCTTACCCAGGGGGTGCCAGATGCCTGTCACTACTACCACCTCTACCCATGGGGGCTGGATGCCTACCACTACTACCACCCTTACCCATGGGGTGCCAGATGCCTGTCACTACTACCACCTCTACCCATGGGGGCTGGATGCCTACCACTACTACCACCCTTACCCATGGGGTGCCAGATGCCTGTCACTACTACCACCTCTACCCATGGGGGCTGGATGCCTACCACTACTACCACCCTTACCCATGGGGTGCCAGATGCCTGTCACTACTACCACCTCTACCCATGGGGGGCTGGATGCCTACCACTACTACCACCCTTACCCAGGGGGTGCCAGATGCCTGTCACTACTACCACCTCTACCCATGGGGGGCTGGATGCCTACCACTACTACCACCCTTACCCAGGGGGTGCCAGATGCCTACCACTACTACCACCCTTACCCAGGGGGTGCCAGATGCCTGTCACTACTACCACCTCTACCCATGGGGGGCTGGATGCCTACCACTACTACCACCCTTACCCAGGGGGTGCCAGATGCCTGTCACTACTACCACCCTTACCCAGGGGGTGCCAGATGCCTACCACTACTACCACCCTTACCCAGGGGGTGCCAGATGCCTACCACTACTACCACCCTTACCCAGGGGGTGCCAGATGCCTGTCACTACTACCACCTCTACCCATGGGGGCTGGATGCCTACCACTACTACCACCCTTACCCAGGGGGTGCCAGATGCCTGTCACTACTACCACCTCTACCCATGGGGGGCTGGATGCCTACCACTACTACCACCCTTACCCATGGGGTGCCAGATGCCTGTCACTACTACCACCTCTACCCATGGGGGCTGGATGCCTACCACTACTACCACCCTTACCCATGGGGTGCCAGATGCCTGTCACTACTACCACCTCTACCCATGGGGGCTGGATGCCTACCACTACTACCACCCTTACCCATGGGGTGCCAGATGCCTGTCACTACTACCACCTCTACCCATGGGGGGCTGGATGCCTACCACTACTACCACCCTTACCCATGGGGTGCCAGATGCCTGTCACTACTACCACCTCTACCCATGGGGGGCTGGATGCCTACCACTACTACCACCCTTACCCAGGGGGTGCCAGATGCCTGTCACTACTACCACCTCTACCCATGGGGGGCTGGATGCCTACCACTACTACCACCCTTACCCATGGGGTGCCAGATGCCTGTCACTACTACCACCTCTACCCATGGTGGCCTGTATGCCTACCACTACTGCCACCCCTACCCATGGGGGGCTGGATGCCTACCACCAACACCACCCCCACTCATAGGATGGACAATGCATGACACAACCAGCACACCACAACCTAGGGAATGCAAGAAAAAGACATCCCCCCAACACCATGACAAGCGTGAGTAGACTGTGTCAAATGCCTACAACACTGAACATGACTTTGAACATACAATGTGACCCCCTATCACCTGTGCCACACATATATGTGTTTGGCCCCCACAATGCAAGCAGGCCATGACCATTGTGGCAATGGGGTCCAAAACCCCATCATCACAGTGACCAAAATGTTAGTGTGGGGACCATAGCTGAAGCACATTTTGAACATTGTGGCAATGGGGTCTAAACCCCCATCATCACAGTGACCAAAAGGTAAGTGTGGGGACCATAGCTGAAGCACATTTTGAACATTGTGGCAATGGGGTCTAAACCCCCATCATCACAGTGACCAAAAGGTAAGTGTGGGGACCATAGCTGAAGCACATTTTGAACATTGTGGCAATGGGGCCTAAACCCCCATCATCACAGTGACCAAAAGGTAAGTGTGGGTTCCATAGCTGAAGCACATTTTGAACATTGTGGCAATGGGGCCTAAACCCCCATCATCACAGTGACCAAAATGCAAGTGTTGACAAAGAAAAAGCTGCATCTGCCAAACTGCATGGATGATTCCTGGTCACAGAACATAAAACACATCAGTGGCAAAGTAGTGCATGTGTCCCATTGCAACATAGATTGGGGGAGGCAAATACTGCAGTGCAAATAAGACATACCTTTGGCCATGTGCAGACAAACAACACCCATGGGGGCTGACACTGTCAACATTCATCAATGACACAATGACAGAAGTGACCATCAGAATGCAGACCCACATATTTGCACCAATGGGCACACAAATGCAGATACCCTGTGGAGACTGTAGATGTGAGGTGAACAGATACCATACCATGGCAGCAATGGGACACACAAACCATGTTCATTGTGCTGACCGATGACCTAGGAGTCCCAGGGACAGCAGGGGAAACCCACCAAACAACATACAGCCAATGGCACACCAAAGAAATGCCAATGCAGTGGTTCAGATGCACAAACACAAACAGGCAGACCCACACTGCACATCAAACACAACAGGTGAGGGGGGTGCCAGTGTCCCCAGGCAACCACACAACACATGAGGATGCCTGAATACCAATTACACAGATGTGCATACAGTGCCACACAAAGGTAACTCATAGATCCAAATCCCCTATGTGGGCAATCAGGCATTGTCAGATGAGAGGGAGCACAAATCACACATGTCACACAAGCATGTAGGAACAGCAACTGACACAGCAAGACACAGACACACCACAGCACTACCCCCAGGGCCCCCACAATGTGGTGACCCTGGGCTGCATTACAAACCCACTGTGATGACAAAGCCAAATGTCGTTCACACTGTGAACCACAGTCATGTGTCCTGAGCAACAAACTACCATCACACCTACACAAGCACAAATCAATCAGCACAGCCAGCAAGCCAAGGCCAACATGGAGGCAGGGGTCTAGCCGGGCAAGAACTCTCATCTGCACACACTCAACACCACACACCTCGACCTCCAACAATGTGCAGCAGTGAAGCACACATGCACTGGTGACATTGCACATGCACCCATGACAATACCAGGCTGGTGGGTGGGAACCAAGGTGCAGAAACACATCACACATGGCCACTCAACAAGACTCCTGAATGTCTGACACACTGCACACTACGCTGTACATGGACATGACGGCAATACCACAACAACCAATGGGATCCCAGCCACAGTCACACACCAATGAAGAAGCCAAGGACACCCACAAAGAACACACATACACAACTACCAACATTGCAGCCCGGACCCTGAGGAGTGCCAGCAGTCACACACACAACGTGTCACAATCACTGAAAGATAACACAAACTGGAAATCACATGACAGGTGTAAACAACAAGTGCCAAGGGGAATCCTGACTGTGACCCATCTGCGTCTGCACACAAACTCAGCCCTGACAGCAAACACACCTATGGGTGACACCCTGATGACCAGTAATGTGCCATGCACCCACATCACAGAGAATCCAGGGAGAAGACTTGGGGGGAACATAGGTCAACTCAGCAAGCAACACAAACAGGTACAACACTAGGGATCCCAGCATGCATAGCAAAACGGAAGTGAACACACAGACATGCTCATATAACACACACCTTGGGCGCAGGCAATGTCACAGGAGTACACACTGCCATGAGGGGACTCCACTCCTCTGTGAGGAAAGCTGTGCCATATGTTGCCTCAGTAGGGCTCCATCATGTCAGCTGAGCACTTGGTCACACAGTCAACAATTAGCACCAAATGAATGCTCCCGTCACATCAGCCTGGTCATGGGAGTGCCAACGAAATCATCAGCACAGATCCAACACACTTGTATAGCAATGTTGCACTGACAACACAGATGAGTCCTTCCCCATTGATGCCCACACCTGCATGTCCAGTGGAGATGGCCACACGGTCAGGGAAGTAGACGAATTGAACAATGGCAGGCACAACAGATGTGCAGGGGTGGAAGCCACAGATGTGAAATTGCTAATGTAAGTAGGAAATCCCATTGCCAAATATTGAACACATGACACCCTCAGATGCTGCTAAGGATGACATGGATACACCACAGGATAGGACACATTCCCCATGGACCACATGTGTACCTGCACAGTAACACTTCATTATCATGAGACCAAATATCACCATCACTGCAGCAAGGGCACGGTTAGCATCATCAACAACATGTACATCAGAAGCAAAAGCACTAGAGAACAGAAAGGTGCTTTATTCAGCATATGTGGGACTAACAGTTGATGTCCAGCAAAAAATTAACAAAGGCCAATGGCCAGTCCAACTTGAAAGTCAAAACAGGGTGACAGTGGCAGATGTCACCCTACACATGCCTGCACTAATGAAAGCCAGGGACAATCCCCTCGGAGTGGCATACGGGGGGGCAGGCCAGGCACCGCAGGGACAGGATCATGGCTCACCAGAAGGAGGCAGGGAAGGGGTGGTGGGTGCTGGAGAGCCACTGACAACTGCAGTGGAGGTGTCTGACATGGTGTGTGCCGGCACAACTGGGGGGCATGACTCTGATGGTGTGGGTGCCGGCAAGACTGCAGGGGACCGTGCAGATGGAGTGGACAGGTTCCCCACTGCAGTGCCCAAGTCAGACTGGGTGGTAGTGGACTCCACTGCAGTGCCTACCTCCAGGGGAGGAGAATGGGGATCAGGTAAGGTGGGCAGGACAGAGGGGGAAGACACCGTCTCCACACCAGTGGCACAGACAAGCGCAGCGGGGGTGTGGGGCCGGAAGAGCAAGTGGCAGGGGGAGAAGGCCTGATCCTTTTGGGGATGGTGTATCTGTGGGTGGGGGAACCTGGGGCTGGGTGTGGTGGGGGCACCTGTGGAGTGGGGGCCTGAGGGATGGAGGAAGGAGACTTGGTGCCTGAGCTGCAGGGCGGCGGCGGGGTCTTGCTCTTCCGGGTCTGGGGGGACTTGCGGATGAGGGCGTCAGTCGGTCTGCGCCTGGGGGAGGGTGTCTGGTGGCGAGGGGCACTCCGCTCCGTGTGGGTGGGCTTCCTCTTCCCCCTGAATGCTGTATCAGCTGGATCGGAGGGGAAGAGGCCGAGGTCACTGAGGAAGAGCCGCTGGGTCTTTGGGGTTGCAGGTGAGGCAACGGAGGGGGCTTTGGAGGGAGAGGCAACTGTGGACTGCGCAGTGCTTGTGGATGCGTGTGTGTGTGACTGGGCCCCATCCCATGTGAGTGTGGTTTCAGTCCCCTGACTGTGCGTGCGTGTGCGTCTTGTCTGTGGCGTGTGTGTGTGTGTGTGTGCTGCTCGTGTCTGTGCTGGTGTGTGCCTGTGCCGGTGTGTGTGTGCTTGGGACAGGTAAGGTGCTGGGGAGTGTGGATGGGGCAGAGACAGGAGGGGTGAGGGACTGTTGGAGGAGGGACACTGCTGCCGTCAGGGAGGAGTCCATGGACCTATTGCCCCTCTGTAGGGCAGACATGCCCGATGAGATGCCCTCCATGAACGACACCAGCTGAGTCAACAGAGTGGTGTGTGCATGGAGGACACTCAGCATCGCTGTCTGCCCTACATGGAGCTGCCGAAGGAGGTACACAGACTCCTCACTCAGGGCAGCAGGGGACACAGGGGCAGGGGGTGCGGTGCCTGGCCCGAAGGAGACACGCTCCCGTACATGGGAGCCTCCACGGACCTCGGGAATGGGAGCCGATGGGAGGGCGGTGGTGGTGGTGGTGGCGGGGACAGCAACACTAGCTGGGGTGTGGTGGCTGCTGACACCCGCCTCCATAAGGGAGTCATCCTCCAAGCTGCTGTGGTCCTCAGCTGAGGTGGATGGTGCTGAGGACTCCTCGGTGTGGCTCCCCTCACCCTCCGTGCCACTGGGTCCCTCCGACCACTCCTCGGCTGTTGACCCAGTCTGGCTCTGCGGCTTCTCCTGGTCCATGGAGCTGTCCCCTCCTGTGGCCGTGGATGTATCTGCAAACAATAGGGAGACAGACAGACATCAGTCACCTGCACCGAACGCACACACCACAGTAAGTACAGCACAATACAGAGCAAGGCCTGGCATCCTTAGTTGAACATTGCTAAAATTGCCCAAACAGAATAGGAGAAGCCAATTGTCAGTCTGATCGTCAACCATGGCACTCACATCACACCTGGCCTTGCACCCATCTGTCTGGCGTCCGTTGGCTGGCAATACCCCAGTGTGGACACATGCACCACCTACACAGTAGTTGGACGGTGCAGAGAACACGGTGAAGCATGTGAACATGCACACATCACATCTCTTGCCACTGAGTCAGTACAGGTGCCCGGATTAAAGTGATGCCCAGAGTCAGATATATGAAATGCATGTGATGCATACCAGCGACAGACACCACGATGCACCCATGTGCAGATAGCCATTGCCACTATGGTGTGCATGTAGCACATGTCACTCCCCTGCAGGATCACTCATAGGAAGTCACATGCCATG
Organism: Calotriton arnoldi; assembly: GCA_963921515.1. Classification (NCBI taxonomy): domain Eukaryota; kingdom Metazoa; phylum Chordata; class Amphibia; order Caudata; family Salamandridae; genus Calotriton; species Calotriton arnoldi. The sequence continues at coordinate 215,089 of CAWUFW010014230.1, read as the reverse complement.
GCACAGGCATGCCTGCTAAGTCATACATCACTGTCTCCAGTCACATGTGCAGGGCAGCCACACAACAACAGTCTGCACTGTGTCACAATAGTAGGTCATGGGGAATGCAAGTCCTGGAGCTGAACAAGTGCACATGTACATCCCCCACACACCACATCATCTGAACCCTTATCTGTCCAGGTCATACTGATTGGACATATGGGTGACCTGTAACACAAGCCTCTGAACCTGGGCACCTCACAATCTGCTGTGAATGGGAAACAGCTGCATGGACCTCACATTTGCATACCCCAGTCTGCACGGTCAGGTGTTCAAACACCTATGTGTCACACAAGTATCGTCTCCTATGGTCACATCTCCGGTGGCATGCTGAGCCCCAACCGATAAACACCCCAGCAGTCCTGACATCGAAGCCACAGCACACTGACACAGAGGCTGACACCTGATGGGACATATCACTGAGCACAACGTGTCAGCTGATACACGGGAGTGGGAATACAGAGTGCATTGCATGGCCTGGAGTAGGCATGACTGTCCTGCCCCACATGAATGAGGGATGAACCCTGGACAGTAGGCAGCTGGCTGAGTATGTGTGACACACGTAATATATACACTCCTGGGGCCCAAACATTGTTCCCACCCGCAGCTTGGGTGTGTGCCAGTTACCCCAGGCACATGTGGTGGATCAGCTCAGCAATTGGACCACAGGCCAAAGTAACACGCAGATTACATGTCAGAACACAGGCATTGTGTAAGCAATGGACCCACCCATGATGCCCACCACAGTTAGGGGAACAGATGCTGTCCCCCACCTTGAGTCAAGCAAACTGCTAGGACACAGTACCCAAGTGACACAATTCCCTGACTGCAAGGGCCACACCTGGGTATCAGATGAGGAGTGGGCAGTGCACAATCGAGGGACATGGGTCCTGGACCACATGACTGATGTGCTGTGGAAGTTTAACCAGGCCAGAGGAGGGCACATAGCATGGCAGACAGAGTACACAATGCAGTCATGGACTCACCCCTCCGTGCTGCTCCCTGGCCTTCAGCTGCCCATCCAGATCAGGGAAGACCACCGCCAGGATCCTGAGCATGTGGGGGTCAGGGTCCGGTGTCCGCCCCTCCTGCGAGGAGGTGACAGCTTCAGCTGGACCCGTGCGATCCTCCGGGTCCAGCCCCGAAGGTCCTGCCACCTCTTCTGGCAGTTGCGGATCCGGCGCTTGTAGTCCCCCACGGATCTCACTGCCCGGACGATGGTCAGCCATATCTTCTGCTTCTGGTGGGCATCAACCTGTGAGGATGACAAAGTGAGAATGCTATTACTACACATGCAACATATCCGTGCATGACACAGTTGTGTATACATGTCTCAATCACAGGGGCACATGATGTACACAGGCAGTGCAACGATGGCCATGGACAGTATGCCAGCAGTAACTACATGGTATCATTGCCTGGGAAGTAAAACCTTGTTTAAATGCACTGTCACTGCACTATACCTGTCCAGTGCATGTGACTACACACTATGGGGGGTAACAACTACTCAGTGAGCCTGCTAGCCAGTGGCGTGCAGACAGTTAGCCTTGCTAGTCAGACAACATGCACATTTAGGAAGGCAGTGGACAGAACACTCACCCGCTCCCCTGCTTTCCCATACAGCTTGCTGTACTGTGGAAGGAGGCTGTCCAGCAGGGCCTGGTTCTCCTCAGTGCTGAAGGCTGGGGCTCTCTCCACAGTACGTGCCATTGCAGGGTCCAGAGGGTGCAGATACAGCAGCAGTGGTGGTGGCAGATGTCGTCCTGGAGCATGTAGTGCAGGCAAGTGAGCTCTCAGGGGACCAGCCAGCATTATATGTGTGCTGCAGAGGCAGTTACTGTCCCATGTGTCCAAAGTGATAGGTCCAAGTCGTTAGCATCTTCTGAATCTGGCCAATCCATGGAATTGCACCACTTACACACGCCCACAGCATCCTTCAAATGTTCAACTTCATGACACCCATGAATTTGCAACATTGTTGTGGGTGACCAACTGAATTTCCAGCATCAGACTCGTTCAAAATTTGAAAACGCGTCCGTTGCCAGGCCAGGCCATAGCCAATGGGTGCACACCGATCGGTCCATTGCTGTTCAACGCGTACCCGGGATACAACGCATACCCGCACACATTGAATGCAATGGGCCGGCCGGGCACACCGATCGGTCCATTGCTGTTCAACGCGTACCTAGGATACAACGCGTACCCGCACACATTGAATGCAATGGGCCGGCCGGGCACACCGATCGGTCCATTGCTGTTCAACGCGTACCCGGGTTGCAACGCGTACCCGCACACATTGAATGCAATGGGCCGGCCGGGCACACCGATCGGTCCATTGCTGTTCAACGCGTACCCGGGATGCAACGCGTACCCGCACACATTGAATGCAATGGGCCGGCCGGGCACACCGATCGGTCCATTGCTGTTCAACGCGTACCCGGGATGCAACGCGTACCCACACACATTGAATGCAATGGGCCGGCTGGGCACACCGATCGGTCCATTGCTGTTCAACGCGTACCCGGGATGCAACGCGTACCTGCACACATTGAATGCAATGGGCCGGCCGGGCACACCGATCGGCCCATTGCTGTCCAACGCGTATTGCGAATACAACGCGTACCAGCACACATTGAATGCAATAGCCAATGTGTGCGCACCGATCGGCCCATTGCTGTCCAACGCGTATTGCGAATACAACGCGTACCAGCACACATTGAATGCAATGGCCAATGTGTGCGCACCGATCGGCCCATTGCTGTCCAACGCGTATTGCGAATACAACGCGTACCAGCACACATTGAATGCAATGGCCAATGTGTGCGCACCGATCGGCCCATTGCTGTCCAACGCGTATTGCGAATACAACGCGTACCAGCACACATTGAATGCAATGGCCAATGTGTGCGCACCGATCGGCCCATTGCTGTCCAAAGCGTATTGCAAATACAACGCGTACCAGCACACATTGAATGCAATGGCCAATGTGTGCGCACCAATCGGTCCATTGCTGTCCAACGCATCCCTGTACATGTCACTGGCATATGTCACCATGCCTGTCACAGGTGAACATATGCCAGCCACATATACTTCCCAGGGAGTGAGGGGCACACCTACAACACCACAGCCTGTCCAAACTGTATCCTAAGGCATGTAAGGCTGCATTACCTATTCCGTGTATGGGGGTGAACATGTTGTTCTGTGGGTGTCACTTGGGGCAGCCACCCCCAGGCTGTGCACGTGTTCATGGGGACAGTATCCTTGGTGTTTCGTGTACATGACCACTGTGATGTGCAACTGTTCATATCTGAGCATGTGGCATGGTCACATTTCACGGTGGTGTATGTGTATGTCATGTCACATGCCCCCTGTGTCCCATGTGGGACGGTATGTTTAACCCAGGGTGACCCATTGGCACAATAGTGATGGTCCTCCACAGTCTGTGTGCATGTTGTGTTTACAATGTCTCTGATTTCATGTGCACAATGGGAGACAGTCTCCACACCCACGTTGTTTGTGCATGGACTTTGATGTTGTGCGTGTGTGTGTCACAGACGTCCATGTCTGTCCTGCCGAGGCAACAGGGACCACTACCTGTGGGGGTCATGGTTGTTTGCTGTGGTGTTTACATGATACGCCATGTCATGCCAGTGTCCATGTGGCAATACAGGGTCCCTGGAAATCTACCTGTTGTTGAGCTGTGATGCCTGGGGCACATCTGTCCTCACATGTCACTGTGGGGTGTGTTTGTAACGTGGCAGCAGGAGATGGGAAATGTGACACGTCCTCATGATACCCAATGGCACAACCTGGGACTTATTGATGCCACTTGTTGAACTGTGATGTTGGATGTTGGCCATGTGTGTGCCATACATGTCCTCACGGAACTGCACACATCATGTACTTGTGCCTCATAATGATGTATCGTGTGATATTGAGTGTGTACAATGCCACATATGTGGGGTGAGTGACAATCTTTCTTTCTTCACCTATGCACTGCAGGGCACCAGCTGTCCATAGACCATTCCCTGACCTGGCAACGATGGTGGAACGTGACAGCATCCGACGGTACCGCTTCACCAGGCAGCTGATTGATGATTTGGCAGTGCGCTTGGCACCACACCTGCAACCTGGCCGGCCGTACCCTACAGCGCTGACCCCCAAGGTGAAGGTGATGGCAGCCCTACACTTCTTTGCCACCGGTACCTTTCAACACACTCTGGCGACTGCTGGTGGGATGTCACAGACCATGTTCAGCCGTGTGCTCCGCGATGTATTGGAGGCTATGTTGATATACCTGAACCAGTACATCTATTTCCCAAGACTCCAGCAACTCACTGACGTGAAGAGTGACTTCTATGCCCTGGGGAGGATGCCGCATGTCATTGGCTCCATTGATGGGACACATGTGGCTTTGGTACCACCACAGGCCCAGGAGCAGGCATACAGGAACCGCAAGCACTACCACTCGGTCAATGCACTGGTGGTCTGTCTTGCAGATATGACCATCACACACGTGTGTGCCCGTTTCCCCGGTTCTGCACACGATGCCTACATGATGAGGAGTAGTCGCATCCCGAGGATGATGTCACAGATGCGGAACCAGCGTGCCTGGCTTGTTGGTGTGTACTGACTTTGTACCATTGTGTGTGTTCTGCAATGTAGTGTTCCACCCTCTTTTCCAACTCAGCTAATGTGCAATTGTCTGTCTGTAGGTGACTCCGGATATCCCAACATGCCATGGTTGCTGACGCCCCTCAGGAACCCTGTGACACCAGCCCAGATGCGCTACAATGAGGCACATGGTCGGACGAGGAGAGTGATTGAGCGGACATTTGGTCTCCTGAAGAGCCGCTTCCGCTGCCTGGACAAGACAGGAGGGTCCCTCCCATATGCCCCGGCAAAGGTGTGCAAGATTGTCATCGTCTGCTGCATGCTACACAACCTGGCAGTGCGGAAGGAGTTGCCTCTCATCCTGGATGACGATGACCAACGTCCGCCACCTGTGGAGGATCCTGGCCTGGACCACGATGCCAGTGATGATGATGATGATGTTGGTGATGTCCGCACACAGCTCATCACCAACTTCTTCAGCTGAATGTGATTATCCAGAGATGTCATGTCAATGATGTGAGTATGCATGATATGTGTTGGTGGTGCTCTGGTGCTGTTTGAGTGTGTCCATGTGCTACATGACTGTATGCGTGTAGCGATGTGTCCTTACAGGTAGTCTGTACTCCCCAACAGTGTTGACATGCTAACTTGGTTCTGGGTGGGTATCTTGTGACATGTATTGGGCATGAGTATTGCAGTTCTGTGCTGTTCTTCAGTGCTTTTGACTGTGTGTCATTTCTGTCCTTCACAGGGTACTTTCTGAGTCGTTTGGTCAACTGTGATCCCCAACACCGTGATTCGACTTCCAGGGTGGTAGCTGTCGTGTCCCTACAGGTGATGTGCACCACACCCATGGACTTCCTTCCTTCTACACTTGTTGACTGTGTGCCCGCTGCCAGGTGGGATTACCTTGCATCTGTGGTGGTTACAACATGTTGCAAATGTGTAATAAACCTGTGCTTCACTTTGGGATGTGCGTTGTCTGTGGTCACACATCTGACTGACATTTGCTTACTGCACCAGTGGGCTAGTTGACACAGACTGTGAATAGGTGTTGGGTCTGTGCAATGCAACATATTTCCTGGCAACATCAGTGTAGGCGATGAGTCAGATGGCCATGGTGTGTATGTGTTGTGTAGCCCTGGTGGTGTGCCTCCCCCATATGTGTGACGTCGCCATGACTCACATGCCGGTGTTGTACTTGCTGTAGCAGTTAGCATGCACAGTGTCATTTCCCAGATCATCATCGCCACTTCAGAGACAACGTAGGAATCACAACAGAGGCAAGTATGGTGTATTAGTGAGTTTATTGACATACATGTGTGAGTATAGTGCACAGGATGGTGGGTGCTGTACATTGTGATTGTAATCCAAAGTTCCTAGATGATTTGGAAGTCCTGGTAGCAGAAATGTCCAGAGTAGAGTCCACAGTCATCTGAGACATTGGTCCAACTTGAGCTCCCCATGTCATGTGGGAGAGTTGTGTTGCAGTCAACAGGGTGAACAGTTTGCGCACAAAGGTGATTATCCAGAACATGTTTTGGTTCCTGGGGGTTGCACATGGCCATCGGCCTCTCACTTGCCCCTCCTCGGACGACCCCTCTTCTTTGGGGGGGACCCTCAAGTGCAGGCTGCTGCGGTGCAGGGGACTCTCCGCCAGAGTCATCCTCCCTCCCTGTGGCAGTTGCAGTTGTTTCAGCAGCAGATGTTGTGGGCACACAGGGAGGTGTTGACTGGTTGCTGCTCATCTGGCGGAGGCATTGTAATATGTCCCTATGCACCGCCGTCATCTCTTGCAGTGTGTCCCACTTGGACTTCACGCGGGACATGTGTGAGTCCAAGCGGGCATGATGGGCAGCCTGCTGCTGTTTAATGTCCCTGAGGAGCCCCACTACCTGGCTGAGCTCTCCGGTGCTGGACTGGTACGCATCGGCTATGGTGCCAGTTGTGGGTCATCATGCAGTCCAGTCCCCTCTGCAAGCAGCGACCTTTGTCTCCCACCCCTCCCACCACCCCTGGCGACACGTGCAGTACCTGAGGTGGCACGCACAGGTGACCCTGGGCCCCCTTGGGGGTTGTTGGTGGTGTTGGTGTCCATGGCCCCACGTTGGTCCAGGGTCCCTGTGCTGGTGGTGGTGGTGCTCCTTGGTCTTTCCATGTCGGCAGGGGTGGTATGTGTGTTGACAGTCGTTGGAGGGGTGGGTGCAGGGGGTGCAGCTGGTGGTCCTGCTGGTGCTGCATGATGACTTGCTCCGGAGGTGCCAGGTTGGTCTTCTTCATCCGAGGAGGGCAGAGGCTGTTCCACACCAGTGAGCTCCGTATCCTCTTGAGCCTGGGTCGGGGACTCCTCAGCGGATGCTGCTGTGTCCCCATCATCACCTGTTTTTGGGAGACACACACAATGTATGTTATGTTTCTGCAGGCATCAATTTTTGACACACCTGACAGTTGTGACTGTGCCTCTGGATGCGGGCCTGTACATTGCATTGTCCTAAGTTGTCACAGTCAGGGGTTGAAATTGGTGTAGCACATTGTCCTGCATTATTTGGGCATTCTATGTGAATGTTGGGGTGTGTACATGGTCTGCATCGGTTGTATATGGTTGACATCCGGCCCTCCTTCCCACCCAGCCAGATATCCCACCATGGAACGTGCTTCCATTGCAGGGAGTGCAAGTTGTCTTTCAGGATGTCACTCAGTGGTGTCCTGCTGTTGGTTGGTGCACAGTTGCCAGCAGGGCCTTGTGCACCCCACAGCAGTAGCCAGTGTCAGCCATCTTGTCAGTTGTTTTCCACTCCCTGTGATGTGCGCATGGTTCAGGGTGGTGTTGATGGGACAGTTGTGGGGGTGACCAATATCTGTGACTACCACTCCCATCATGCTATTGCCTCCACCCCCTTCCCAGCATGCCCATACTTCCTTCCTTTTTAGTGTACTTCACTGTGTGTGGGTGTGACAGCAATGGCAAGATGGCTGACAGTGGTGTCCTGCTGTTGGTTGGTGCCCAGTTCCCAGCATGGCCTTGTGCTCCCCACAAAAGAGCACCAGTGTCAGACATCTTTGAAGTGGCTTTTGACTCCCTGTGAGGTGTGCATGCTTGGGTGTGTTCTTGATGGGCCATGTGGGTGGGGGATGTTGGGCTGTGACTACCACTCCCATCATGCTATTGCCTCCACCCCACTTCCCAGCATGCCCATGCTTCCTTCCTTTTGACTCTGCTTCCCTGTGGGGTTGTGTGCCTGTGCTGACAAGATGGCTGACAGTGTTATCCTGGGTTTAGTTTTGCTACACGTCCCATGTGTGTCCCTGTGCTTCACACTGCATGACCCAGGGTTGTGGTTCTTTGTGGGATATTTGATTTGAGTGTGAGGCAATGCATTCTCCCAGGTGAGTTGTGTGGAGTTTGTGTTAGGGGTGTGTGTGAGTGGTGCTGCTGGTAACTATGGTCAGTGCTGTGAGTCCTCCTTCCCACCCAGCCAGATTCTCCACCATGGAACGTGCTTCCGTTGCAGGGAGTGCAAGTTGTCTTTCAGGATGTCAGTCAGTGGTGTCCTGCTGTTGGTTGGTGCCCAGTTGCCAGCAGGGCCTTGTGCTCCCCACAGCAGTAGCCAGTGTCAGCCATCTTGTGAGTCCTTTTCCACTCCCTGTGATGTGAGCATGGTTGAGAGTGGTGTTGATGGGCCAATTGTGAGGGTGAGCAATATCTGTGCCTACAACTCCCATCATGCTATTGCCTCCACCCCCCTTCCCAGCATGCCCATCCTTCCTTCCTTTTGACTCTGCTTCCCTGTGGGGTGGGGTGCCTGTGCTGACAGGATGGCTGGGAGTGTTGTCCTGGCAGTTGTTTGGCTACAAGTCCTAAGTGTGTCCCTGTGCTTCACACAGCATAACCCAGGGTGGTGGTTCTTTGTGGGATCTTCAGTTAGGATGTGAGGCATTGCATTCTCCCAGGTGGGTTATGTGGAGTTGGTGTTGAGGGTGTGTGTGAGGGGAGGTCCTTGTAACTATGGTCAGTGCTGTGAGTCCTCCTTCATACCCAGCCAGATATCCCACCATGGAACGTGCTTCCATTGCAGGGAGTGCAAGTTGTCTTTCAGGATGTCAGTCAGTGGTGTCCTGCTGTTGGTTGGTGCCCAGTTCCCAGCATGGCCTTGTGCTCCCCACAAAAGAGCACCAGTGTCAGACATCTTTGAAGTGGCTTTTGACTCCCTGTGAGGTGTGCATGCTTGGGTGTGTTCTTGATGGGCCATGTGGGTGGGGGATGTTGGGCTGTGACTACCACTCCCATCATGCTATTGCCTCCACCCCACTTCCCAGCATGCCCATGCTTCCTTCCTTTTGACTCTGCTTCCCTGTGGGGTTGTGTGCCTGTGCTGACAAGATGGCTGACAGTGTTATCCTGGGGTTAGTTTTGCTACACGTCCCATGTGTGTCCCTGTGCTTCACACTGCATGACCCAGGGTTGTGGTTCTTTGTGGGATATTTGATTTGAGTGTGAGGCAATGCATTCTCCCAGGTGAGTTGTGTGGAGTTTGTGTTAGGGTGTGTGTGAGTGGTGCTGCTGGTAACTATGGTCAGTGCTGTGAGTCCTCCTTCACACCCAGCCAGATATCCCACCATGGAACGTGCTTCCATTGCAGGGAGTGCAAGTTGTCTTTCAGGATGTCAGTCAGTGGTGTCCTGCTGTTGGTTGGTGCACAGTTGCCAGCAGGGCCTTATGCTCCCCACAGCAGTAGCCAGTGTCAGCCATCTTCTCAGTTGTTTTCCACTCCCTGTGATGTGGGCATGGGTCAGGGTGGTGTTGATGGGACAGTTGTGGGGCTGACCAATATCTGTGACTACCACTCCCATCATTCTATTGCCTCCACCCCACTTCCCATCATGCCCATACTTACTTGCTTTTGGGTGGACTTCACTGTGTGTGAGTGTGAGAGCAATGGCAAGATGGCTGACAGTGGTGTCCTGCTGTTGGTTGGTGCCCAGTTCCCAGCAGGGCCATGTGCTCCCCACAGCAGTAGCCAGTGTCAGCCATCTTGTCGGTTGTTTTCCACTCCCTGTGATGTGCGCATGGTTCAGGGTGGTGTTGATGGGACAGTTGTGGGGGTGACCAATATCTGTGACTACCACTCCCATCATGCTATTGCCTCCACCCCCTTCCCAGCATGCCCATACTTACTTGCTTTTGGGTGGACTTCTCTGTGTGTGAGTGTGAGAGCAATGGCAAGATGGCTGACAGTGGTGTCCTGCTGTTGCTTGGTGCCCAGTTCCCAGCAGGGCCATGTGCTCCCCACAGCAGTAGCCAGTGTCAGCCATCTTGTCGGTTGTTTTCCACTCCCTGTGATGTGCGCATGGTTCAGGGTGGTGTTGATGGGACAGTTGTGGGGGTGACCAATATCTGTGACTACCACTCCCATCATTCTATTGCCTCCACCCCACTTCCCAGCATGCCCATACTGACTTGCTTTTGGGTGGACTTCACTGTGTGTGAGTGTGAGAGCAATGGCAAGATGGCTGACAGTGGTGTCCTGCTTGGTGCCCAGTTCCCAGCAGGGCCATGTGCTCCCCACAGCAGTAGCCAGTGTCAGCCATCTTGTCAGTTGTTTTCCACTCCCTGTGATGTGAGCATGGTTCATGGTGGTGTTGATGTGCGCATTGTGAGGGTGGGCAATATCTGTGACTACGACTCCCATGATGCTATTGCCTACACTGACTTGCCCAGCATACACAGGATTCCTTCCTTTCAGTGGGCTTCACTGTGAGGTGGTGTTGTAGTGGTGGCTACATGTCTGGATGTGTTTGTTAGTTATGTTTGTGCCACTGCCTAGCTGTAGTTGTAGTTGTGTTTGTACATGTGATGACACAGTTACGTATCACTATGAGATGGCATGTGTTGTGTTTATCTGACTGACATACACATTTTGGGATGATTCTGTTCTGGTTGGTGTGTATTTGCTTAGGGTGCATGGTTTGACTCTCCCCTTGACAGTGATGTGTGTGTATTGTGGCACAATATTGTGTACATTTGTTGTGTACTCACCAGGCTCTGGGATGTTTTCTAGTCCATAGACGCTCACTGGTGGTAGGATGGCCCGCACCTTCTCCTCCCAGGGCCCGAGGTATAGTGGTTTGGCAGGAGGGCCACTGCCGGTGTGTTGGCTCAAGAGGTAGTCCTTCTTCAACAGCTCCTTGACCCTCCTGCGCACGTCATACCACCTGTTCTGGATGTCTTCCTTTGTGCGTAAACATGGTGATTGTGCGTTCACCCTGTCAACGATCCTCGCCCACATCTTGGTTTTCTGCGACATGGGGGTCTGTTGGACCAGTGTACCAAACAGCTGTGGCTCTACCCTGAGGATCTCATCTACCAGGACTTCCAATTCACTATCTAGGAACTTTGGATTCTTCTTGGGGGGCATGGTGATGGGTGGTGGTGGTGAGTGATGTGTGTGTTGGTGTGCAAGTGAGGGTGTGTGAGTGTGTGTTTTGCTGGGTGTATGTGAGGGTGCTATTTGTTGAGGTGCTGATGGTGTGTGGCTTGTGTGATGGATGAGCTGTGGGTGTGTGGTTGCTGTCTGTTGAGTGCTGGCAGGTAATTTGAATTTGCAAAGGATCATGGTAGGGATTTGTGTCCTTTATATGGGTGGAGTTGTGGGTGTGTCTTTGTTCCCTGTTTCCCCACCCAGTATTTATTTGCTTTGTGATTGCTTGTTTGGCCTTTTTTTGTGTTTTTTTTCCCTTGGTTCTTTTTGTGCGTGTAGGAGACGTTCTTCTGACCGAGTCGGACCCTCCAGTTGTCTCGTGCGAGCCTCTCCGATTCGTTCACGCTGTGTTTGTGCTGTTTTCTGTGCTGCGTATGCGTCGGTCGCGGGGTTTTGGGTTGCTTCGGCTCGCTGTTTTGAATGCGTGTCGGTCGTGCGGCTTGTGCTCCGTGCGACTCGGTCGTGTTTTCCACGCGTTGCATCGTACTTGGCGGATCGGAGTTCGCGGGTACGTTTCGTTCGGGATTCTTCCTGGTGCGTGTCGGTCGGTTCGATTCGCGTGGTTTTCCGGCCGGATGGCTGTTTTCCGCGCGGCTCGGTCGTTCGGCTTGTGTTCCGTACGAGTCGGTCGGATTTAGCACGCTTTTCATCGTACTTTGCGGGTCGGGCTGCACCTGTACGTGTCGGTCGGTATTTATTCCGGCTCCGAGTCGGTCGGTATTTTTTCCGGCCCGAATCGGAATCGGCCCCTTAGTGTCTCATTGGTTGTTGATGGAAGTGGCACCCCTTTCATTATTTGGCCGCATGAAATACCATCGGAAATATCTTCCTATTGGTGAAGCTTTTAAGTTATAATTTAACCACCTACTATATTATGTGCGCCTCTTTTTTTATGAGAGAAGAAAGTTCAATTTATATTGAATTCCATGGTGCTGTAATGTAATAGGGCTGTAGGCAATCCTCTTTAACTTCACAAATATGGTGTTTTTGGGCTTTGGGTTTCGCTTTTTTTTATTACAATTTCATATATGTTTTGATCTGATTCCTTTCTTAATCTTTTTTTCTGTTTGTCTTTTTTCCTCTCACTTTTTTTCATATTGCCTCTCCTTCTCTGCGCACCCACAAACCCCCTTCCCTTTTCCTGTGTGGTGTTTTCTGCACAGCTGAAATGGTGGGCATTAATACCATCATACCATTGCCAGACAGCTGCCAATCAGAAACCGAACTGAAGAATGTGGGAGGCGGAGCTAACTTAGCTGGTAAGCACATTCTCATTTTCTGGTCATGAGAGTTGGAAAGGATGCAAGGTTGTCTGTTTGAACAAAAGTAAGGTCAGCGCTAGAACTACCTTATCCTGTTTACGGTTTAGTCGAGTGAATGAAACTGAATGTAAACACAGTGGAAGAAGCCTATTATGATTACTGTATCCATATGAACATTAGCAGTGTGACTCACCTAATACTCATAGACTCAATATCACTTCACATCATGCAACCAGCGGATTTCCATCAGTGAATCCCACAGCATTAAATAATGACTTGTTCTTGCTTGGAGGTATTGACACAAACATTGTGTATATCCTTCAGGAAGAATTTATTTTCCTTCGATTAATATTTGTGCGTTTGTTCTGCATTAAAAACACGAACCAGAGGGCTTTAAGATGAAGGAGAGTGATGGTGTGTAAACGATCTTCTGGAATATTTCTTTTGAGTTTACACTTTTGGGATGTTTATTTCCTCACTATCTTACTTGGCAAGTGCCATCACTATTGTCTTCCGTATCACCAAAAGATTCCCTACTATGTAGAGCGATTGAATACTCATTAAGTGCATGCGGTGCTAAGGCTCGATTATGTCTCGGACCTGATCTTCTTAAGCCCGCTCCTGTGTTGGATTGAGATCTGGAGCAGGGTGGAGCTGAAGCTAAGCCAGTTGATCCTCGAGGACTGTCTGTCTCTGGACCAGGCAAGTAGTGTACCTTGGATTGTTTATGTTAAGGTATCCTTTTTTTCTCTAGGCAGGCCCGATACCTTTATGAATCAGATTTCTCTCTCCACCCACGATTTGGGGAATGTTAAAAGATTATTCCTTGGACGCTCCCGATCTGAGAGAGAAGGTTTAGAACTTCAGATGCCATTGATTAGGGGCCACATTCTTTTAAAAACTGTACAATGGATGGAGCCATACTTGGGCTTGGTTCGCTCACAGCATGGTAGGTTATTATTGGTGAGGCTTAGGTTTAATCAACTGCACCATTTTTTGGCTTCCCCATGTGGGTGGGTACGGCCTGAGGTAAGGGCTCCCTTCGGTTGTGACAATGTGTCTTCGCAGGATCTGCTCCATTTTATAACGTTTTGCTCCTATTTCAGCTGGCCTAGGAAGCGTTTCTTAATCCCTTTGCTGAACTCACTGCAGTCTAAACAAGTCAGGCCTGCCTTGTACCTTCAGATGCTCCCTACGGAGCATGTGACCTTTACTGTTTTATTTTTTTTACAAGCTGTCTTGGCGTCCAGGAAAACGAGACCGGATTAACTGTTTTGTGTTCTTGTGAGTAATCTTTTGTCTGTTTTTTTTAACCGATGAATTTGATTTTATCATCTCTGATCTGTATTCTTTTATGGTGATTTTACTTACCGAATACAGATTTATATTGAATACTCATTAAGACGTAAAATATCAGGCTATTCTACTATCTTGAAGCAGTGGATAGGAGACCCTGTCAAAAATCGATAGTGCCCTTTAGCTACATATAACAGTGTTTTCATGTGCAGACTACCCTTCAGCCCTTGACTTCTCACCTACTTTGGACCATTCCTCTTCAATCATGCACTCAAATATACCTTGCTGTTAAGATAATGTTTGGTGCAATTTGATGACATGTTGCATTCATTTTCTGGCCTTGAATCTTGTGGCTGTGCTCCAGGCTTTTGAAAAGTGCTAGTATTGTTTCAATGAGATACATTTAATGGTTTAGTCATGGATGACTGGTGTTATTATTCTTGTAAATGCACCTCCAGTGGGGTTTGGAATTCTGACTACTTTACCTAGATTCGCTTGCAGTGATTGCTTTGATACAACTTTTTTTTCAAGAGAGAAGTCACAGTGGTTCATAGAGCATGGTTGAAAATGTTGTACAATAGTGTGGAGCTTTCTTAGTCCCTTTGTGGCCTGCCGCCCTGTCAACTACCCATGGGTATGGGAACTTGATGTGACTGGTAACTTTCTTAAATCAGTCCCGCACAAGGTGCTTTACCCTATTCTCATAGAATTGTGGTAGCATCTTCTTGAAATGGTTAAGGACTTCTTGCTGTGGGGTTGTTACCTTATGCCACACCTTTTCACATTGGTATTCAGTCCAAACTGGTGACCTCACTAAAATGATTTCAATGATGCAGTTCATTTCCAAGGTTATCATTGTTTTTTTACAAGCCAGTGTCTCTCTCATCTGATTGAAGAAATGTCATTTTAACTCACTCTAGCCATTAGGTACTCCACTCTTCTCGTATCGTTTTTCATAGCAGCCACTGAGGATCAGATAGGACTTCTAGCATGGGTTTCAGCTAGTGTCATCTGGAAATATCACGTGCTTGGAAAATGTTCTGCAGCATGCACTAGAGAGGGAGTTTATGCTGTTATGGATGCTGCTAGAATTCTCTGGTTGCTAATTTAACATGTTTTATCATGAAGGTATTCTTCTTGAAAAATGATGTTTAAGAGGTAGTGATAGTCTGGAGAAATATTTGCTCTGGAAGGCAAGACATTGTTACAGATCATATAACATAGTAAGTACTACTATATCTGTTGGTGTGAGTGCAGAATAGTAAAATTCTGATTTTAATAGACAGTATTTGACAACCCACGTAACTGATGCACATATATTTTATTTTTCTCTGCATAATGCAGGAAATTATTTTTATATAGCACTGCCGGCTAACCCCTTGATTCCTCTACAGATGATGACCACATGGCACCTGTAGGGAGAACTTGTCAGACCGACAGGACTGAAAGTAAGGCTGGTCCTAGCACTTTGAGTGCACAGACAATTAGTCGCATCAACTCCAGTGAACCCAGACCTCAATTCGGGAGCACAGAGTTTGCTACTTCTGCAGAATCGCCAGGCTCCAGCCTTGTAATTCGTGACGTGGACATGATCTTCAAGACGATGGAGAAGCTTACACTGAAGCTTAACATGCTGAAGGTGAGAGTGCCTGATATGCAGAATAGGATTGTATAATGACTGATTGCCTGTGATCTATGACACCGTTAACCAAATTACCATAAAGCCCACAAAAACATACTTATTTTCATGATTTTAAAATTGGTATGCCATCTAGCAGCAGTATGTTTAGAATTCTAGAGGTAGATTTTTGTGAACACTCAGATTTGTTCTTATGCTAGATTTTTTAGAACACTCAGATTTGTTCTTATGCTGAGCATAGAGCAGCTAAGTTATGTAAAAGTTGGAATGTTCATTGGCTTATAAAGCACTTTCAAATTCTTTGTCTTCTACAAATGAAGGTACTAGTTGTGCAGACTCTTTCAATTAAGTTCGTGATATATGAAAACTTACAGTAAGAAAAAACTATATTTTAATTTGGACAGCCGTGGAAAAGTCTTCAGTCATGTCAGTCCTTTAACATAGCATCATTACAATCCATTATGAAATCACAAACCCATAGACTGACAATAGAAGCATCCTGTTCAAAACATTTAAGTATAACCTCCACCTCACAAGGTGAGAACATCACATTTACCTACTGGATTGCATTTTCAAGAAAACCTTTCTTCTCCTACATTACACGAATAACAAACGTATTTCACTGGTAACCCATATGCACTTCAGCCGACACCAATCTTCAGGTGCAAATCTGTGATCCAACCCTCTACAACACAAGACGTCTCCTGCTGAGACTTCCTTGTAACTTGCCTTGGGAGGTTCACAGTTTTTAGAAATTGCCACCTACCTGCTGCATAATTCAGATTTTCCACAGCAGGGGTGGGTAGAAAATCATGATTTTATTAAAGACACGGAGGCCAATATTATTCATATCTTCTTTATTGCCAACTCAAAGAAGCAACTTGAAAAAACACTTAGAACTAAGAATACAAATCTTATTCTGCTCTAAATATAATCCCAAGTCAGGCAGCCATCTTCCTTCTTTTGCTGGCAGCATTAAGAACATTAAGCTTCTTCATACTTGAACATCCTGTAGTGGATAAAACCTCTTCCAAGACTCCTCTGGCTTCCTTATTTACTTCCTGTAGTCACCTCCTCCTGAAAACACATAAAATATATTATAGGGTAGGCTTAACACAGGGCGGAATAATATCAGCCTCTGTGTCTTTGATAAAATCATGATAGTCTACCTACCCCTGCTGTGGAAAATCTGAATTTTATGTCAAGGCATGGAGGCCAATATTCTGCATGTTTAAAACCTTGCCATAATATTCCTACAGCACCTTTCATGGTTAGAAATAAAAACATGTAAACACTGATTCCATTGACCAATCTACTGCAGCTAAAATACTAGTCAATCCACCTCCTGTCACTAAAGCCTTGAATGCCATAGCCCCTCTTGCAGAATGTGCTACAGACCTTGCAAGAACTATTCCTGTCCTTTTCATAGCTTCCTTAACCCATTGTGCTAACGTCAGGGGGGATACAGCCTTGTAAGGATACCTAAAAGAAATTATAAACTGCATCTCCTCGTTATTACTCAAACTCTCTGTTCGTCTCTCATATTCATGCAAGGATCTCACTACTCAAAGTCTTCTATAAAAAATAGTCTTGGATAAAAAAAACATCTGCAACATAGTCTTAGTCCTCTTCCTGATATTGAAACGTACTCCTCCTGGTAAATATCTTCACGATGTTATCTCCAACACCTTAAAATCTGACACTCTTCAAAACAGAATCAGACAAAGAAGCATGACTAACTTGAATGACAGATGTTTTAAATCCAAAAATGTGTTCTCTGTCCAACTACACAACTCTCTCCAAAACAAGATCTACATTCCACAAAGATGAATACTTCGGGCCCAGCGGTGTCCTCAACCGCACACTCCTCAACAACCTTTTCACCACATCATGCTGCCCCACTGGTACACTATTCACCAACTCATGGCCTGCTGAAATCTCTGACCTACTTATATTTACTGAACTGTACGAATTCACCTTAAGGAAAACCTCTGGCAAAAAGTTAACCACCTCCACCTCAGATGCTGATATGGGATCCTAATTCTGCAGAACACACTAAAACACCCATCTCTTCCAAGCCAACCTGTATGCCTTAGCTGTTTCTGGTGACCAGGATTCCTTGATGAGTTTCGAAGCTTCTGCCAATAAACCTGAAACCTGCCAAACTCTCCCGAAGTCAACCATCCAATCAACCTCCACTTTCCCTGCAAAACTAACTTGTGTCTCTCTCACATCGCATACACTAACAGATCTGCGAACTCCGGCAGAAGAACTGGACCATCTATCAACAGTTCCATGACATCTGGATACCAAACCTGGGATGGCCAAAAAGCAGCTATCAACACTATTTCTACTCGCTCTTTTCTCACTTTCAATAGCAATCTCTGTATCACTGCAAATGGTGGAAAAGCATCACTGCGAGCCCTTCCCAGTGCTGCAGAAATGCATCCTCCGTCTCTGGATCCAGCCTCCAACAGTAGAACTTGTGAATTTGAGCATTCGCCCTGTTTGTGAACAAATCCACCATTAATGGTCCCCATCTGTTTCTGAGTGCCCCAAACACCCTCTTGTTCAGCATCCAATCACTGAAATCCTTCAACTTCCTGGAGTTCCAATCTGCTATTATTTTGCTCATCCCTGGTATGTACTGAGCCTGTACCGTAATTTCCTTGCTCAGACAAAAATACCAAAAGTCTCTTGCTAAATCCACTAAAGTCTTTGACCGTGGTTCCCCCACTTCTTGACATACCCATCCGCAGAAATATTGTACATTTTTAATAATGCACAACATTTCACCTGGTTTCTGACAAAAGTCTTGATCGCAAAGGACACTGCCAACAACTCCAGATAATTGATGTGCATTGCCTTCTCCTGAACTGTCCACTTCCCCCTATTGCTAATGAGACACACCTTGCTCCCCAGTCCTGCAGACTAGCATCCGACTCTATAACCACCTTCTGAATATCGCCAAATATGGCCTTTCCATTCTAAGCTCCTAAATTTCCCAGCCACCACTCCAGCGCTCCTCTGGTCTCCACATCTACCTGTACTCTCTGCGAATACTTCACTACTTTGTGTAGGTACCTGGCCTTCAATCTCTGTAGAGCTCGATAATGCAATGGGCTGGAAAAACTGCCAGTATAGACGCTGACAGCAGCCTTAGCATCCTGCCAATCTGACGCAAAGTTATCCATTCGCACATCAACATTCTCTTGCAAATTATCTTCGCCTTCTCCAGGGGTAACCTCAACATACATTCCAGTGTCCAAATCTGAAACCCCAAAAACACCATCTCGTGCTAGTTCCATACATGATTTCTCTTTGTTCACTACAAAACTCAGATCCTCCAACATTGCACTGCTAGCCCCATATGCTCCTGTGCTAACTCCTTGCTATTTGGCATAATTAAGATGTCATCCAAATACACTATCAATCGGACCCCTCTCGTCCGCAGCTAATTCACTATTGGCCTCATCACCTGGTCAAACTAAATGGAAGACTCTTGAACCTCCACATTATCCCCTTCCAATGGATTCTCAAAAAATCTCTCTGGTCCCTGGCAACTGGAACAGTCAAGTAAGCATCCTTCAAATCTAGATGTGTTAACCAGTCTCCCTTTCTCGAGCCCTCTCAGCATATGGATTCCCTCCATCTTGAAGTGATTATACTGTATCCAGTCGTTCAACTCCTTCAAATTTATGACCGGCCTCATGCCCTTGTCCTTATTTTCGACCTGAAATAAGTTGCACAAACCCAATCTTTAAATTTCCTGCCTTCTCTTCAGTTCCCTTGTTCGCAAGCTTCTTTACCTCCTGATCTACCATTCTCTCTTGTTTTAGAAAATCTTAGGGGCCTCGGCCATCTTTCCTGCACAGGAATTTCTACAAAGTTTATCTAATACCCCTGCACTGTTTGTAACACCCATTGATCTGCTATTATTTCCTTCCATCTTGCTAAAAAAAATGGGTGATTCTGCCACCCAACTGTACCGGGGTACACAAAGGGTCTTTTACCAAACATACCTTGTTGTCTTGCCCTCCTGTCTCCTGTAAATATTCCTCTTCACTTCTGGGGATTGAATATTGCTGTCTGATATCTTGTTGATTGATATCCGCTGGGTCTAAATCCACGCAAGAATGACGTCCATGTGATTCCAAAACCACGACTGGGGAAACTACCCTGCATTCTCCCGGCCCAACCAAAAACCCTTCTAATATCCTTCTGCACCTTCTGTATGGAATTGAATGCACTGGCAAACTTTGCCATCTCCTTCACAAACTTATCTCCAAAAAGTAGGTCTTTAGCCTCCTGACCCGTCTCCTTACTTGCCAGCTCCACTAACTTTGGTTCAACTTTCATCAAGAGACTTTTCATATGCTCTGCACACAGTTCTGCATTTGTGTTTCCCAACAAACACACTGCTCGCTGCACCATCTGTCGCAACTCCAAAACATCCACACCAGTCTCCTGTAAATATGCCTCCTCACACAAGTCAAACATCTTTGTTATGAGCCCAAATACACCTAGAAGGCGATCCTGACATCCTTTTAATCCCCTTTCCAGACTTCATCTGGGATATCTCCCCGATTTGTTCAAGAACTGTAACATCTTAGAGTCTAGCTCCGGCATCAACAATGAAGATTGTCTGGAGATGGCCTTGGACATTCGGAGCGAAGTCTTGTTCTGACTTCCTTAGGCATCTCCCGCCTAATCCAGAACTCCATATATTCTGCCACATGCTGTGCTGGGACCTACTGACAGGATAATGGATGCTGTATGGAATGTGGGCCAAACATATAATCCCTCAAATGATTCTTCACCTGCTCCACCTGTTTATTTTCCAGTTTCTCTTTTTTTACTTCTTTTCCTTTCCATTCCTCATCCTCCTTGACTCCTAAATCAGATGAACACAAAATGATAATGCTCCCCCGGGTGGAGGAGTCATCACAGGCCACCACTCTGTGATCCCTCTTACCGGCCTTCATAGCCTTCTCAATCAACTCCAACTGAGTTGTCCTTTAACTTTCTCTCGAACTGTACTTTCCTTATGTCTTTAAGCCCTTCTCTTTTTGCATGTACTTCTTTTTCTGAGTCGCTTTACAAACACCACTCCCTCCAGCCGCCTTATCCGTGGCCTCCAACTGACCAAAACTGCTTGTCCTCATTCCTGCTCCCAAATTTCCCTTCCAACCTTTCTATACAATCATCTATTTTCTTCCCTAATTGGGGTGCCAAGGTTGAAACTACCTTACTGACATATTCCTGGACCTTATCCTCAATGCTCCTCTCTGAGACACCATTACCCTCCATTCTGACAGAATATATCTCACCCGTCTAAAATTTGTCGAGGAATGCAAAATCTTTCCTACAACTTAATGTATAGCACTCTACCAAAATATCTCTGGACTTCAACTACCAGAGTTCTTCTGCTGCTCTCATCACCAAGCTGAATCTGACAAAAAACGCTCCTAAACTATCCCTAAATATGGCTGCCTGGCCTCTCCCTATGAAAGGCCAGACTGCCCCAATCCAAAATGGCAACCAGCGTCCTCTGACGCTCCTATGGCAGCTGCCTATATCTAAATTCGGTCCAGCCTGCAAACGCGCTCCACTTCTTCAGGCACCCCGCAGGTAAGCGCTGCTCCATTTCTTATATTTTCCCCTCTCATAAATTCTGGGTTAATCTAAGCGCAACAACAAAGCTGTTCAAACCCTCTAGTCCTGCGCGTCCCACCGGCATTCATCTGAGCACGCTTGCACTTAGCTGTGCCATGCGCTGTGCCACTCGTGATCCAGATCGCGTCCGTCCCTATGGAAGGCACCGTCATGCAGCTTAATCAAGCAACGTTCTGCCCATTCAAAAGACACAATGCCTAACCACTGCTACTACCCTGACAGTAGTTAACTTTCTCCTAAACACCTCTAGTCAAAAAACTTTGGCAGTAATTTTAGACATTCCCAAAACCGTTGTACGTTCGTTTTAACCTTACTCAATTGTGTTTTTTTTAAAAACACACCCTCTATGCCTCAATAACAATCCCTGTTCACCTTTCCTAAAGTGAACCCATCGCACACTTAACACACACTTCTTCAACTGTTTTGTTCAGTCTCTAATTACATTCTGCTCATACATACTCATAACAATTATTGTCGAGATGAAATCGCATGTACTTATCTTAGTAGTGAGCAGCAACAAAGAAGGAAGATGGCTGCCTGACTTGGGATTATATATGAAGTAGAATGTTAAAAGATTTGTATTCTAAGTTCTAAGTGTTTGTTTAAGTTGCTGCTGTGAGTTGGCAATAAAGAAGATATGCGTAATATCGGCCTCCGTGCCTTGCCATAAAATTGCATAGATGAGAATCACACTACAGAATGCGGCCGCTCGAATACTGCTGGACTTACCCAAACATCATCCGACGTCCAACGGCATTAAGCAGTTACATTGGCTTCCAGTTCGACGACGAGTGGACTTTAAGGCCCTCTGCTTGGTGCACAAAGCTCTGTATGGAGGAGGAGCGGCGGATCTCAGGCTCCTTTTTTCACGGTACGTGCCCTCACGCTCCCTTAGGTCCGCAAAGATGGGGTTGGTATGTCTCCCCAAGATAACAAGAGTCAGATGGGGAGGAAAGGGCTTTTCATTCCAAGCGGCTAAGCTCTGGAACTCCCTCCCTATACAGATGCGACAACGACCCAACAGGACTCTATTCAGAAAAACGTTGAAAACCTGGCTTTTTGCAAAGACCTAGATCTTTACGCTGCACGATTCGCACAGCACACACCTCAGCGCCAAGACGCCTCGGCAATAGTGCGCTTAATAAATAACTCAGTCAGTCAGTCAGTTGCCGCTCTTCAGTGTCGGGTTAAGCCTCTGGCATAGAACCTGGTGTATCCGACATTGGTTTGATGATCAGCTCAATAAGAACACATTTGGAACTATTATCCTTTAATATTCTTTTTTTTAAAAACTTTTATTTATTACGCCTTGCACAAACACTCTCCATGAACATACCAATTCTCAACGTTAAAAACACCATTTGAAATCAACCATATGAGCTTCACAATGTCCGTGGGTGACCGGTACAATTACCCATATAGTTCAGAGATCAAAAATACTTTATTAT
Source organism: Calotriton arnoldi (assembly GCA_963921515.1). NCBI lineage: Eukaryota > Metazoa > Chordata > Amphibia > Caudata > Salamandridae > Calotriton > Calotriton arnoldi. The sequence continues at coordinate 192,636 of CAWUFW010014230.1, read as the reverse complement.
TTTGTTAGACCAGTGGCCAACTTCAGCACAGTGTAGCATGATGTTCTTTGGAGTTGTGGATGGTGGGAATTTCATGGTTTGTAGCATGTGCTACTGTAGATCACATGCTCTGCACACTTGCTATTTAATGTTGGGCACAGACGTTAATCAAGCCTCAAATAGGTTTAAGTATTTTTGCGCAGATGTGCTGCATAGTTTGTGACCCACTGAATCTAACATTAGAGACAGGAGCAGTAGTGTGACTCTTCTTTGTAGCTAATACAATGCTAGAAAAAGGGAGGGTCCTGCTCTTGAGATATATAATTTGTCTCCGAATATGCTCGTGCAAATTTCAAAGAATCTCAAGCAAGTAAATAAATCGCTAGGAAATTCAGGCTGACCTGGTACCATAGCCATCATTTGATGAGAAGAATTACTATGATGGAGTGTTTTGAAGATAAATGCAGTGTTAGCTGGTGGTATTGATACTGCAATGTTCATGTTTGCACACCTTCGATAAGCATCTCATGGAAGGTGTTAGTATTCTCAAAAGGAGAGATCCTCACAAAAGGCCTAAGTGTAGGCTATCTTTTGGTATAAATGACAAAGTCTTGATTTAAAGAGACCCTGAAAGAATACAAAAAGGTTGAGGTGTGAGGATCTTAAGGAGTGTGGTCTCTTTGGCTTGTGTGATCCCTTTAAAGAGTATGGTTGCTCAGTGTAGTGCATTATATAACATATACAGATGTCTTTAGTGCTGAGGGAACAGTGAAAATGGACAGTGTGAGATATCTTAGATGAAGTTACAGGAGGAGCTTTACACTCAGGCACTGTAAAAGGAAGTGGTTCAGTAGCACCTGGAACTACTAGTGGCACAGGATTGAGAGACCTAGCAGTTACGGTGTGCAGACAGAATGTCGAGTAAAAAAATATTGAGCTGCACAAATATCGAGTAATACATTTCGTGGTTCAGAAATATCGACTGCAAGAATATCGTGGTCAAGAATATCGACTTAAGGTAAGTAATATCTATTTTAAAAATATCGAACTGTTTAACATCATTTGCAAAAATATAGTTGTCAAAAAAATCGTTTTTTTACTTAATGTTATGTATTTTAGTATATATTTTATATGTATGTGTTTTTATTTGTATTTTTAATATATGTTACATTTTTAGTAGTTATTTTTTTTTGTTTGAATTTTGCGTTTTTAGTTCCGTAGCGGGTTGTGGGTTTATAGAGGAATAGGGTGGGAAGTAATTTATTGATATTAAATTAATGGATTATTTTCTATTTATTAATATTTGTTTAATTGATATTTATAGTTTTAAAAGTAATTTATTATTAATTATTTAATAATTGATTGTTAATTAATTTTAATTAACTAATTGGTAAATAATTATGGTAATTGTGTAATTAATTTTAGGTGTGTGTTGTGGTGTTTATAGGCGTAAAGGGTGGGAAGTAATTTATTTTTAATTTATGGGTTAATAATTGGTTGTTCAATCATTTTAATTAATTAATTGATAATTAATTATGGTAATTGTGTATTTAATAGTAGGTGTGTGTTTTGGTGTTTATAGGTGTAAAGGGTGGGAAATAATTTATTTTTAATTGATGGATTATTAATTGGACATTAATTAATTAATTGGTAATTAGTTGTGGTATTTGTGTAATTAATTTTAGGTGTGTGTTTTGGGGTTTATAGGGGTAAAAGATGGTAACTACATTCATTTTTTATTATACATTTTTTGTTAATTGATAATTAAATTAATTTAAATTTTATTATGGTAATTGTGTAATTAATTTTATGTGTGTGTTGTGGTGTTTATAGGAGTAAAGGGTGGGAAGTAATTAGTGTTTAATTAATATATAGTTTTTAATTAATGATAATTATTTGATATTTATTTTGGGTAATTGTTTATTTTTGTGTGTTGTTTTTACTTTTAAATGGGTAAAGGGTGGGTATTAAATACATTTTAATTACTTTATTATTAGTTGTTAATAGTAATAGTTTTTAATTTAAAAAAATGTTTTAATTGTGTTTTATTATTTTATAGTTTAATTTAGGTGTGTGTTGTGGATATTATAGTGTTAAAGTGTGTATATTCAACTAATGTATATTAGTTTTTTATAATAATAAAATGTTTTGAGTTGATTATTAATGACGTTAATTATGGAAGTAAATTTAATTTAAAATGTTGACGTGTTTTGTTTTTGGTGTGGTGTTATAGGGTAGGAAATAAAATAAATACATTTATGTACTAAATTTCTTTCTTTGTAAATATGTTCTAATTAATTATTTTTTTAAATGTATTATTTTATCTATATAATATTTGTAGGTTTTTGGTATATGTAATTAATATTATAATATGTTTTCTTTTTATACATTTATTCAGTTTGATTTTTCATTTTTAAGATATTGTTTATTTATTTTTATAATTGTTTTCAATTTTTAATAAAATTGTTTTTAACTGTTTTAGTGTGAATAGTAATTTTTGTCTCTCCGCTATCCAACACTTTCCCTAATGTTGCACTCACTGGAGTGGGAATAGTAATTTTTACCTCTCCGCTATCCAGCACTTTCCCTACTGTTGCACTCACTGGAGTGGAAATAGTAATTTTTACCCCTCTGCTATCTAACAGTTTCCCTACTGATGCACTCACTGGAGTTTGAATAGTAATTTTACCCCTCCGCTCACTGGAGTTGGAATAGTAATTTTTACCCCTCCTCTATCCAACACTTTCCCTACTGTTGCACTCATTGGATTGGGAATAGTAATTTTAACCCCTTTGCTATCCAACACTTTAGCTACTGTTGCACTCACCGGAGTGGGAATACACATTTTTACCCCTCCGCTATCCAACACTTAACCTACTGTTGCATTCAGTGGAGTGGGAATAGTACTTTTTACCCCTCCGCTATCCAACACTTTCTCTACTGTTGCACACTTTGGAGTGGGAATAGTAATTTTTGCCCCTCCGCTATCCAACACTTTCCCTACTGTTGCACTCACTGGAGTGGGAATAGTAATTTTTACTCCTCTGCTATCTAACACTTTCCCTACTGTTGCACTCACTGGAGTTGGAATAGTAATTTTTACCCCTCTGCTATCCAACACTTTCCCTACTGTTGCACTCAATGGAGTGGGAATAGTAATTTTCAGCCCCCTGCTATCAAGCACTTTCCCTACTGTTGCACACTTTGGAGTGGGAATAGTAATTTATGACCCTCCGCTATCCAACACTTTCCCTACTGTTGCTCTCACTGGAGTGGGAATTGTAAATTATACCCCTCCGCTATCCAACACTTTCCTTACTGTTGCACTCACAGGAGTTGGAATAGTAATTTTTACCCCTCTGCTATCCAACACTTTCCCTACTGTTGCACTCACTGGAGTGGGAATAGTTAATTTTACCCCTCCGCTATCCAACACTTTCCCTACTGTTGCACTAACTGGAGTTGGAATAGTAATTTTTACCCCTCCGCTATCCAATACTTACCCTACTGTTGCACTAATTGGAGTGGGAATAGTAATTTTAACCCCTTTGCTATCCAACACTTTCTCTACTGTTGCACTCACCGGAGTGGGAATACAAATATTTACCATTCCGCTATCCAACACTTATCCTACTGTTGCATTCAGTGGAGTGGGAATAGTAATTTTTATCCCTCCGCTATCCAACACTTTCTCTACTGTTGCACTCTTTGGAGTGGGAATAGTAATTTTTGCCCCTCTGATATCCAACACATTTCCCCTACTGTTGCTCTCACTGGAGTGGGAATAGTAAATGTTACCCCTCCACTATCCAACACTTAACCCTAGTGTTGCACTCACTGGAGTGGGAATAGTAATTTTTACCCCTTCGCTATCCAGCACTTTCCCTCCTGTTGCACTCAGTGTAGTGGGAATAGTAAATGTTACCCCTCCGCTATCCAACATTTTCCCTACTGTTGCACTTTTGGGAGTGGGATTAGTAATTTTTCCCCTCCGCTATCCAACACTTTCTCTACTGTTGCACTCTTTGGAGTGGGAATAGTAATTTTTGCCCCTCCTCTATCTAACACTTTCCCTACTGTTGCTGTCACTGGAATGGGAATAGTAATGTTTACCCCTCTACTATCCAGCACTTTCCCTACTGTTGCACTCACTGAAGTTGGAATAGTAAATTTAATTCCTCCGCTATCCAACACTTACCCTACTGTTGCACTCACTGGAGTGGGAATAGTTATTTTGACCCCTTTGCTATCCAACACTTTCCCTACTGTTGCACTGATTGTATTGTGAAATTTAAGTTTAAATATTTTTTAATAGTTTAATGTTTTAATTTATTATAGATTTTAGTTTTTTTATATTTTAAATCATTTATATTTTTTATATTTTAAACTTTTAACAAATTAAAAATAAGTTTATAAATTGTTAAGTAAATATATATGTATAAATTATTATGTTTGTGTGTTTATTTTTTATTAAGTTTATTTGTTATATTTTATTAAAATATATATTACATTTATTTTATTTTGTTAAAATTATATTTATTATTTTATATATTATTTTATTTTTATATTTATATAAAAGTCGATATTTTATACATCTATATTCTTTACATCGATATTTTTTAGTCAATCAATCAATAAAACTTTATTCGGCTTTAAGGATAAAACCATAAAAGTCATACAACCTACAGTATACCATAAATCAGACTACAAGTTGACAAATGTTATAAAATCCAAATGAGCTATACACATATAAAAAACATAAATTACAATACAGATATTATTTACAACTTGTCCTTTGTCTGATGGCGAACCGTAAAAAATTGAGTGTGTACAAAACGGTATCACTAGAAAGAAGTTGTAAGAAGATAAAAGCTGGTCTCACCCTCCTAATGCCCATTTTTTTTAAAGATAGGAATAATAAATAACCTTCTGGGAACAGCATAAAAAGTGCAGAACATTAAAAAGTGCATCATGCCCTGAGGAGATTCTCCACCGCAGCCACAGGGCATGAGGCACTGACCTCTGTGAGAACCATCAGGATGTGCCATTAAGTAGTGGAAGAGGTCAAGCCGGAACCTCGTCAAAAGAAAACGATTGTGTATGCTTTTCAGCCCTAGAAGATAAGGCTCCATGATAGGCACGGTTTTCAGTACGACATACTTACGCACACTGGGCTTACACAGCTCGTTTCCTTCTCTTTCACTATGTCGCATTCTTAAAAAAGACTCCTTGGCCCAAGTGAGGTCCCTTTTACCAATACCCTCAGGATTCGTAAAGAGATCAGCTCTTCCTAGCCTGGCAAGGCCAACTTTTATATACCGGAGCCATTGAATAAGTGAGACGTGATCAAGAGAAAGACAGTCCCGTAGGACGTCTCTACTAAGTACGCTCTCTTGCTTGGCTCATATCTTGAGCCACAAGGCCAGAGGTCGAAAAGCCACGTCGTCAGAGAGCAACGGCATCCCTAATTCCTCATGCACAACGTAAGATGTGGTGCCTCGCGGGACAGAAAGAGCTCTTCACAAAAATTAGTTTTCGGTGCTCTGCAGGGCCCAGAGCGCGATATGGCCCCATATCTCGCTCCTATAACTGACCTTTGAGATACATTTCGCTTGGTAGGCCCCTATTGGCTTCCCTCCCACTCTGCTGGCAAAGTTAAAAACAGCTGCTGAAGCTTTCACTAGGTCCCCTTTCTTTCGGTTAAGCAGGGGGGCACCAGCTCAAGGAGTCGTCAAACACTACTCCAAGATAGGAAAAAACATTTGTCTTGGGTATTAAAGAACTACCTAGTTTAAAAATAGGCTGCTTAGCCTTAGCCTTTCCGGGGCCCACCTGCATGATATATGATTTATAGTGGTTCACCGACAAGTCCAGCTCCTCCATAAAAGAGGCAAAAGAGTTGAGGAGAAGTTGTAAGCCCCTTGCAGTCCTAGCCAGGAGGACTGCGTCGTCCGGGTATAAAAGGACTGGCAGGCTACGCTTGCCTACCTGGGGACTATCAGCTTTGGTTGCTAGAAGGGCCTTTTCTATCAATCAATCAATCAATCACGGCATTTATAGAGCGCGCTACTCACCCGGGAGGGTCTCAAGGCGCTGGGGGAGGGGGTAAGTTACTGCTCGAACAGCCAGGTCTTGAGCTGCTTCCTGAAGGCGAGATGGTCCTGGGTTCGCCGAAGGTGAGTGGGGAGGGAGTTCCAGGTCTTGGCCGCCAGGTAGGAGAAGGATCTTCCTCCGGCGGTGGTTCTGCGGATGCGTGGTACGGTGGCGAGGGCGTGGCTGGTTGATCGTAGCTGGCGTGTGGGCGTGTAGAAGGACATGCGGTCGTTGAGGTACTTTGGGCCCAGGTCGTGGAGGGCCTTGTGTGCGTGGGTGAGGAGTCTGAACGTGATTCTCTTGCTGACGGGGAGCCAGTGCAGGTCTTTCAGGTGTACGGTGATGTGGCTGTGTCGGGGGATGTCCAGGATGAGTCGTGCGGAGGCGTTCTGGATGCGCTGGAGTCTCTTTTGAAGTTTGGCTGTGGTTCCGGCGTAGAGGGTGTTCCCATAGTCCAGTCGGCTGGTGACGAGTGCCTGGGTGACGGTCTTCCTGGTTTCAGTGGGGATCCATCTGAAGATCTTGCGGAGCATGCGCAGGGTGTTGAAGCATGAAGATGAGACGGCGTTGACTTGTTTGGTCATCGATAGGGAGGAGTCCAGGATGAAGCCCAGGTTGCGTGCGTGGTCCGTTGGCTTGGGTGCGGTGCCCAGGGCCGGGGGCCACCAGGAGTCGTACCTGGCGGAGGGTGATGAGCCCAGGATGAGGACTTCCGTCTTGTCTGAGTTCAGTTTAAGGCGGCTGTTCCTCATCCAGTCGGCGACGTCTCTCATCCCGTCGTGCAGGTTGGCTCTGGCGGTGGTGGGGTCGTTGGTGAGGGAGAGGATCAGCTGGGTGTCGTCGGCGTAGGAGATGATGTTGAGGTTGTGTCGGCGTGCGATGGCTGCGAGGGGGCTCATGTAGACGTTGAAGAGGGTCGGGCTGAGTGAGGATCCTTGTGGAACGCCGCAGATGACTTCGGTGGCTTCGGATCTGAACGGGAGAGGCGGACTCTCTGGGTTCTTCCGGCGAGGAACGAGATGATCCATTCCAGTGCTTTCTCTCGGATTCCGATGTTGCTGAGGCGCTTCACTAGGGTGCGGTGGCAGACGGTGTCGAACGCCGCGGAGAGGTCCAGGAGGATGAGGGCAGCTGTTTCCCCGTTGTCGGTTAGGGTTCTGATGTCGTCGGTGGCTGCGATAAGGGCGGTCTCGGTGCTGTGGTTGGCCCGAAACCCGGACTGCGAGGGGTCGAGGGATCCATTCGTCTCGAGGAAGGCGGCAAGCTGTCTGTTGACGGTCTTCTCGATGACTTTGGCCGGAAACGGAAGGAGCGAGATGGGGCGGTAGTTCTTGAGGTCGGTGGGGTCCGCCGTTGGTTTCTTCAGGAGGGCGGTAAGCTCGGCGTGCTTCCAGCTCTCCGGGAAGGTGGCGGTGTGGAAGGAGGAGTTGATGATGTCCCGGAGATGGGGTGCGATGGTGGCGTCGGCTTTGTTGAAGACGTGGTGTGGGCAGGGGTCGGTTGGTGATCCGGAGTGGATGGAGTTCATCGTGCGGGTGGTGTCTTCGGTGTTGATCGGGGTCCAGTTGCAGAGGGTGGTGGTGGCGGGCATTGGTTTGGCGGTAGGGTGCGTTGTTTGTGCGTCGAAGCTGTTGTGTATGTCGGTGATCTTGCGGTGGAAGAACGCGGAGAGTGAGTTGCAGAGGTCTTGCGAGGGGTGATGTCGTTGTTTCCGGCGCTGGGGTTGGAGAACTCTTTGACGATGCTGAAAAGTTCCTTGCTGTCATGGGCGTTGTTGTCCAGTCGTTCTTTGAGTGCCGACTTCTTGGTGGCACGGATCAGCTGGTGGTGTTTGCGGGTGGCGTGCTTGAGGGCGGTCCTGTTGTCTGTGGTCTGGTCGAGTCGCCAGGTTTTCTTGAGAGTGCGGCAGTTCTTCTTGGATTCCTTGAGTTCGTTGGTGAACCAAGGGTTTTCTTGCTTCCGGGTCTGCTGGGAGGGTTTTTAGTGGTGCGAGGTCGTCGGCGCAGGCGGTCAGCCACTTGGCGAGGTTGCTGGCTGCTTCGTTTGGGTCCGTTGTGTCGGTGGGTGTGTTCTGGCTGAGGGAGGCGGTGAGCTGCTCGGCGGTGATCTTGCTCCAGCTCCGGTGGGGAGCCTGTTGCGGGTGGTGGTGGGTCGCAGTCTTTCTGAAGCTGAAGTGGACGCAGCTGTGGTCGGTCCAGTGGAGTCCGGTGGCGTGGCTGAAGGAGATGTGCTTGCTGGACGAGAAGACGGGGTCAAGCGTGTGGCCGGCGTAGTGGGTGGGCGTGTTCACCAGTTGCTTGAGTCCGAGGTTGGCGAGGTTGTCCAGCAGGGCGGTGGTGTTTCTGTCGTTGTTGTTCTCCAGGTGGAAGTTGAGGTCCCCTAGGAGGATGTAGTCGGCGGAGGGCATGGCGTGCGGGCTGATGAAGTCTGCGATGTCTTCGCTGAATAGTGTGCGTGGTCCCGGGGGTCTGTAGATGAGGGTGCCTCGGAGGGTGGTCTTGGGGTCCGTGTGTATCTGGAAGTGTAGGTGTTCGGCGGCGGTGAAGGTCTCGTCGGAGTTAGTCGAGATGCGGATGGTGTTCTTGTGTACGATGGCGATGCCTCCTCCCGTCTGGTTGACGCGGTCCTTCCGGGTGATCTTGTATCCATCCGGGATGGCTATGGCGATGTCAGGCGCTGAGGAGGCGTTCATCCAGGTTTCGGTGAGGAAGGCGATGTCCGGTGCTGTTGCGTCGAGCAGGTCCCAGAGTTCCACGGCGTGCCTGTGGACGGAGCGGGTGTTCAGCAGGATGCATTTCAGGTGGTTGCTGCTGTTGCTCGACTTGGCGGAGGTGGTGCACGTCAGGGGGCAGGTGAATCGGCAGGTTTGGCAGGTGAAGGGTCCGTGGGTGCGTCTCGGTGAGGCTCGGTAGCAGGCAGGGTTCCGGCCGGCATTGAGTGCGGTGAGTGTGGCGGCGTCGTAGGTCCGTCGAGTGGTGTTGCATCGGTGGGATCCAGGGGTTCTGGCGCTGGGCGCGGTCCAGTCGCGGACGGGCGCAGACGGGCTTGCCTTAGGCGCGCCAGCGGCGCGGCGCGCAGCGGCCGCCATTTATGGGGAGGTGGGAGGGAGGAGCAGCTGGGAGGCGGGAGGCAGGGGCAGCGAATGGGCAGTCAGGGGGCGGGGCCGCAGGGGACGCAGCGGCGGGAATGGCGATAGGCAGCGAGGGGCACAGAAGGAAAAACGGGGGGAGAGCAGGTAAATCACGGGCACAACAACAGTGGGGCAGCGAGGGGCACAGAAGGAAAAACGGGGGGAGAGCAGGTAAATCACGGGCACAACAACAGTGGGGCAGCGAGGGGCACAGAAGGAAAAACGGGGGGGAGAGCAGGTAAATCACGGGCACAACAACAGTGGGGCAGCGAGGGGCACAGAAGGAAAAACGGGGGGAGAGCAGGTAAATCACGGGCACAACAACAGTGGGGCAGCGAGGGGCACAGAAGGAAAAACGGGGGGAGAGCAGGTAAATCACGGGCACAACAACAGTGGGGCAGCGAGGGGCACAGAAGGAAAAACGGGGGGAGAGCAGGTAAATCACGGGCACAACAACAGTGGGGCAGCGAGGGGCACAGAAGGAAAAACGGGGGGAGAGCAGGTAAATCACGGGCACAACAACAGTGGGGCAGCGAGGGGCACAGAAGGAAAAACGGGGGGGAGAGCAGGTAAATCACGGGCACAACAACAGTGGGGCAGCGAGGGGCACAGAAGGAAAAACGGGGGGAGAGCAGGTAAATCACGGGCACAACAACAGTGGGGCAGCGAGGGGCACAGAAGGAAAAACGGGGGGAGAGCAGGTAAATCACGGGCACAACAACAGTGGGGCAGCGAGGGGCACAGAAGGAAAAACGGGGGGAGAGCAGGCAAATCACGGGCACAACAACAGTGGGGCAGCGAGGGGCACAGAAAGGAAAAGGGGAGACAAGCAGACAAAACTGGCACCGGGGCCACAAGCGGAGGGCGATCTTACCTACAGGAGCAGCGGGCAGACAGCACAGGCGGAGCTGTGTGGTGGGGGAGCGACCTACCTGGCAAGGTCAAGGGTCGCTCTCCTCACCGTGCAGCGGCCGCCATTTATGGGGAGGTGGGAGGGAGGAGCAGCTGGGAGGCGGGAGGCAGGGGCAGCGAATGGGCAGTCAGGGGGCGGGGCCGCAGGGGACGCAGCGGCGGGAATGGCGATAGGCAGCGAGGGGCACAGAAGGAAAAACGGGGGGAGAGCAGGTAAATCACGGGCACAACAACAGTGGGGCAGCGAGGGGCACAGAAGGAAAAACGGGGGGAGAGCAGGTAAATCACGGGCACAACAACAGTGGGGCAGCGAGGGGCACAGAAGGAAAAACGGGGGGAGAGCAGGTAAATCACGGGCACAACAACAGTGGGGCAGCGAGGGGCACAGAAGGAAAAACGGGGGGAGAGCAGGTAAATCACGGGCACAACAACAGTGGGGCAGCGAGGGGCACAGAAGGAAAAACGGGGGGAGAGCAGGTAAATCACGGGCACAACAACAGTGGGGCAGCGAGGGGCACAGAAGGAAAAACGGGGGGAGAGCAGGTAAATCACGGGCACAACAACAGTGGGGCAGCGAGGGGCACAGAAGGAAAAACGGGGGGAGAGCAGGTAAATCACGGGCACAACAACAGTGGGGCAGCGAGGGGCACAGAAGGAAAAACGGGGGGAGAGCAGGTAAATCACGGGCACAACAACAGTGGGGCAGCGAGGGGCACAGAAGGAAAAACGGGGGGAGAGCAGGTAAATCACGGGCACAACAACAGTGGGGCAGCGAGGGGCACAGAAGGAAAAACGGGGGGAGAGCAGGTAAATCACGGGCACAACAACAGTGGGGCAGCGAGGGGCACAGAAGGAAAAACGGGGGGAGAGCAGGTAAATCACGGGCACAACAACAGTGGGGCAGCGAGGGGCACAGAAGGAAAAACGGGGGGAGAGCAGGTAAATCACGGGCACAACAACAGTGGGGCAGCGAGGGGCACAGAAGGAAAAACGGGGGGAGAGCAGGTAAATCACGGGCACAACAACAGTGGGGCAGCGAGGGGCACAGAAGGAAAAACGGGGGGAGAGCAGGCAAATCACGGGCACAACAACAGTGGGGCAGCGAGGGGCACAGAAAGGAAAAGGGGAGACAAGCAGACAAAACTGGCACCGGGGCCACAAGCGGAGGGCGATCTTACCTACAGGAGCAGCGGGCAGACAGCACAGGCGGAGCTGTGTGGTGGGGGAGCGACCTACCTGGCAGGAGTTGATGTATAAATTGAAGAGGAAGGGTGCAAGAATGCACCCCTGGCGCACCCCCTTCCTGATGTTAAACTGACGGGACACTTTCAGGTCCTTTGAATAGCGGACTACCGCCCTAGAATCTCGGTGAAGGTCCCTCAAGAACCAAATAATGTTTTTATCAATGCCAATGGATACCATCAGCTGCCATAACTTGGACCTGTTCACACAGTCAAAGGCTGAGGACAGGTCCATGAAGGCTAAATATATCGGACATGAACGAGCCAAAGTGTACTTATTCAAGACAAGATATAGGTTCAACACTGCTCTACAGTAGAACGACCAGGGCGGAAACCATATTGTATTTCAGATAAAAAGTTGCTTTCGTCCGCCCAAGTTACCAGCCTGTTAAGAATCATGCGACCCACCACCTTCACCACAGAGTCTAGGAGAGAAATGGGCCTGTAACATGAGGTACTATCCCGGTCGCCCTTTTTAAATACCGGGTTTATGGTCGATAAAGCCCAAAAGTCTGGGCGGCCAACCCACACTGCAGCATTAATAACAGCTGTAAGGACGGGCGCCCAAAAGTCTATATGGGCAATGTAAAGGTCAGGTGGAATCCCATCTGACCCTGGGGCCTTCCTTTGGGTTAGACCTAATATACCAGCTCTTACTTCTTGGGTGGAAAATACGAGATCCGCCTTACCTTCCACGCTTTCCTGCCCTTCAAATAGCGTGGGCTTTGGTTGAAAGATACCCTCAAAGTGGTGGACCCAATCATCCTCCGTGATGTGGGCGTCCAATAATTTGGCGTTCTCTTCTGAAAAAAATGGGCTATTAATGATGGCCCAAAACTTAGAACTATTGCGCAGTGTGCTTGCCTCCACTAGATCAGACCAGGCCTCCTCCTTCAGCGAGGATTTACGAGTTGCTAGTGCGGCCTTATATGCTCTGCAAAGCCCTTTGACCACCACCTCGTCTCGGGGCTGGTTGCTTAAGACCTGTCTCAGCTTCCTAGGAGCCTGGGAACAGACTGAATCGAACCATCTTGGGCCTACTGGCTCACGGCCCCCGTCCGGGGCTCGTAAAAGCCTCTGTATGACAGTGGACATGGTTCCAAATGCACCCAGGATGTCCGAGGCGCTAGCCTCGCCATCGAGACAGGTGGCAAACTCCCTGCTACACTGAGTTGCAAGGGATTCGTAAAACGACTCTGGTGCTATACATCCCCATTTTAAACTCTTCCCCGCCTCCGCCACTTTGAGAGGGACACCCCCCCCCACCTCAGTATGTCTATGTACTCAAGCCCATCCTGTTGCTACACAAGTGGGATTATGATCACTGAATTCACTTGACTGAACAAAGAAATCTGTAACCAGGGAAAAGAAAGGAGTAGATACAAAGGTGAAGTCTATAAAGGTCTCACAACCTCTACCGATGAAGGTGGGAGTAATATCTGTTTTTTTTAGTCACTATTTTTATACTTACCTGTTTAAGTATAGGAGTCGATATTTTTGTTTTCTATATTTTTCACTCAATATTTTTAACATCGATATTTTTTACATCGATGTTGTGTCAGTGAACTGCAGTGACTGCCGACTATGATAGAGGTTATGTGAAGGTGATGCAGAATTAGGTGGTGTACATTGTGTAAGACGAGGTAATGATGGCGAGTCTTTTGGCATATAACATGGAAGAGATTTTGAGAATAAGCTCTTGAATACTCTTGAGTCTGTCATTGCAGCCAGACGTTTTTTGATGTTGAGTAGCTCGATGGCAGGCAGATGGCCTCCATACCTGTCCTCCACATCATATGCCTCAAAGGGTAGGGACGCCGTTCGAAAAGTAACCTCTAGATCTTCCTTAGGAATGACCAAGGCATTCCTGTTTACTGTGTACCCTGATCTTAAATCTGGCCTTGAATACTTAAGGGAACATATTGACTCAGAATTCATGCTCGTCAGGAAGGAGGTCATTCATCACAAGGCACTTTCTCTATGTTTTTCAGCCACAGCATTGACGTTTGATGAAAGGATGGCATCTTTTCATAAAAGGAAAATGCTTTCAGTACGAAAGTGACAGAAAAACACTTAGATGGCTTTCCGTCGGACATCTTAATGAGGCCCTGACAGCTCGTCGGAGGTTTTCTGCCCGACATCAGATGTTTCCGTCTGACCGCAGTATTACAATACTGGCAGTCGGAGGGAAACCTGCGACACCTATGCAGCCTACAGAAAACGAAAACTCAATCAGAGATCCAGTGAACAACATCCAACAGATCCGAGACGCCGGTAAGCGAGTACCCAGTGAACGACACACACACTTCTCAAGATTGCCTGTCTCCAGGTGATGGAGACAAAGAAACACCTTTTCCGACAGTTTCCTTGGTGCAGTTCCAAGTATGCACACTCCGACACTCACAAAGCGTATAATCTGTGCTTATCCTCAGAGCACAAAGAACACAAGTGTGCAGCCTGCACATTGTTTAAAAACAATAAGACACTTTAGGCCCGAAGGGATCGTCTTCTGGCACATAAGGCGGACGAGCTGGCAGCCGAGGCAGAGTTCTTGCATGAATTTGAGGAAAACATTGAGGCCGGTGCAACAACAGGAGGTGGGGTCATCATCGCCAGCCCCCATTATATCACCTCTGCTTCATACTCCTGTAATTAACAAACTCCGGTTCAGGGGGCCCACATCGCCGTCGCTGATTCCTGTGCCGGGACCAAGGACCAAGACTACGTCAAGTACCGTGAGTACTGTTGACCCACCATGTGCTAAGAAGATCTTGCACACACGTCCACCACCATGCAACAGTGCGCCACAGCACTCAGGTGTGAGCTGACACCGCAAGCATGCCTCGGAGCCAAGATGGGACAAGAACATTCTTGATCGGGCGACAAAGCCACATCATGGGAACAACTCAAGCACCATATCGGCACTGAAACACAAGTCAGCACTGACAGACCCATCAGCACCAAAAGCTGCCAAACAAACTTTAACCCCACATAAAATATCAGATCTGAATAAACGCTTAGGATCGAGCATCTTGGAATCCAAGCAGCCCTCAGCTCCAAAGAAAGAAAAACACCATGGTCACACTTCAGGACAGAAGAAAAGCCATACCTCTGGGGTTACAAAGACACACACAGTTTCTGAGGACACTTCACCGGCTCCAAAGAAACAAAAGATGCAATCTTGTATGCTGACTGAGAAACAGAGCATAGTTTTTGAAGGACTGCAACACTTCATGCAGCAAAAGCTTAAAGAGACTGGCAAAAGACAGGCACAAGAGGAGGGTCTGCCACTGCCTCCACCATAAAAGGCACCAGAACACATGGCCACAAGCCCAATGACTTTTAGCTCACCTGGCTCCCCACAAACACAATAACCCTCTCCATAAGAAGAGGAAGAGGGGGAGATCAAAGACATATTCACAGGGGACACAAGACACCCAACACACCTCAGACCCATGGGATGACTATGACGTGGTTCTCTCTGATGCAGACATGGAACCACCAGTACCAACAAAGCCATCACCACCAGATGACACCTCTTCATATCACACTGTCATTCAGAGAGTAGCAGAGTATCACAAGCTCCCAATGTACACCACTGAGGAGAAAATGTATTTCTTGGTTGAGACACTTTTGCGCACTGAGCGCATGGTGCAATAGCTGCCCCTGATAGGATCCGTACTGATTGTATCCAAAGACATCTTCAAAGACCCAGTCAAAACTAGGGTCTTAACACCTCGCATTGAGAGGAAATACAGACCGTCACCAACTGATCTTGTATACATCAGGGGCCACCCCCCCTGCAGACTCCCTAGTCATCACAACCACCAGCAAAAGAGCTGCAGCACAGGGCACTTTAGATGCACCTCCTCCAGACAAAGAAAGCAAGAGGATAGATGCTACAGGCAAAAGGGTGTCAACAGGACATGCTAACCATTGGAAGTTTGCAAACTTGGTGGGGCGACTCTCCGGCTACAACAGACCGCTGTAACAGAGCAACCTGGGATGAGATGCAAGAACTCATACAACATCTCCCAGACGAATATAAAAAGCGAGGAGAAGACTTAGTAAACGAGGGCAGGCAAATATCTAATGTCACAATCAAATGTGTGCTAGACAGGGCAGACACTGCTGCGAGGGGCATCAATACCTCAATCATACTGCGTTGACATGTGCGGTTATGCATCTCAGGCTTCAAACCAGAAGTACAACAACACATTCTCAATGTCCCCTTTGACGGGGAAAACCTCTTTGGGCCAGCTTGAAAAAAATCAAAAAAGACACAGATATCGCCAAATCGATGGGTGCCTTGTAAACAATGCCTCAAAAGCAGCAGCCCTTTCTATGTTACCAAGGTAGAGGGGCCACAAAGCCATCCACCAGTGACAACACCTTATATCAACGCCAACAACAACAGTACCACCAGCAAAACTGTGGCTAGTATTGAGGCGGATACAAAAACAAAGGTAAAGGTAGAGGCACACCCAATAAGGGGGCCACTACACCAAAACAGTGACTCACCCACACTTCCCCCAATCACAAAATACCAGTCGGGGGAAGGCTGCAACAATTCCACCACTTGTGGCTAGATATAGCATCAGACCAATATGGGTACTACAAATTTTCAGGCAGGGATATTGCCTAGAACTAACCCAACAGCCACCAACTATCCCACCAAAAAGACACATACTAAATCCACAGCATCTACATCTGCTGAAGAAAGAAGTAAAGGTATTATTGCTAAAAGGGGTCATAGAACCTGTCACAAGGAAATATCTCAACAGAGGAGTATACTCCTTTTATTTCCTCATACCAAAAAAGGATGGGTCACTACGGCCCATTCTGGACCTACGTCCGCTCAATCAATATATACTGTCAGAACACTTCCATATGGTGACATTGCAGGATGTGATACTGCTATTACAAAAGGGCGACTCTATGACTGCATTAGATCTGAAACACGCATACTTCCACATCCCGATACACATGGCACATCACAAGTACCTCCGGTTTGTGGTAAGTGGACGTCATTATCAATTCAAAGTGCTACCATTCGGGGTGACAACAGCCCTAAGGGTGTCCACAAAATGCCTAGTAGCAAAATTTTGAAGAGAAAACATACATGTCTTTCTCTATCTGGACGATTGGCTGATCAAGAGTCCAACCAAAGCCACATGTCTAAAAGACACTAAAAGCACAATCAACCTGTTACACAAATTGGACTTCACAGTCAATGCAACAAAATCCCATCTCCTACTGCTCAATATACAACTCTATCTCGATACACAATTTAATATCGGGGACAGCATACCCTAATCCACAAAGGGTTCTCAATATCCAGAGCCAACTGGATCTTTTTCAGCCACAGTGTCGCCTACCAGTCAATACAGTGACATGCCTTCTAGGGATGATGGCTTCATGCATTGCAATAGTGCCTCATGCGAGACTACACATAAGACCCCTCCAAGAGTGTTTAGCATCACAGTGGTCACAAGTGGGGGGCAACATGTACGATCTAGTGTTTGTTTCAGCCAAGGTCCATCAATCACTACAATAGTGGACCACAAACATACTGACAGGAAGAGCCTTCAAGGACCCAATCCTGCAAGTGACAATCACAACTGATTCATCACTCATGGGTTGGGGTGTTCATATGAAGGTCATTGTGGTTCAGGAACACTAACCCACACACCAACAGAATTACATTGCTCATCAACATGTTAGAGTTCCTTGCCATATACATGGCTCTCAAAGCATTCCTGCCAAACATAACAGGGAAAAATGTCCTTCTACAAACAAACAATATGACAGCAATGCTTTACATTCAGAAACAGGGAGGATCCCATTCCATCCAACAATCGCACCTAGCACAGAATATGTGCAAATGGGCAAATAGTCACAAAGTCTACCTCCTAGCACAATACATACCAGGACAGGACAACTCTGCTGCGAACCTGCTAGGCAGGACACAGCAACAAGTTCACAAGTGAGAAATGCACACTCAATTAATACAACAATACTTCCAACAGTGAGGAAACCCCAACAATAGATCTGTTCGCCACCATCGAAAACTTAAAATACCAAAGTTTCGCATCCAGACACCCTCAATCCAAGGGAAACGCACTATGAATGAACTGGTCAGTGTTATTTGCATATGCTTTTCTGCCTCTCCAACTCATTCCATACGTGGTTAGGAAACTCAGACAGACTTCATTAACCTTGATACTCCCACATGAGCTCGACAACCATGGTACGTGACACTATTAGAGCTATACCTAGTACCTCACAAGAAGCTACCCAACTATCCAAACTTTCTCACTCACAGCGGGGGGCAGGGTGAGACATCCCAACACTCAACAGCTCAATCTGGCTCCTGAAGTCATAGAGTTTGGAACTTTTTAAAAGAGGCCAACAGACCGTCCAAAAGGGCACGCTATGCTACTGAATGAAAACGTTTTGTTCACTGTTGTGATTTACAAAACATTCATCTATCCTCTCCAACAGAACAACAACTAGTTTGTTACTTGTTACATTTGCAAAAAGAACATTCAGCATATACCTCCATACGCCTACATTTAGCAGCCATTGCAGCATATTTACAAAACAGGAAGCATCAATCCCTTTTCCGCATTCCTGTCATCAAAGCATTCATGGAAGGATTAAAACAAGTCATTCCACCTCGTACACCACCTGTACCTATATAAAACTTAAACATAATGTTAATAAGACTCAAGGGGCCAACATTTTAGCCACTTCATACCAGTCAAATACACTTTTTAACATGGAAGGTAGCTTTCCTTGTAGCGATAACCTCCATACGAAGGGTCAGAGAAATACATGCGCTCACTATTGAGGACCATATTTTTAAGTGTTCCCAGATAAAGTGCGTTTAGGCACAAACTCAAAGTTCCTACCAAAAGTTATATCACCTTTCCATTTAGATCAAATTTTAGAGTTATCAGTTTTCTTTCCAAAACCAGAAACTGCAGCAGAATGTTGTTTACATAGACTTGGTGTTAAACGTGCACGTCTTTACTATTTGGAACACACAAAACCATTCATAAAAACACAACAGCTGTTTGTATCTTTCTCAATTCTACGTAAAGGTAATGCCATCTCAAAATCAGGAATAGCATGATGGATAATCAAATGCATACACATTTGCTATGTCAAAGCACAACGAGCATTAACAACCATGCCAAGGGTTCATTCAACAAGGAATAAAGGAGTCACAATGGCATATATAGTGAATATCCCTCTCATTGACATCTGCAAAGCAGCAACATGGATAAACCCACACACTTTTACAAAACACTACTGTGTGGATGTATGAGCCAACATACTCTAGTTGGATAAACAGTCCTTCGAACATTATTTCTAGGAAGCGCATCAACTCATGCCTAAGGCCACCAAGACAGGGGTACTGCTTTACAGTCTTTACATAGAATATGTATCTGTAGCCAACACATGCTACAAATGGAGTATGTTACTTACCATGTAAGTATCTTTTGTAGCGTGTACTCCTGCAGATTCACATGCACCCTCCCGTCTCCCTAGCAGGTATTAGATGCCGACAAATATACACACATATACAGCATGTTATACCGCAAAGCTAACTTAGCGGACTATATCATCCCTCCCTATATGGCATGGGGGAAAAACATGATCTAAAAAGGAGCCGTGGAACATGCGCAATACCTCAAGGGGGAGGAGAGATGATGTACAATGCCGATCATAAAACTTTCTCGTGCAAAAGCAACTTGCACGGTCCGGGCACTATTCTAGATGGCAGGAGTGTGCATAGTATGTGAATCTGCCGCACTACAAATAGATGCTTACAGGGTAACATACTCCTTTCTTTACACTTTTGTGAAGCGAGTGATAGTTTTGAAGAATAACTGCCTCCTTTTTCAAATAAAATAAAATTTGGCCAAAATGGACTACAAACAGGCCGCTAAATGAGTGCTTTAATTTTGAAAAGTTTGCTTTTCTAATGAAAAATATTTATTGGATGTATGTTATGACAGTGCAACAGAATGTGGCACATGGGCAGGACTGTGCACTACTAACACTTCTCAACGGAGATTACTAGGAGAACAAGCTATTGCCCTTGTGATTTGTCCTTATTGTTTTTTAGGTTTGTATGACTAATCACATTTATGATAGTAGCCTGCAAAAGACTAAATAAAATTACACATTTTGATACAAGTTTGTTTACATAAAATGTTTACACAATAAACATAAAGGGGTTAGGTACAAACTGTGTATTTCATTTATTACAAAGAGAATAGAGATAACATGCCTCTTCAAGGTAATTCAGGTCTCTTAATGCCCCTTCGCACGAAAAATAAAACTAACTAAACATTGGATGGCAGCCCCAGAGCAATATACCTTGGCATAGCATCTGCTCCTTTCTGTAACTTGCTACCTTTTTGTTCCTTCACAACACTGGCCCAAATGGGAACAAGTGCAGCATTCCTCCATATCCCTGGTCAAACCTGCAAACTACTATGAAAAGCCGCTCCGGACCACAGGATCTTCAAGGTTGCGACTGTCAGGTTGAGCAGATTCTCAGAACAATCTCTTACTCTTACATAGGCCTAGCCCCTTGATATACCTCCGTAAAACATTGTTATCCGGAAATGATCATTTTTTGTGTTTTTGTATCATAAGGGAAGTAATTTAGCTTGGGGTAGACATTGTTAATCCAGTCTGAATTTTTCTGGACAACATTTTTAAAAATGGCAGATGTGTTGCAGTGATGATGTAATATTTCAGGAACCATGGGACCTATATACTTCATTTTGATATCAAAACATAGGCTTAGGGGTCAAGTAGGCTTATAGAGAGAGAAAATAACTCCTCAGAGCAAACATTCCACCATTTTCCAAAATGCTGGCTCTATAATGAAGTATTTTAGCCACCATATTGGTAATCTATTTTAATATTGTTCCTGTTTCAGTTTCCTGTTGATTCAAATTCGTAAACATGAACGAAGCAGGTAGTAGCAGAGGATCTTTACCTCCTGACAGTGTTGCTAATTACAAAATCTGAGGACTCCTTCAACAACGAAAAATGTGTCATATGCCAAACTAATCCGAAAGAAAATCTAACATCCACTACGGCTGGACGGAAGAAAGTTTGAGATGCTTCAGAAATACTGCAAAGCCAAAGTTCACAAAAGTTTGAAGCTGATGGGTGAAGAGGATCAAATATTTTATCATTGTAACAACAAGTGCTGCAAGTCGTATACAATGAAAAAAAGCCTGGAATTTTTTTTTGTCAAAAAATAGCAGAACCCAGTGAATCACAACAAGAGTTTGAGTTTTCTGAGAAAGCAATGACAACCAAACCCAATGCCCGTCCACTTAGAAGATTGATGGCTACCCCTCGTCCACCTCCAACAACTGATCACAAAAGCAGAGGACCTTCAATTTGTTATCTGTGGTTTAGCCAGAACATGGACCAGAAGGATTAATGAAAGAACAAAGTACAGAGTATGTGAGTCTCAAAGGGAAAATATGTTTTTATCTGCAGCTGGTTTCTTCCAAGATGAAGTTTTTAGCCGAGTATCTGATCTAAACAGTGAAGTGAATGTATTTGCAGTGGATTTGTATGCCCACCGGAACTGCATGGATGCATACATTTGAAAATATGAATGTACAACGAGCTCCCAGCAGCAACGTAACAGCCAGCCTTCAGTTAAATTTGCACTCTTTGAAAAAGCAAATTAAGTTTTAAAGCCACTCTTGAGTGCTGGCTATGGATTCTCACTCACTCAGTCAGATCAGAGAAATAATGGTCAACATTGATAAAACTGAATTGATCCATAAGAATGAAATTAAGATTTTTTGGTCAGAATGTACAATGACAGAAATAGTTTTTTTCAGTCTAACAATAAAATGAGCTACTTACGTGGTAGACTGGGATGTGATGATGGCTTGCACTGATTTTGCAATCAGTGCAAGCCATCCTCACATCCCAGTCTGCAAAATTGGAACAAAGCTTGGAGTTTAACTGCTGAATCTGTGAAGTTTCTAAAAGGATTTTCTGAGACAGAAGAAGAATGTGACTTTAAAGACGGAGAAAAATACTTTGTATGTGTGAGGAAAGCAAGTTCTGACTGTCACACATTTGATGTTCTTTGGTACAGTCAGTTCAAGAGATCAGTCCTGCTAAGTGACCTTGCACCAATGTCATATTCTGTACATAGACACATTAAAACAGCGTTCTACTTGATCAGAAGATGTGTAAATATTTTGGATCATGATTATGTAGAGAAAGATCTGTGTGAATTTGGTTGGAAAGATATTGATGGGGTTCTAAAACCTACAAACTTCTAAAGCCTCTACCCACAGAACTTACACATACATGTTCTTATAATACTTGTGCTATAAAAAGTTGTCCCTGTCGATATGCTCTTCTCAAATGTTCAACATTCTGCTAATGTCCCTCGCATTCGAAGAACCACCACCGGCGGCAGATCCTTCTCCCACCCCGCCGCCAAGACCTGGAACACCCTTCCACTAAGCCTACGACAGACCCAAGACCTGCTGACCTTCAGGAGGCTACTCAAGACCTGGTTGTTCGACCAGTAGCAGCACCCCCCCCCCCTTTTTTCTCCCCCAGCGCCTTGAGACCCTCGCGGGTAAATAGTGCGCTTTACAAATTCTGTGATTGATTGATTGAATGTACCACAAGCTATTGCTGATTCAAATAAATAAAGGGCCACATGCATCAAACTTAGGAATTGCGATTTCTAAATTGCGATTTTTAGGAAATCGCAATTTAGGAATCACAATTCCTTATGCATGTAGGAATCGCAAAAGAACATTCCTTATTTGCGACTCGCAAATTGCGAATCGCAAATAAGGAATGGCTTCCCATTCATTCCTATGGGCCTAGAGGCCCATAGGAATCAATGGAAATTGCATGCGCAATTTGCGAGTACCAAATAGGTACTCGCAAATTGTGCATGCAATTTCAAGGGTGCCAAAAGGACATGCTGATGCACCCCTGAAAGTGCAATTAAAAAACATGTTGCACACATACATGCCCCAAGGGCATGTCTGTGTGCAACATAGAACTTTGAAAAATTCACTTTGTGCATTTTTCAAAGTTTTAGCAAATTACCATCAACTTTAAGTTGATGGTAATTTGTGTTTCTTAAAAGCAAAATCGCATTTTTTTTTGTTGCATTGCATTTAGGGAATCGCAATTTGCGATTCCCTAAATGCAATTGGAATTTAAGTAATCACAAATTTTGCGATTACTTAAATAGCGATTTTTGCATTTGGGATGATGCATCCCAAATGCAAAATTGCTATCGCAAAGGGGCAGATTCTGCGAATCTGCCCCTTTGCGACCGCAAAAAAACAATGATGCATGTGCCCCAGAGTGAATTATGAAAATGTGTCTAAAACGGGAGTGGTAAACATATTTTTTTCATATTCAGATCATAAACATTGTTTGGTGTCTACATAAAATGATTAAAAACCATTATTATTTGTTTCATACCGCCATTTTGGAAAATGGTAGAAGGGTTGCTCTGAGGAGTTTTTTTCTGTCTCTATAAGACTACTTGACCCCCAAAACCCATGTTTTGACACCAAAATGAAGTATATAGGTCTCATGGTTCCTGAAATATTACATCATCACTGTAACATATGCGCCATTTTAAAAAATTTCCTCTAGAAAAATTTGGCCTGAATCAGCAATGTCTACCAAAGCTAAATTACTTCTCCAATGATCCAAAAACACAAATAAAAAATAAAAATCTCTGGACAAAAGTTTTTTAACAGAGGTATATCAGGGGGCCGGGATTATACAAGACCAGAATATAAAGTTACGTAGCAGATGTAACACAGAAGCTCCTCCTTTGTAAACCTGCATCCAAAAGTTGCATCCTCACTGGGACTTCCATTCACTCCCCTTTTTTTTTTTTTTTTTTTTTTAGGGACCTGACCCAGTCTGAGAGTATCCAATGAGGCATAATCATAGGACCAAAGGTGTTTTTTCAACTCAAAACATAACCAACATAAACCCCGAAATGCTAGCCACAAGATGACTACCGCTGAGCCCAATTAAGCAATCCCTCCCATATTACTTTCCTCTTGCTATTCTGTAATCTACCCAGATCTATCTTAGAAATCTTATATAACGAGGATAACCATTCTACGTGTGTCGGAGGTGTGACCTCTACCCATCTGCGAATCTGCCCCTTTGCGACCGCAAAAAAACAATGATGCATGTGCCCCAGAGTGAATTATGAAAATGTGTCTAAAACGGGAGTGGTAAACATATTTTTTTTTCATATTCAGATCATAAACATTGTTTGGTGTCTACATAAAATGATTAAAAAACATTATTATTTGTTTCATACCGCCATTTTGGAAAATGGTAGAAGGGTTGCTCTGAGGAGTTTTTTTCTGTCTCTATAAGACTACTTGACCCCCAAAACCCATGTTTTGACACCAAAATGAAGTATATAGGTCTCATGGTTCCTGAAATATTGCATCATCACTGTAACATATGCGCCATTTTAAAAAATGTCCTCTAGAAAAATTTGGCCTGAATCAGCAATGTCTACCAAAGCTAAATTACTTCTCCAATGATCCAAAAACACAAATAAAAAATAAAAATCTCTGGACAAAAGTTTTTTAACAGAGGTATATCAGGGGGCCGGGATTATACAAGACCAGAATATAAAGTTACGTAGCAGATGTAACACAGAAGCTCCTCCTTTGTAAACCTGCATCCAAAAGTTGCATCCTCACTGGGACTTCCATTCACTCCCTTTTTTTTTTTTTTTTTTTCGGGACCTGACCCAGTCTGAGAGTATCCAATGAGGCATAATCATAGGACCAAAGGTGTTTTTCAACTCAAAACATAACCAACATAAACCCCGAAATGCTAGCCACAAGATGACTACCGCTGAGCCCAATTAAGCAATCCCTCCCATATTACTTTCCTCTTGCTATTCTGTAATCTACCCAGATCTATCTTAGAAATCTTATATAACGAGGATAACCATTCTACGTGTGTCGGAGGTGTGACCTCTACCCATCTCCTACAAATCTCTCTTCTGGCTAACAAGATTGAATAAAAAAGGAACCCCCTTGCGGGGCCTACAACTTCACTAGTTATGCCAAAGATAATTAAGACGAGAGAGATTTGAACTGGGGTACCTATAATATCGGCTAGAGTTGCCACAACACTCTCCCAGAATTCTTTTATCACTGGACACTCTTTAAACAGATGTATATCGGTGGCATTTACCAAGTCACATTTCTTGCATCTAACTGGGGGCCTTTTGCTATTTTTGAAAGTCTAGCTGGAGTTAAATAGGCCCTATGTGTAGTAAAGTAGTGGTTCCTCCTCAACCAGGCGGGTTTTACAATAGAAAAGAGTGTCTGAAAAGAAGTCTGCCACACCCTCTCCCAACACTCGTCTGGCATGGAGGCTCCCCACAATTCTTCTGCCAGTTTAAACTCTCCATCAATAGTTTCCACAATGGACCAATAGTAAAAAGAAACCTCTTTCCCCCCAACAGGCCTTGAAACCAATTGATCCTCAAGAGTGTTTCCTATACCTATCGGATTTTTCAAATTCTGTGACCAACTCAGCAGCTGCACATACTTAAACCTGGACATACCCTCCTCCAGCATGTTATGAAAAAACTCCCAGGGTAGAAGGGACCCTTCAGAAGCCAAATCCTTCCATACTAGTAACCCTGCTGTTCTAAGTGGTATTGCTAATTTATCCTTCAGACATTCAGGAACCCCCGGAGAGTCCCAGAGCGGAGCTAAGCTGGAGTAATAGTTAAGGCCAGTACGCTGCCTAATTCTGAACCATATCCGAGCTGCGGCCAAAAGAACTTTCAACCTGATCTTCTTGAAGTACTTTTGGTCACCAAATTTAAAGAGGAAACCCTCAAGCGGCAATCCTACCCCCTTCAGCATGGCCAAAAACATAATACCTCTTTCTGAATCATCTGGGGATTTTAACAGCATCCTAGAGTGCGATAATTGAAAGGCCCATGCATAATACTGAAGGTCAGGGAGTGTAAGGCCACCCTTCTCCCTTTTGCGCCTTAGCTTCTTCCATGCTATTCTTGTGGATTTGTATGCCCAGGCAAATGAATTAATAGCTTGTTGTAATTTGTCTATTGCCTGTTTTTCAAAGTGCAAAGGAATAGTGTTGAAAAGGAAAGTAATTTTCGGTAGTATAATCATTTTAATCAGATTAATTCTACCAAGAATAGTCAAAGGGAGATGTGCCCAAGATCTCATGAGCTTCTGACAATCCCTAGAAATATTGGCAATATTAGTCCCCGCTATCTTATCTATGTTCTGTACAATCCTTACACCCAAATATCTCATGTCACCCCTGGTCTGGTACCCGCTCCCCGGCAAATTCCATGTCATGATCTCTGTTTTTTCTGCGTTCACCTCATAGCCAGAAACCCGACCAAAATCTTGTGCCAACCTGATGACCTGAGGGAAAGATACCTCCAGCTCTGATGACAAAATCAAAACATCATCCGCATACAGGGCGACCTTCCTCTCCCCATTCACTCCCCTTTTAAGAGGATAGTAACTTCCATTGCCCCTTATAATTTGAGAAATAGAGAGAACCTGTGCTAGCTAAACAGTTCTTTGAAAGTATGGGGTGGAAGGAATTAAGCTGTGTTAAACTTGTGTAATCTACCATCCTTCCCAACATTTCCCATTTCAAATTAATTTGTTTTCTTCTAATAGTGCAGTTGTACTAAATATCCTGTAAATGTGGAACATTGTCTTCAGTCGAATCATGTTGCTTTCTTTGTTGTGACCTTTTCTATTTGGCCATTGTAGGAAATGGCAGCACCACACAGGGAGTTACTGAAGTCTTTTAGAGGAGCCGCTTCGGAGGATGGTCCGTTTGTCAATGACACAGGGAAGGAGCCGAACACACAGAGGGGACACCTTCACAGTCCCAACAGGGAATGCGATCCTTCCTTTGTGAGAGACTTGCAGTCAGAGTCAGTAGCTGAGGATGGTAAGAAGACCTGTGTTGACTCTACATTGAAACCAAATGGAATTATTTCTAAAGCACAGCAAAAATAACAAGGAGACATTTCGTTTTTTTAGGATATTTAAAGCTTGACCACAGACACTTTGATCTTTACTAGAACCTTAAATTTTTAACAAAGACCTAAATATAAATGCCACTTCCATTGTCAGCACAACTTCAAACCAAAACGTGTCCTAAGAATGTCTTCTTAGAGAAGTTCATAAAATAGGACTATAATGGGTTCCAGATTATTTCTTTGCTTCCCAACAAAAATAAATATCATTTTAGGAATTGGTAAATGACATTGGTTTAGTATGACAGCCTCTTTCTCACTTTTAGGAAAAAATTGTTACTTCACTGTTCACTGCTTTTCAAAGTCTTCAGATCATGGGATGTCAATTGACAGGCTACAGAATGCTAAATTATTTGATTGAATTCTTTGAGAAATTAATTTTTGGGGAAAAGTGTGGGTGGTGCTAAGAGATCCAGCACTCAAACACGTCAGTACAATCATGCCTTAGTAAGCAGGACTAAGAACATAACCATAATTGAAAAGCTTAATTTGTTGACAAATAATTTTGGATTCTAGTGGATACTTACTACAGATTCCTGAACTTGTATCTATTCTAAAGCCCCAGACTGTATCCAGAAAACTCAAAAAGCAGTTCTCCTGCTCACCGGTAGGTGGTATGAGCAATCCACATCAACTCCAACTTCAGTAGTGATGAACAGAGCTGCACATAAGCACCGCACGTGTGCTAATGTCAGTTCCTTTTCATCTGCCCCATCAGATGTGGATCTTGAGCTCTGCTCCTCTTCACTCCGTGAAAAGATTTTTTTCTTACAATTTTCACTAAATTCTTCAAGTGTACCAGTGGTCACCCACTAAGACTACAGGCTTAAGCCTTGTAGGGACAGTCGCTAACAGATGTCTGTGATACATCCACCTCAAGGAGTGCTTCTGATGCTTAGGTTCAGTGCATACGTCCAAGGCCTGCAATGACTGTGCCCAGATGAATCTAAAAGCCATGCAAGAATGCAAACCTCTACATAGCAAAACACCACAAGACTCCAGCAGCTCCCACTCCAGGTTGAAAACAAGTGCAAACGAGCTCCTGAAGTCGTTCCCACAGCAGATCTTCATGGTCGAAGTCTTTGGGAAAGTTCAAAAAGAAACACAGTTCCAAGCAGGTTTTGGCCCCTTTGCACCATTTTTATTCTCTGGGCAAGGTGGAAAGGTGCCACCATGCTTCCAGGTCTCGCTCCCATTCCAACGAGCACCTGATTCCAACTTTTGTCCCAATGCACACCTAGTTCACAAGCCAATCAGTGACATCACAGCAGGTTGGAGCCTTTTGAGAAGCCACTCTATTAGACCCTAACAATCCTACAGTCAAGATACCACTAGCGGATCAGACCTCAGTGCCACCTATGCCTCTTGATCATGCTTTGGATTCCGCACCAGCTTTGATGCCAAAATCTGGGTCTCGACATTAATGCTGGCACTGCTGCTAGAGGAGCCACAACTTTTTTGTGGTATTCGACTTGAGCCAATTTTGTCTCGACCAACGCTACACACGTATACTGATGTGGTGCAGCCAATACTCAATCCTTCAGGCACAATTCCACTACTGCACAGTCACACACAGCTACTACACCAACCTTTTGGCTCTGACTCTGACCAGAGCCAGCAATACAGCAATAAAAATGGAGGGGATGGGGAATAGGTTGCCTCACTCACTTTACACTGAAGATAATTGGTATGTGGATTTACAAGATGCTAGTGGGCCGATTAACTCACCCAATGAGGGGTTGGTTCCTTTCCTGGACCAGCAATGGAAGTAAGTGCATCCTTTAACTATGGAATTTAAAACCAACGTACTTGCTGAGGTCCTTCTGCTTGGCCAGGCACTGACCAAACCTCTTCTACCTTTCAATGAGGCCCACTCTGATACGCTCATTAGCACATGGACAAACCATGTTCTGGCCCTCTGGTCAATCGGCAGGTCGGACGTCACCATAGACCAGCACCGGGCGAACCTGCTTTCTTAACCCAGCACCCAGCTTCTGAGAGTTTGGCAGTGAAATTGTCCATCAGCAAAGTCAACCCTAATGCCTTCCCGGCAACTGCTCCTGAAAGAGTCCAAACACATGGAAATGTTTGGCAAAAGAATCTTCTCCTTGGCCAGCCTTGACTTCAGGTGAGTCAACTCCAGCTGGCTCCTTGGTCGTTACACTCACTCATTCTAGAACATGGTTGGTGGGATCTTACCAGAAGTTCTACAAGACTTATCAGCTTAATTGGCCTAAACCATTAGTAAAATGAGAATCCCCAGCACTCATACAATGTCATAATAGTGTAAGACCCAAACAGTCAGGATATTGTATTGAATGAAGAAACAATTTGTTACCAGATTATACAATCTTGTGTTCTTCTGTACAATCCACTTGTATACAGATTCTTGCTTCGAAAAACAGCCAACATGTGTTTCGTCACTGTGTGACTTCATCAAGGCTGTGAAATTCATAACAATGAAAACGAAATTAAGAACAATCATCAGATAAAAGGGATAATATATTATAGATGTGAGAAGTAATAGGAGAAGTTGGTAAGATGTAACGAAAAGAGATAAAACGCAGAGACAAGCAAAAACGTAGAAACTAAGTGTGAATCGAAAATGGAAATAATCTGTGAAGAACAGAAGGTAAATTTAAGGTGAGCACCCACGATACGAAATAAAGGGTGAGAAGGTCCATGTCCATAAAGATTGTAAAGTGAGTTCCAAACGCATCTGTCCCAGAAGGAGATGTAGTATGTCAGAAAAGGTATGGTGATTAACCTGCCAAACCTTAAGAAGGTACGAAAGCAGTCCAAGAGCATGTATATCCCGGCCCTACAGTGTCTCTAATGGTCTGTAGTGTGTAAATTAAGGGTAAAACCTCCCCATCTAATTTTGGTATATCTAACACAACTGTTGTAAAAAGAAGAATGACCAGGTTATAAATCAGAGCATGAAAAATGTCTTAAATCTTAATGCGGATCCCTATGTTACTTTACATTATAATGAATGGGATCAACCTTTGGAGTGGTAGATAATATTCAATAATTAAGTTCTTCCAAGAAATGTGTCAAGAGAGCTCTATTAAAGACCCACTGTGCCTAAAATGCCCCCAGGTAGTGTTTCATCAAACGTTCACGAGCTAGTAAAATAAAATAGGCCTGATTAATAAAAATTTAACAATGTATACATAAATAAGGCTACATAACCCGAAAAGTGTAGAGGTTGACCAAATATGTCACTCACATATTCAAAAAGTCAATATTGAGTGAACCTTCGGCGGCGTATTTTAGTCAACTGTAATGAGAGAACACTGATTACACGTCTCGCTTGTGTATTAGCAAGAGAAACAGATCTATGGTGGAATGAGACAAAGAGTATCATTTTCAACATCTATTCCATTTGAGCATATAGTAATTCATTGAAAAAGGGTCATAAGTCACTGGTGACTTCATGTCAAGGGTAGTCTGCAAACAATTAAACCCCATGATGAAACGAAATACAAATTTCAGCTGTCCATTAAAAGTGCCAATGCACTGATCCTAAAGACCTTTTACATGTGTCAGACCATCAATTGTGTTACTCCAGAAATAGAAGCAATTGAAGCAGCATGACTAAAAAGTTACACATACCAGTGGCAAAGTCTTACCCAAGTGAATGAATGAATGAATGAATATGAAATTTGTAAAGCGCGAACTAAGCCCAAGGGCGTCAAGGCGCTATAAGCAGACCTAGGGGTGCAGACAAAGAGACATGCTCATACCGAGGTCTGAGTCTTAAATGAAACATCCAAACATGTAACGTGAACAAAAGGAGTCCATAGTAGGCTCCTATCTGAAAAGTAAAAACACACCATAATGTCACCTACATCAAAATGTTTGTAAGCTATGTCCATAGAGGAAGCCGAACCAATATATCTTCAATAAACTCATAAAATGTTTTTTGACAGTTACAATACCAGTACTAAATGGACCATGTGTACGGATCCCAAACACCTCGTACGTGCTTCCAATTGTATGTCAAAATGTTTGCGGTAGTTGACAATACATAAAACCCCAAAGCATACCCGTGCAACGGATAATAAGGAAAGCAAGTACGATACTGAAAAATCTGTTTTGTGGCACCTGCATATAGTCTATTGCAATAGTTCAGTCTGGATGTGATTATTGCAAAGGACACTGTCTTTCTTGCTGCACGGGGGAATGTAGTCAAATAATTATTTTCAATGATTTTATTAAGTTAAAACACATTCCTGCCACTGCAAGAGCTTGTCTTGGACAGACTTGCGATTCCTCAAAGGAAAATCTTTCAAAGATTATAGGGCTAAAAGCCTCATTTGATGCATTGGGTTGAAGTAAAAAGATACCAGTGCCAACAAACCTTCAAAATTGGACTCAAATTCAAAAGATGATCGAGATCAGGGAGTGCTATAGAGAAGGACATTCCACCTCTCCTTAGAAAGAAAATTGTACTGATGGGTGACATTAAATCCAAAGAAACAGCTATAAATTTCATAAAAAATTAAAACAATGCCTCAATTCGAAGGGACTGAGTGCATACAAAAGAAAAAAGTTTGGCAGATGCAGAGCTCAAACAAAAAAACAATTTCCAAGACAGGACACAAAAACTCAGAGAGCAGTTAAATGAGGAAGTGGAAGCTGTATCCTGCTAGCATCTCCTGCGTTACAGGAAGAACAATAGGAGGAAGCACAGAATCATTATTACGAAGACACACAACTGCTCTTTCAAAAGGATATTTAGCAGGAAATTGAAGCAGACTTACCCTCTAAAGCATCCCCCCTGATGACTTAGGATTGTCCCATGCCCTATCAGGAGATCATCTCACACCTTACAAAGTGCAGCTAAAACATGAAGAATCCTGTTTTCTTCTGGTACCATTACTTCTACAGAGGAAAAACCAGTACTTGTCAGTCTCACATAGAGTGATTTAACAGGGTAGAGAAATATTTAAAGAACCAGTCTCTTCTAAGGAAGCAACGATGAGGGTAGAAAAAAATATAAACCATTCGCTTGAGACCCAGCATACGTGAAGCACAATTTACTATAATACTCTTCTTCTCACCACTATTTAAAAGATCGAACACTCAAGCATCCTTAGCCACCCCCTTGACTCTTCCAACCTCATCAAGGACGCCAAGCATCTGGATGCTGTTTGGTGGAAGATGGAATGACCAGCAGCTCATTGGAGGAACAGTTGATTCAACACATGCCAGAGAATCTAAAAATATATCCTAATTTTGGTACAGGAAGAGAAAGCCATAGCTAATAGGTTAGTATACCACCAGAATACAATTATACAAAAGAACACCAAGGTTCTTCAAAAAGAAGTGGAAGAAATGTTAAATAAATGAGCTATAGAAAAGGCACCAAAGAGGAACAACAAAGGGAATGTATTAGGTTTATTTCCTCATACCCAAACAAGATCTCACCTTAAGACCAATATTGGAGCAAAGAATCCTAAACAGATTTGTCAGAAATTGAATTTTCAAATTGGTAACTTAAAAGAGGCAATGCCGATGTTCAAAGATGACTCAATGGCAACAGTAGGCCTCAATTATGCCGACTTCAACATCCTAGTAAAAAAGGACCATAGCAATTATCTCCGGATTGTGATGGAAACATCCATTATTATTCGGAATACGTTTTGGGATAGTCAGCATGAACTAACTAATTTGGGGGCAGCACTCTTAGGATCGCAAATTATATATGTGTACCTTTGCTTGGACGTCTGGCTGGTAAAAGGGAACTCATTCCAACAAAGCCACTAACCAGGCTATTTGCATCTGATTTTCACTGAGTTTCGCAGTCAATATGAAAAAATCCCAGACCCCCAATCCATCGCAGAACAAGATTTTTCTTGGCCGGAGCTAGATACACCCAGAGCAACAGCTTTTCTCATTCAGAAGAAAGTTCTGGCATTACAGGAACAGGTTCACCTCTACTGCGCTTCACAGACTCTGTAATGAAATGAGTCGTGCTTAAAGCATCTCATAGCAATTGAGTTGTATGCATAATGAGTAAGTAAACAACAGAGACTAACCATTCAAAAACTATACCTTGAACTTCACAAGATCAAGGTGGCAATGCAAACAAGCCACACTTTACCCTAAAATTGTTTAATCTTTTCTTGTAATCCAATTTATTATTCTGCTCTCGTTCTTTCAGCAACCAAAGACACAGGCAGGAGGAGCACTCCTCACACTAGATCAGCGGTACTTGACTTTTGACTTCCGTGGGTTCTCAATGAATCACCATTGGAATCCAAAGGACCCCACCTAAACATGTGAAACTCAAAAAATACCCCAAAATACAAAAATAAGTATACATAAAAAAAATACAAAAATTATGAAATAGTTTCTTTAATGCACAAACAAAAGTCGAGATTTTAATGGGAAGGTTGGAGCTTTTCAAAATGTGATTTTATTTTTAAAATACAAAGTGGTATGCTAGGGTCTTTATATCGCTTTATCTTCTGTGCTAAAGATGGAGCCTTGCTTTTTGTCAGAGCATACTAATGCTTCAGTGAGGCCACACTACTGTTTGCTGTGCTTAGGCTGCTCTAACGAATCAAATTGAGGATATCAACCTAATTGTTAGCCTCCAGTTTCTGATACAGACTTCTAACCACAGATTCCCCACCTTAGAATATTCCCCAGGCATCAGACTGGACCCGGAAATCACCGGTGTTGACGTCTAGCATCATTCTCTCAGAGTCAGAGAGGAGAATAGGTTCCTCTTCAAGCGGTGCCATTGATGGCGTAGGTTGAACTGGGACCAGAAATGGTGAAGGCATTGGTGTAGGGGGTCGGTCGGATCTGGGGATGGATTCAGAGGGCCCGGCTGGTGTTGAGGGCAGACGAACCCACGGGAATCCAGCAGGAGCACCTCTCAGCTCAGTGGGGCCAGAGAGGGAGCCATTGGAACAAAAATGGAGGGCATGGCATCTTAGAATTCCTTGAGTTGGGCAGGAGTCACTCCAGCCCTGGGGAACTCTGGGAACCGTGAAGCAGACCTAGTTGTAGGCTCTGCGGGAAGAGTGATGGAGCAGTGCCTAGAAGCACAACGCTTGCTAGGGGAAGTCAGAGAACGTTTTGACTTCTTCTTGGGCTTCCTCAATGTACCCAACTTCGATGGGGACAACTTGGAGTGGGATGATAATCGTCCGCGGGATCGGACCTGAGAACGGGTCTGACATGTCCCTTGGGATCGGCACAGAGCCTTCTTCTTCCACTCCACCAGGAGCTGCATTGCCCGCTCACAAATCGCCTTCAGATGCATGTCCTTGCAGCCGGCGCAGGTCTTGGGGTTGTGGCCTGACCCCAAGCACCACAGGAAACACAAGTGTGGGTCACAGACAGACATTTGTTGGTGATATTCTTCACATTGTTTAAACCTCATGGGTTTGTTGGGAAGCAGATCCCTAGCACACTGGGAGCAAAGCTCTAAAAAGAGTCAACAAAAAGTCAAAAAAAGTGGTGAAAAAAGACAAAGATTGCTCTCCAGAGCTGCACTTTTGGCGCAGGAAGAAAGGAACGGATGCCAGCACACCAGGGTGGCGTCTACATAGGCACTGCCCATGTCACTCCTTATGTGGACAACACCGGCGTGTATCGCCCAATGATTCCTACCGGCGCACACAGGTCTTGCTCAAGTCTCTACCAGAAAATCGTTACTAAAGGTACGTAACTTGTTTTTCAAATCCCTTCACATTTACAGAGATTTTCGAAATTTTACTTTTTGTATTGTTAAGTGTATATACTTTATTCTGGTAATATTATTTGTTTTTCTACACAGTCTCGGACTCCTCAGTAGGGGTCATGGGCCCCGAGGGGTCCATGGACCACAAGTTAAAATCAGTGTCAGGGATCCCCTGTGGACCACGGACCACATGTTAAGATACACTACACTAGATGCAGAATAGCTGTATATGGAATACAGGAAATTAAAACAATTAATATGGATTAATTATTTGTCGCACCTGCCACACCGGGAAGGTGGTTACATGTAACCAAGAAAGCCATATCGAGACGGATAGTCCTAAGTTTACAGTTAAGCTGCTCCCCAGCAAAAAAACATTAAAAGCAAAGCCAAGGACACTCTGTGCAAGGAAGAAGGGGTCACCCTAACATACATTGTTAGTGCCTCTATAAACAATACTGATATTGTAGCAACAAGATCAAAACATACGTTTTCCAAATACTACTCTATGGTTGTACACTCAAGAAGGAATTCCCTGGTGGGGCAGGTGGCGTTTGAAACGTTTATTTGCAACTACCTGCACTTCACCGATTACTTTGCTGCACTTGTGAAGTTGCAAGGATGTCAAGGTACCCCTGGCTCTTGCTTCTTCACCAAGAATTTACTTACACAGCTGATTCCATTGCTCCCCAAATTTTTGGGGCCATTGGCGATGCTGCAATAAATTGCAGTGGTTAAGGAGGCCATGCTTTGAATCTTTATTGCCTTACCTGCTCCCTCTGGAACGCCTTCAGCCCACCTGATCCGAGGAGGTGTCGAGTCGGGTTCCTGCCATAGAGTCCACCCTTAGTGCTGTCTGTGCCTCCTGAACCCGCTTCAGGTTCAACTCTAACTTCATATTTCAGCTGTATTTCTCGATCCTCATGCGAGGTCCAGTGCTTTCTTCAGGACCTGGATTCCTGCCTATAGTTAGCCCAATTTGGCTCTATATATGGAACCTATGTTGTTGCGAGTGATCCTTTCACATTCATTCACATGCACACACATTTATACACATGATCTTTATACTCAACATTCGGAATCCAGTCCTCTCTGTTTGGGAACCTGTGAAAATACAAGTCATAAGAAATGAAACATACACCTGTATAACTGATTATTGTGATTGGTTGGTCATAAATAATTTGTGCATATGTTTTTGTGCAAATATATGTGCTGCATAGACACGCCTATCATTGCAATTAATAAATACATAGATCTCACTGTGCACAGTGCTGCTTGAGTGTGGCTGGTTTATAAATCATGCTCATTAATTCATCTTACCCCTAATAGGTATTGTAATGGGCCCGATGGAAGGAAGTACAAAAGGAGCCCTGTAATCACACATTGTAATGTTAAGAAATATGAGGCTTGTTGTAGTAGTCTCACTGAAGGAGTATGAGTTGTTTAAAGTAAGGATGTTTTAGAGAAGCAACAGGTAAAAGTAAACTTGCGTCCTCAAGAAGGCATGCCATCCATGTTCCCACTTGTGTTGTGCTTCTGGATGATGTCTGACTGATACGCAGATCCTTTCTATTAGTGTGAATCCTGTGCGCATGATGTGCCCGGCCCTGGTCCCACACGTCACCAGTGCATGGTGTCAGACATACAACATTATGATGTTACCCGCTCATACCATGCTGGTAACCTAAGCAGTAGGACACTATCGTAAGCTCTTAAAGTTGAATGAATGTAATACTTTTGTATACCGACATAGGCTCAAGTGGTTGAAGTAGTGAACACTATGAGTCATAAGAACACAGTGTCTTTTATGTTGATTCATAATTCCACATTGCATAGTAGGAGTATTATACCTGGAAGTTGGAAAAAGAATCTCTTGATTGGAATAGTGAACATTGTATGTAAGTAGTAACACAGTTCCTATGATCTTGTGTCTCAAACTCCATGGTTTGGTATTAATAAATTGTAAATATATTTACGTAAATCTTCATGATAACATGGCCTTAGGAAGCTTGTCAAGTAGTCAAGGTTTCTGAGAAGCCTCAAACCCATTCTTGGCCTCTTTGACTCCAGCATTCGACAAACTATCATCCAGGCAGTAATCCTGTCACGGCTAGACTATTGTAACATCTTGTGCCTAGGCACCAACAAAGACTCCAGCTTGTCCAAAATGGGACAGCCAGGCTGCTCTTTTCTCCTCCAAAGATTTGCCTTTTCTCTGGTCTTCTCTACAAACTACATTGGCTCCCAGTGGAAAAGCGTATCCACTTCAAATCTCGGTTTGTTGCTCATAAGATTCTGTACTCCCAAAGGTTTCCCATTTTATCTAATCTTGTACTGTTGTTCCAACCCTTCCACCTCCTTTGCTCAGTTGATCTTAATCTTGCCACTGTCCCACGTTTCAGGAGAGCCAGAGCTGGAGGCCACTCCTTTCGTGCCAAGGCCCCTGCTCTGTGGAATTCACTGCCTCTTCCTATCAGAAACACTGAGAACCATCTCCACTGGAGGAAATCCCTGAAGACATTGCTCTTCTCCATCTAATGACAGTCCTTGTCTGTTAGGCTGTTAGTTACGCATTTCTATCTTTGAGGTCTAGCGCTGGAAAGCCTGTTTTTGGGACAGCTATGCGCTTTATACATCCCCAAACATAACATGTATAAGAAGGATGTCTAACAATGTGGATATAGTCATTTTTGTGTGGCGGGCCTGCGTGTTGTTAAAGTCAGCTAACATATGGGAATCGTTGCTAGTGTCAAGAGCTGCAGATTACATATTACTATCCTGTCCTGATGTTGCACATGGTCTTGCTCATGAAGCACCCACTTGTATCCATGGCATTTCATCATTCAGACCCTAAATGTTTGTTTACATGTAGTACATCCACCTTTGTTCTTTGATAAGTAACAACCTTTGGTTAGGGGTATAGTTATTGTTGGAGATCATCATCTCTGGAGTGACCCACCTAAGATCATTCTCACTATGTTTACCTTTCAGGAAATGTGCTGTTGTCCTGGTATTATGTTGGTGTCTGAAACTACTTCTGTGCTCTCCAATGTGAATGCGGATCTCTCTAGATATCATACCTATGTAGCAAAGACTGCAGGGGCATATGATTATTTAGATCACATTGTCCGTGTTGCAATTGGTATGTGATCTGATTTGAAATGTCTTGTCTAATCCTAGATCAATAGTTTTGGTAACAGAAATGAAAGGGGAGATGCCACATCTGCCACAGGGATAGTGTCCGATTACATTTGGGACCCCCCATAATGTTGTAGCTTTAGTCTGGATCTGTGTGCCTGCTCTGGTGGGCACTAGTAAATTCATGAAGCTTTTCTCTCATTTGAATGAAAACTGGAGAAACTGCCAATTCTTGTCACAGTATTGAGAATCTTCCAATGTTTTTGTTTATTTTTCACCTGATTGGAAGTAGCGGAGAAAGTCATGACATGTTATTTTCTAATATTGTGGTGTAGGATGAATTTCAGAGATCCTGGCAATTGCTATTATGTTCTCTTTTTTGCGTTTCTTTACAAAATTGTATGGTTATTTACATGTAGTCAGCTGTTTAGACAACTCTGACGCCTGTTTATCTTACGTAGAGATGGTAGAACAGATTCATCTGATTCTTAAGAATTGTCTGAAGGTAAGTTCTCCTTCAGTACACATGGATGATGGCTGTCAAATCTAAGTAAACATCAGAGCAGCTCTCAAAAGGCCATTTGTCCATTTTACTGCAGCAAGTTCAGTCCCTTCGGAGAAAGGAGCTATAAAGAGCACCCCGGCCTCAGAGATCGAACTGGGTGTTACTACCACTATTTCCTAGTGCCAAAAATGACAGATGCTTTTGTCATATGTTAGATCTCAAACCCTCAATTTATTCCTGCGGAAAGACAAATCCAAGATGCTTTCGCTGGCCCAGGTTCTATGCACCCTGGATGAAGGACTGAATGGTAGTGTTAGACCTGTGGGGTGCCTATTTCCATGTCTTGGTCCTGCAGTCCCATAGGCGCTATCTGCAGTTCAGGGTGGGTCACAAGCATTTTCAGTTTCCATGATCTCATTCAGCCTCCACAGTGCCCCTTTGGTGTTCATGAAGGTGATGGCGTGGTCCTGTATCCTGTTAATCGACCATGCAAGATGGCACATGCGTGCTCTGCAATTAGATCTGAACTCTGAATGGGCCCAGCACCAAGGGTGCCTTGTCAGTTTCCATCCCAGTTTCAAGGGAGACTGCAGAGGATCAGTGGTTGCTGCTCTGCCACAATTGGACCAGCAGCAAACCCTGTCCCTACCCCACCTAGAGGTGTTGTTGGTGACATACCAGCCACTACTGGGCTGGGTAGGTCAACTGAGAGATGGAGATTAGATGACTCTGGTCTCCAGCAGAGCCCCATCGCCCCATCTCCACATCAACGTGCTGGAGTTGCTGGCCATTCTCCTGGCGTTGAATGCCTGCCTGACGTCTATCAAGGTAGGGTGGTTCAGGTCCTCATGGTATTGCAAGAAGCAGGGCGGGGTGGGGTACTAGGCTCTGTGACAGAAGGTGGTTTACCTCTGGAACTGGCTGAATTGTCATGAAATTTCTCTGATCGTGCAGCACTTGATGGGATCAATAAACGCCAGGGCAGATGCACTCAGTCAGCAACGCCTAGTGGAACACAAATGGCAGTTACACCCCCAGGTGGCACAGGGCATCATCCAGCAATGGGGAGAATGTTAGTATAATCTATTTGCCTTTGCAGAGAATGTCCAATGTCAGCATTTTTGCATACTGGAGTTCCCAAAAAGACTCTGTATGAAACAGTCTGCCTAGAGTGGAGCACAGGACTCCGGTTTGCCTTCCCGCTGCTACCTCTGATACCCTCAGTTCTGAAAAAGATTGGGAAAGACAAGCCCAAGTCATTCTAGTGACTCTGGATTGGACCAGGAGAGTGTGGTACCTGGAACTTTTGGGCTCGAACATCTATCCACCAATCAGTCTGCTGCTTGGGAGAATCTTCTGTTGCAGCAGCAGGGCAGCGTTTTCCATGCGTGGAGATTGAACTGCACCAGTTGACAAGGTTCGCTCTTCCTCGAGATGTAGTGGGAGTGATTCCTGTAGCCAGTTTGTCCTACAAAGTCTTTTTATCCTGGACGCTGCAACAAATTTGTGGCCTGGTGTGGTGCCTGCAGTGTGAACAATTGCTGGCCAAACTGTTGGATGTATTGCTGTTCATTTTATCTTTGGCCCAGCAAGGACTTGCAGTGGGCACAGTTAAAGGCTATCTATCTTCCCTTTCGGCCTTTTTGTATTTACTGGATCTACCATCATTGTTCTGATCACCTGTATTGATGCGATTTCTCAAAGGTTTGGTCCACCTGTTTTCCCCTAATTCCTTTGTGTTGCCACAGTAGGACCTTAATTTGATCCTTACTTTCTTATGTGTCTACCTTTTTTTTGCACAGCTGTCCTCTATGTCTCCTGACCCTGAAGACGGTCTTACTCATCGCGATAATCCCAGCTTGCAGCATGAGTGAGCTTCAAGCTTGATCAGTCAAGCAGCCCTACACCACCTTCTTGCCTAGACAAACTGGTGTCTAGAACTTTCTACTAAAAATTGTGACCTCCTTTCACGTTGGAGAGTTCATCATTCTTCTGACGTTCTTTGCCCCACCTCAACCCACAAAAGAAGAGAGACTCCATTGTCTGGACTCCAAAAGAGTACCCTGCTTTTAAATCAATTGTACCAAAGACCATTGGTGGATGATCAGCTCTTTCTGGGGTTATCGGGGGCAAATTAGTCCAGAAAAGGAATTTTTCCCAGTGGATAGGCCTCTGTATTAAGATCTGCTACACGATGGCCAAGAAGCAGCCTTAAGAAGGGTTGAGGGCCCCTTACATCAGGGCCAAGGGTGCTACCACTGCATTGGCATGTGGGGTGCCTGTCCTGAATAATTGTCTGGTTGCATTGTGGGCATCAGTGCACATGTTAATGATACACTACTGCCTTGCCAGCCGCGTCAACCGGGAAGGTCATTTTGGCTGTTCGGTCCTGCAGGTCTTTGTGATCTGAGTAGTCCCACCACCGTTGAAGGTAATACTTTGGTATCTATTCTAAAGGTATGGAATCTACGGTTATAAGTATCTATAAAGAAGACAAAGTTATTTCCTTCGGTAGCGCTCTTTCTGTTGTATACTGTATTTACCTGCAGATTCCTCACCGCCCTCCTGCGAACACATTATGTGAACTGGGCTCTTTATAATCAAAAAATTGTTATGCTTCATATGGGTACCCCAATATAGGCTCAGGTAGTCACCTAACCTTTTACCTATATTCTCCCCTACCATTACACTACTTAACGGTATTACTACTGACCTTTTACCTAGTTACGGTAATGCCTAAATGACATGGGATTTTCTCTGAAAACTAGCCTCATTCATTATGCATGAGGATTCTTGGAATCACAGCAGGACACAGCAGGACACCATTTCCTACATAAAAACTATGTACAAGGGTCATTCCTTCCGACATCCTAGTCCGACATGACACAGCAAGGTATATCCCCTGAGGGTACCACTTTGGGTATATATACACCATATCTTGCTGAGGTAGTCAGAGGAGAAAAGGACTTCCATGCCGACACACTGACATGAGACGCTGAGGTTCCTGCACACAGACACTCCAGCTCGCAGTGGTTTGACATCCCTTGCGGGGTGTCCATCTCCAGACCAAGACGGGGTCCCACAGTCTCTCACTTCAGGTAATGGGGTTGACTTTATCCTAGAGGGATTCTTGGCTTTACACCCACATACATGCTAGGTACACTTAGGTACATCTAGTTAGGGTTGCATCGTAGGAGTACACATTCTACTGTCATGTATTTTATATACTTGCTTGTATTCATTGTTTTAGCACGATGGTAGAAATCTACCATCCTTTTACTCTGTTAGTACTTATAATCATTTATATCTGTTACTGTCTAGTGGTTGTTTCAGCACACTTATTTTACACTAGAATGACGCTGGTTCAATAAATGCTTATTGAAAAACATCCTCACCGTTTATTCTGTGCATCTCTATGAGACGAAGTGAGCACGAGTGACTGAGCGAAAAGTATCGCACTGTTTCCACAGTCCTGAGGGATCAGGGTTGTCATGTTCGATAGTTGCCAAGAGCTATTCTCTCCTTGGAAAGAGGGGTTTCTAGTGGCACTGTGAGCTAGCTGGTTTACAGGCTATCATACTCGGTAGGGGTGTCTAGAATCAGTCCGGACACCAGTCCTACAGTCTATGTTGTATAAACGTGTAGATCCTATATAGGTTTATAGGAACTACACGACAAAATGTCCAAAATTACAGATGTTCACACTTGCTCAAACAGTTGGTTTTTTGAGCTCCGCATTCAAGGGTTCAGACGGGGTCCAAAAAGAAACTGGCCTATCTGCGCTTGTGTGTGGTCTGACTGTGGCACTAGCTGTCACTTCATGGGTAGAGTGGAGTCGATGTGAAGCTGCATGACACCACCTACAGGCCTGTGAAGGTTATGCAGATAAATCTTCCAAATCCAGTCTGGCTCCTGAAGATATTCTAAAGGTGAGGAATCTGTGCTGTCTCTCCAACAGAAAGAGCATTACTGAGGGAAGGTAACTTGTTCATTATTAAACATCTTATGATCCATTTCCTTACAGCTTTTGAGTCAGATCTTACATTTGCCAAATTCTGGAGAATCAGACCATTCTGTGCTGAATTTCTCTTACTAGTTAT
Organism: Calotriton arnoldi; assembly: GCA_963921515.1. Taxonomy (NCBI): domain Eukaryota; kingdom Metazoa; phylum Chordata; class Amphibia; order Caudata; family Salamandridae; genus Calotriton; species Calotriton arnoldi. The sequence goes on along the minus strand of CAWUFW010014230.1, from coordinate 150,706 downwards.
TGGATGCATCCTTTGCAAAAAAATTTACACCATTGCTCCAGTTTGGCACAATTAGTAATAATTAGAGTATAATCTCTGTTCATTTGATTGTATTGCTTTATGGATCCAGTATACTCTTTTGGCTATCTTTTGTGGAATGAGAAGTCTTCCAATTTGACGTAACCCTACAACTACTTCTTTCTTGTGCTTTTTTTTGGAAAATGCACTTCTGCCCTTGCTGCATAACTCTGATAAGTAAAATCACATCCAATCCCAGTGTTACACTTCCCCATTCAGTCTAGCTCATTTTACCCATGAGTGAAACACATTATTCACATTAAACTTAAATATTTTTTATACTTTAATCACATTTGTGGGACAAGTGATGCAATACTGTCTGTTGATGCAGCCATTCGTAAATCCCATAAGCCACCCCCTCAAAGTGGTCAGAAATTGTCTTCTGATAGGTCCTTCTAATAACAAATTTCTCAACTTTTGTATATTCCCCAGGCATCAGACTGGATCCAGACATTTTCAAGCAGTACCCCTGTGCACCAATAGGGGAGATCATATGACTCCACTCTAAAGTCGCTCTGCTCTGGAAGTGACATTCAGAGCTACATATAGTTGGCATTCCGATGCATAGACATAATTTCCTTTCTTTCTTCTCCACCAGATGTGGATCTGGTGCTTCCAATCATCTATTTTTAGATCTTTACCTAAAAAAAAAGTTTCAGAAATCCAATGTGCAAGAAAACATGTCACCTCCCAAAACTACAGAGTTTAAACCTTGTAGGGACTGTCACAAGAAATGTCTGTGAGAGAACCTCATCAGGTTTGCCTGTGGTGCCTGGGTCGGAACATGACTTGAAGGCCTACAGCGACTGAGCCTTGATGAATCCTAAGGCCATCCGGGACTGTGAGACAAAGATTTGAGTTGCTAATCAACGAAAGACTCCACACTGTGACCGGTCAAAGGGAAGGTCCCGCTCCCAACATCGCTCCCAAGGTCGATCATCATTGTGGTCGAAATCTTTGGGTAAGAGGAAGAAAAACATAAGGAGTCCAAGCATACATCCTGCTGGTTAAGTGTGCCAGGTGGCATATGCAGGCTCTGCAGTGGGATCTGGAGTCCCAGCAGGCATAGTCTCAGGGGGAGCTCTCTGGTCATATCCAGAGCTTGAAGGACACTAACAATGGCCTGCAGTGGTGGTAACTAGACCTCAATTGGGTCAGCAGCAGATCTGTCTCCCACCCAGGAATAATATTGGTGACCGATGCATCGCTTTTGGGTTGCAGTGGTCATTTGGGAGAGATGCAGATCAAAGACATCTGGCCTCCAGCAGAGGCCTGGCTCCACATCAACTTTCTGGAGCTGAGGGACTTCCACTTGAAATTGAATGCCTTCCTACCATTTATCAAAGGGAGGCTGGTGCAGCCCTCATGAACAACACAACCACTATGTGATATTGCAGCAAACAGAGCCGGATGGGTTTGTGGACCCTGTGCCAGAAGGAACTACTCCTCTGCAAGTGGCAGGAACGCAAGGGAATATTCCTGGTGGTGCACCACCTGGTGGGATTTCTGCACTCCAAGTCTGACTAACTCAGTTACCAACGCCTTCAAAAGATTTATGGCAATAAGATTAGAAGGCCATGCGCAGGCTGTCACAACAAAAGCCAGTTGCCCTATCTGGGATATAAGTTAAAACATAGTCATTAAATTTGTCGGATGTTGAATTAATCCAAAGTACAACTATATAGCTCTCTTCTTTTATTGAGAGTGTTAATTTCTATTGATTCAGTATATATTCGTAATATCATTCAAGGAAAACAAAAGTATCATAAAGGACTTATTTAACCTATTGTTACAGAAATAAAAATATTGAACAAACCTGGTTTCAATTTCTATTGTCTTCCACCAGCTTCACAACCTTCGGCCAACATGTGTGTCGCAGCAAACTATGCCACTTTCTCAGGGCTGAAATGAGATAAATAGACTTATTTTCTTTGCATAATTACATTCCTTGTGTTACACAAAAATAAGTTTAAAACTGATCAGTGAACACAGTTACATAACCATGGTCTCTCCTTAATATTGGTGGCATAGGACATTTCATTCAAAAACCATCATAACAGCTACTTTGCCCAAAAGACAGAACATACAAGTGTTACATACAGATAATGTATAGGTTACCATTAAAACTAGACATGATTAAGGCATATTAATGTACTAAAATGGATGAGCTTGGAGGAATATTTAGACAAAAGACACAACTGGCTCCTAGTTGTTACTACCATGAGACTTATTCAAATAGCTTCTCTCACCTAATATGAATATACCCGTGTAGTTTTATCAAAACTGTTTCCCCAAGGAATAAAAGATTCATAAACGTGTTGGGATCGTAGATTATTTGGAAAGATAAAAGGTAACCCTATTTTTCCTCTACCGAAAATGAATATAGGTTATAATTGAATTTCAACCTTAAGTCTCATCTACTATGATTAGACTTACCAAGAAATTCTTCTGTAGTTTCAGTGTTTACCTCTTTATAGGTAAGAAGAGGTGAGTATCTACACATCACAATTTTCTTGTAATGGCATCAAGTTATGAGTCACTAACGCCTAGTGGATCACGAGTGGCACTTACAGTCGGAGGTGGAGCAGGGTCGCTTCAGCGAATGGGGGAACCTTGGATCAATCTTTTTGCCACCTTTGACAACGTGCAATATCAGCATTTCTGCCAGTTGAAGTTTCCAAGGCACCTCTCTCTCTCTGAGATGCATTTGGCCTAGAATGGAACTCGGGACTCCTGTGCACCTTTTCCCCAATACCTCTCCTACCCAAGTTCTGAAAAAGATGAGGAACAAACGGGCTCAAGTCATCCTAGGGTCACCAGATTGGGCAAAGACTGTGTGGTATCCAGAACTCCTTGGGATGAGCATCTGTCCTCTGATCAGGCTGCCGCTTTGGGAGGATCGTCTGTAGCAGCAGCAGAGCAGGGTCCAAAACCCAGGCCGGTACGTTCTCCACCTCCATGCTTGGAGATTGAGTGCCAGCAGTTGACTGGTTTTACCTCCCTCCTGAGGTTGTCGATGTCATCTTGGCAGACAGGCAACGCTCGACAAAATTAGTATACACCTGCTGTTGGGACAAATTTGTGGTTTGGTGTAGTGCCTGACAGATTAATCCACTTGTTGCCAAGCTTTCCTAAGCGTTGCTTTTTGTGTTGTTACTAGCCCAGCAAGGACTTGCCACAATTAGATGGGGTACTTATCTGCTCTTTAGCTTTTTTTTTTTAGCCGGATCGGCCTTCCTTGTGTAAATCACCTGTTGCATTGCTTTTTCTGAAAGGTGTGAAACATATGTTTCCTGATGTCTGTTCATTATGCCCAAGTGGGTCTTTATTTGGGTCTAATATTCAGCCTTTTGAACAGCTGCACAGTTTTCCTCTACGCTTTATCATCCTCAATACAGTTTTTCTCTTCACCATTACATTGGTGCGGCAGGTGAGTGAGCTACAGGCCCTCTCCATCAACCTTCTGTATACTAAGTTTTTCCAAGGCAAACTGGTTCTAAGAACCTGGGCCTCCTTTCTCCCGAAAGTAGTAACTCATTTTCAAGTCAAGCTAATGTTCACCCTCTTAGATTTTTTCGTTCCACTTCACCCTTCTAAGGAGGAGGAAAACCTCCATGGCTGGATTCTAAAAGGTTTTACAACAATCATACCAGAGAACATTGTGTAGATGATCAGGTCTTGTTGGATTTGCTGAAGGAAAGAAGGGCAAGGCAGTGGCGAAGGTAACCATTTCATGCTGGATTGTTCTCTCTATCAAAATCTTCTATGCACTGGCCAAGAAGAGACCTCCACAAGGCTGGCAAGCTCGCGTCACCAGAGCCAAGGCTGCTGCAACTGTGTTGCTTGTGCAGTGTTGCCAAGCTACAACATACGCATCACTCTATACGTTCACAAAGCACTATTGTCTGGACAGCCAGGTCTATCAAGATGGGCACTTTACCTGCTCAGTCTTGCATAATTTTTTGGTTTGCGACAGTTTACTAATCCACCTCTTGGAAGTATTGCTGTGTTATCTATTCATAAGATGAGAAAGCTGCTGTTAGAAGCATCTGTCAGAAGAGCAAGTTAATTACCTTCTGAAATGCTCTTTATGGTAGATTCTCTATTTTACCGCAGGTTCCTCACCAGCCCTTCCATCCTTCTGGTTCTGTGAACTAGACTCCTTGCCTTTTTGAAGGGTCCCAATTCTGGATGTTCGCACACTGGACAAAACCAATTTGCTGTGTGGCATCTGTGACACTGACAGCCTAGAAAGCAACTGATGTCATTGCTTGTGAGTGGTGCCTATTTGCGGCTGTGCACCTCATTTCCAGAGCAGAGCAAAGTCGGTGCTGAGCCACACAATGCCATTTACAAGTGCTCAGGTACACTGCTTGAAAAATTCCAGATCCAGTCTGACGTCTGGGGACTATTCAAAACGTGAGGGATTTGTGGTTAGGTAGAGTATCTACCAGGAAGAGCGTTATCGAAAGTAACTTGTTAAATTCCAGAATTCAAATTTCCAATAGTTGAAAACCTTAAAGTCAAAATGCTATGATGAAAAGCTGTGGTTGAAACATAGTTATAATATTGCATTGGACTTCTTCCAAATTTCATATTACATTTAAAAACCATATATATTTAGAGGTAGCTTAGTAACATTTGCAGTGTGGAGTGATCTAGGAAATGATAGCTATGAACAATTGCAGTTGACCAAGCATTTACAAGACTACATTTAGTTCTGAAAATAATAGTGATATAATTAACATAAGTGGGCCCACCTCTTACATTTGAATTAGCAAAAATGACAAGGCAGAGAAGGACTCTTTTAGCAAAGGGTTGTCAGTATCCTGAAGCCCCTCCGCCTAAGATATACAAGGTTTAGGACTACCAACCAAGTTTTCTGAAGCCAGATTGGGAAGAACTGCACCAACACTGCAAGAGGCATCAATGGCTTTGAGCTGTGGTAGAGTCCTAAAGTTATTTGGTAGCTGGTGGGGCAAAAGAGTACGATCGGCTCTTGTTTTCCATCTGGACCACAGTTTAACCCCTTGTTGTTATAAGATGTGTATTTCAACATTAGGTTGACTCTTTCCTGCATTGGTGAAACAGTTTACACTGGATTGTGCAGTATAAATGAGGAATATACCAGCTTTAAGGCTTGACCATCTCATAATCAATGGCAGTCATTGTAAGAACATGACCTGACACCAAGTGTAATGTGGGGAATTTGCTCTTTGATGGTATCCTTCCTATGGGTTTGTTTAGATACTGTAGATTAAAACCTACCTATAAAGGACATGGGCTCACTTGGGCTGGCTCACCATAAAGATGGAGAGCTTGTGGCTAACCTTTCAGATTGTGCCTTAAGATTGTGTTAGTTAACAAAAATGTGAGTTACTGCATCAAATACCAAGTCTTTAACTATGTTTAATTTTTCTCCTCTAGGTCTTACAGAGGTTGTAGAAGATTCTTCTGCATTGGCGAATTCCACAGTGGGATTTGAAAGAAGAGCACACAGAGGCAGGCTTGGCCACAGTCTTTCCCCACCACATCATACTCCTTTCATGCCCTCAACCACCTTGAGCTCCACCAAATATAAAGTGGATCAGGACCAGCAGCTGAGGGGAGGCGTCGCTTTTAAAGAAACCGATGTGTAGGGCCCAAAATGGGACTGAAACTGGAACATTGTTTTGGAGAAAGGAGATGAGTCTCATAAAAACTGGAACTTTTTTTTCTGAAAAACACGTTAGCTTAATAAATCTAAATGTATATAGTTATATACCTATTTAAAAAAAAGAAAAGAACATGGCACACTACAGCAATTTTATTTGCTTCCTGAAAAGGGTTTCCTGCCTGCCCAAGCATGCTGTTTGCTGTTGGAGATTAGGGATTACTCCTCCACCCCTACTCTTCAAAAGAACAAAATCGACATGAAATGTATTTCCTGAGGACTTGTTCCCACTTCCACTCCACACTCCAACCAAGGGGGCTGGAAACAAAAGAGGGACGGATGCTTCTGGAAGACCTGCTTCTCCTCCCAGTCACCCTCATGAGAGAGATTGCAGTATATTCTGTACAAAATGCACTATTTTATTTTCGAGGCAAGGAAAAACTTGTGGCAGTGGAAACTTAGCACTGCTTCCTTTTAAAAAAAAAACTATAAATATGTACTTGTGTGCATTTTTCTGTAAATAATTTATTTCCCCAGCTTGTAATAATAACAATAAAAAGGTCATCACCACTAGCGCCCACAATAGCACTCAAAGTTCTTTCTGTGAGCTGGAGGTGTCAACAGTGCAAGTTTACATAAGTGGGTGGAAACTAAAGTGGGATCTTCACAAAGAATGTGGCAAGTGGCATTAAAAAATACCACAAGAAAAAAACACTTTTTATATCCACACCTGTTTGATTCAACTCTTAATTCACAATAGAGTCGAATGATACTTTATTTTCATTGAATAGTCAATAAGCTTTGTGTAAAATAGTAATTTATTGCTTAAAAATAACTAAAGAGTACTAATAAAACGTAGTTCAACAAATGACAAGTGTTGTAATCTACAGTACTTAGATATGTAACAGTCTATATTCTCCCATCTGACCAAGCACAGATGGCCAACACTCCCTGCGCATAATCACACTTTGTCACTCACCTGTCTTCACTTTCACTCACTCACATTCACACTCTTTCACACTCCCTCTGACTCACTTTCGCACATCCACTCGCTCTCACTCACGTACAAAACAAGCAAGATATATGCTTATCCCTTTTATAAACCATTTAAATTTGTTTTGAAAAGAATTGTTTTTTGTTTACATACTTGTTTAGTTATTTGTGTTTTTACATTTAATGGAAAAACGTAACAAAACAAAAATAGAGCCATGATAAAAGTGGAAAAACTGAATTAAACATGGGGATGTCGACCCTGCAACCAGGATCCCCTCATCACCTTTGTGGACTGAGAAATACTTTCAGGAAGACCCCCGTCGCATCCACAGCATCCTTAAAGAATCTTCAGCATCCTTCATCCCTTGCATCATCACCAGGGGACCTGAACTTAGTCCTTACATTTCCTATGTGTTCATCATTTGAACCTCTTCACAGCTGCCCCTTACGGTTGCTCACTTTCAAGATGATTTTCTTAGTGGCAGTAACTTCAGCAATATTAGTTGGTGAACTCCAAACCTCAAGTGTGAAACCTCCATTCTCCTCCTTTTTCCCTGACACGTTGTTGATGAGAACCACAGCTGCTTTCCTACAAAAGGTGGTTACTCCACTCCACTTAGGTCAGTCTATCACTCTCTCTATGTTTTATCCTCCTTCACACTCTACTAAATAGGAGAGAAGACTTCATCGCCTCAACCCCAAGACAGCTGTAAGCTTCTACATAGATAGAACTCGAGAGTTCGGACTGGACCATGAACTCCTCATAGATTACCCTGCAAAAATAAAAGGCAAGCAATCCACAAACCAACTATCTCCAGATGGATTACCCTTTGCATCAAGATCTGCTATGCCATGGCGCACAAGGAACCTCCAGAAGGTATTCCTGCTAGTTCTACTAGAGCAAAGTCATCTATTTCCGCTCTTTCTAGCTGTGTACCGGTAACCATTACCTGTAAAGAGTGACCTGGTCTTTCCTTCACCCTTTTGCTAAACATTATTGCTTAGATTCCGAAGTGAGAAGGGATGGACACTTCACACGTTCTGTTCTGCAGGATTTTTGGGTAAAAACAGACATGCATCCACTTCCGGTAGGAGGACTGCTTTAGGAATCTATTCAAAAGGTGAGGAATCTACAAGTAGGTGTGCTTATCAGAACAATTGACTTACCTTTGGTAATGCCTTTTCTGGTGGATAAAGTATCTATCTGCAGATTCCTCACCAACTTACCCCCCTCCCCGTTGCGTGTCTCACAATACCAAGATAATCCAAAGGTAAGTAACTAGTTCTTCTTGTCCAGAAGCCATCCGAAAAGTAGGAATGTTTTTGCATTCCCCAAAAGAACAAATACTACAGCAAAAATACTGTACTGTCTACTTTTTGACAGAGCTGTGTAGTGGCAAGGAATGCTATGAACTGTTCCAGAAAGTCAAGGACTATATCAATGTGGAACATTACAATGTAGGACACAGTCTAATTTCTGTAGTGGTTCATAAGTATTTACAGATCCACTGCATACACTGGAAAATAGGCATGGGTGTGACTAGCATGCGCTAGTTTCCCATTATCACGAATCCAACAAGACTTATAATGTTGAAACCTTTTAAATGTGACAATACTTGTTGACTTTTAGTTCTATTTAGATAACCCGTACTTTCAAACACAATGCTACATTTTGTTTTCATACCAAACACAACTTTTAAAACAGTTTCAGGGTTCGAATACCCATTTTTGCATTTGTGGTACTTGCAGTGCTTACCTTTTTTTAACTTGTAAAATAATGAGTGCCGGTGCACAGAGTTGAGCTCACTGAATACCAAGGATGCATAGTCCTAACTCCACTGCACACCTTTTTAATCCACTACCAGCCACTCCCTGCCCATTTGTCTCACTCTTGCCTGCTCCTGCATTCTCCCATTGTAGCGGTTTGTCTGTCTTTCTCTTCCTCCTCCTTTCCTTTTCCTGCGTTTTCACCCCATGTCTCGTAAAAGACTGATGAGGGAAAATAAGTGCCAGTCCCTAAAAAATAAGCACTGGAATGGAAGTCCTGCCTCTGCGACTATACAAGAGCTACAAACCTGAAAAAAGGCTCACAGTCTAGAAGTACTATGGGGCTTATTTACAAGCCCCTTGCGCCACTTTTGCGTCATTTTTAACATGGGAAAAGTGACGTACGGGTGGCGCAAGGGGCTTGTAAATAAGCCCCTATGTCTGCAGAGGATCGGAAAATCCTTGACCTCCAAAAAAAAAGAAGGAAGACATCTGATTGATTACACACTAAATTGACTTAAAAATAAGTTCCAATCCTTAAGCAACAAGGACCCACCAGCGCACTGATGTCAGTTCCTTTCTTTCCACACAAGTCGGCACAGATCCAAAAAGAGCTACCCCTTAGTCAATTTTTGACAAACATTTTTCGGCATTTTCTCAAGGTATTTTGTTTTTCTTTCCTCCTGGTGTAGTAGGAATGTCATAGAAGAGTACTGGCCTTAAGCCCCGGGGTGCCTTTCAACACCATTCGATGATGTCTGTGACAGACCCACACCTTGTTTGCCTTTGGTGCCTCAAGCGCCTCCTCCAGTTGCCCCGCCATGCACCCGAAGGCCTTGAGGGAGCGATCCTCAAGCTCCTGATGGCTCGAAGTGCAATGCTGCAACGATCCAGATGCCAGTCAAGAGGACGGTCCCCGGGAGCGATCACAGTGAATGAGATCCTTGTCGCACTCAAAGTTGTTGGGCCATTCAGGTAAGTCCCACAAGAAGAAGAATAAGTCAAAGCGTGCTTTGACTTCCCCTCATCCGTTTGCCGACAAGACAAGGGAGCATCAACACTCGAGGCCTGGCTCCATGGTTGAGCTAGGATCTGGGCTGTCTCCATGACTACCCGAGTTTCCAGGAGCTGGAGCGACCCCCGCCCAGTAAAAGAATCCACCTCATATTTGGGTGGCCCGTTTCAGGAGGGGCACTTACTGGATCCATGCCGGCGGCTCCGGTGCCGGTCGGGCCCTAGGGATCCACAGATGGATCCGGATCGGCGCTCGTCGTGCTATCTCAACCTTCCCTGGTGCCAGTCCTGAGGCCAACACTTCCGGCGTCGCTGGCACCCACCGGCGTCATTGTCCCCATTTATATCCTCAACTCCAACACGGAGCTGGAGGGGTGTCGCCCGATTTCGGCTGGAGTCATGCTTTCCAGGTCAGAGCATGAGCTGGGCTAGGACTCGGGGAGGAATGGGAGGTGTCACTGGACCAGTGGTGGGTGGTTACCTTTGAAAGTGGTGATGCGTAAAAGTCCTGGATGACGGCCCTGTTGCAAATGAGCGAGCCTGACTGTCATAAGGGGGGTTAGGGTGGGTTCTCACCCTGAGAAAATTTTGAAAAAAGAGTGAGCAAATGGTGCATTTTCAAGCAAATTTGAGAAAGGTTTAAACAGTTTGGCCAGGGTTTCCAGTTTGTGCTTGTTTCAGTTGACCATTTACAAATGTTGTCCCCTGGACCGTGCTGGTGCCATGCAAGACTGGCCAAGTAATAAACTGCTATTTTGAAGAAACTATTTGCCTCTTGGAATTGACTGTAGTTGCTTACTGGCTGCAGCGAGGATGTTTCCTAAATCTGTTGGATTGCCATTCTGGATTTTTTCACAGGACATTTTACTTCACTATTCAGAAGTCACATCCCACAACTGGATCCAGTTAGACCCTTTTGGAAGCTATCACCTAGAATTTCCTCCACGGATCTAAACTTTGTACATATATTCATTTAAATTCTGCTGTCCTTAAAGTTGGAGATGCTGCTTGCTTTTGGTAAGAGAATCGCTGCTTGCGTTATGATCTTGAACACAAAAGGCCTTGCGTATATATGTTCCTTAAAGACTCGCACCGGATTAACTGGCCGTAGTGATAAGGATGGTTTTATGTTCAAAAAACAGCTTCCCACTCTATCTATATACCGAACCTCGAAAGTAAATATTTACTCTACGTAACACATCTGGGACTCTGCATTTAGTGGCAAGTTAGGACTCCACAATTGTAGTCATACGTCTATGATTTGCTTACATTTCTGTCATTCTGGAATCAAACAAATAACCTGTATTCTGGCAGTAAATACGCATCTATATGTATCCAGCAAATCTCAGGAAATAAAAAGTGTTTATATCACCCACCAGAACCAATTTACCAGTCGTAGGGTAAAGAAAAGCTGATATGCCTTGCAGGTTAAAAGCAGTTGTCTGCAGCTGACGCACAACTCACTGAAGTACTTTACCAGGATTGTGATTTGTGAGCCGCACTTTACTCATGCAATTAACAACAAGTACAAGAACAATAAAGATATCTGCATCTATATTAATCCACTGAGCTACCCTACATAAAATGCAAATTGTAACTTACACTTTATAAGCAGTGCTCTGCAACTGTAACATTAACCCACTGAACTATTTTATGATTTAAACCAGTGGCCGAAGATTGTATACCAATCTCTACAACAAGTGCATTAGCCACCTCAGCTGTCTTTGTTAGCTGAGAACATGGCTCGCTGAGTTGACTGCTCGTTGCTGAAACATGCAGTGATCACCAGGTTGTAAGTTCAACCCTGGGAAGGCGATGTGGCTTTCCAGCTTTCCAAGGTAAATAAATTGCGGACCAGTACATTTTTATTTATAGTGCTTTCAAACAGCAAAAATGTGCTATGAAGCCTTATATAAAGGGCACATTTCTCTGTGCTATATAACTGGGTAATATTAAAATAATTACACATCCAAAAATACATACCTCATGTTGCTAGAAAACATGCGCAGACTTAAATAGGTTGAGAAAGTTCGGCGAGTGTTCATCGTGGGCTGGGGGAACACTGGGGGGCTAAGAAAGGTGGAAGGAGATGGAAAAACACCCTAGTGCATAAACAGCAGGGTTGACCCACAAGGATTAACATCACCAAACTCTCCCTCATAAACAAAAATGTCTCATCCATAGTAAAGGCCTGGAGTTTAGCATCTGAAATCACTATTTTGCAATTTTAGCAGCGGAACATTGGAAGGCTAGATTATTTAGGTGCCAAAGTACATTCCATATACCAACAAGGGCACGTTCAGAGTATACATTATTTAAAAATTTAAAAAAATAATAAACATGAAAAATCATGATAAAGTAAATAATTTTGGGAACCGTTTGCTTCATTGCACAAAATCAACATGCTTATGAATTATATTCTAGATTATCAATGATGCCAGTAAAATGTCAATCATCATTCGGAAGCGTGGCATGCTTTTGCTACATGATCTATGCAACTAACTGAATATCTCAGCATAACACATGAACTGCTGCCAGAGCAGGAATAGTACCTGTGGGGGAGTGGTCAGACGAGGGTAAAAAACGCAGATAGAGTGAATTACAACTAGAGGGCGCTGTTGCTCCTTCAGTTGGATCTGGCAATGTGTGCAGAAGAAGAATGAGTTATCTTGGAAGGGTTCAGGTATTGAGCATGTCCGCTGCCAGTGTGAGGAAAATGACAGATTGCAAAGATTGGACCATGAGTAGACAGAGGCGGACTTTGCAGCATAGAGTTGTGGGAGGTGAGAAAGCACAATTCTGGAGATTTCAGGAGGCTGCGGTAAAGACAAGAGCAGGGTAGGGCTGGTTTGGCTGGGGGTGGACAGGAAAGGATGCAAACCAGGGTTAGCACTCAGGTAGTGGGTGCATCCGAGTGGATAGGGGTATGGTGGAAAAGGGGTGTATACAGGGATGCCCAGGAGTGTTGTGAGAAACTGATGCTAGATGTATAGGAGTGCCATCCAGTAGACAGTGGGCGACTGGTGAGTAGCGTATACAGGGATGGGTCCCTAGTGGGAAGGGAATCCACATGCAGAGGGAGAGGGGTAACCGGTTTGCGGATGAGACCTGCAGAATGGGGATTGGTAGGTGAAGCAGAGCTGAGACTGATAGGTTGAGTACATGGAAACCCAGGAAGGTGCCCGGTAGCGAGGGCCACAAGGTTTCATTAGGGCGATTGGAGGGGTCTGCCGAGCAGAGAATGTAGAGGGAGGGCAGTTGGAAGGTGGATGAAGGTGCTCCATATATTGAGGAGGCCCAGTGGGTGAGTTTTGTGTCCTTGGTGCAAAATTAGTGCTTGGTGCAATTACCTTTTACCAACGCAGTGTGTAAGCAATTTTCTGATGGTGGTAATTTGCAACAAGAATTTTTATGCCTATTTTTGTACACATTTTTTTGTCTTAGCGAAGTTTTCTGTATGGTTTGTACTGCTGGTCTTTTGTGTTGCATTTTTACAACATCATGTTGCAGTGCAGTTGCTGCACGTTCTATTGTCACTTAAAATGTTGTGCCCTGTTCTGTTTAAGTTGTTATGTTGTTTCGTGAATGTTGTTGTGCTTAAAGATGTCACAAATTCTGCAGCATTTTCAGCCAAAATCACTCCACGCCTTTAAAGTTCCAGCAGAAATGCGGCTGTCCGAGGCCCCCGCAGGGGGCCACTAAAGAGGGCAGCCCTCTAGTGCCAGCTGGGCACCCCACACCCCCGTAGGGGCAGGGACTCAGGGAGGAGTCCCCCAAGCCTGGTCGCAGCGCGATAGGCGAGAATCACGTCCGGGGCGCGAGGACAGGGGGAGGGGTATATAGGCCTCCCCCCACCATCTTGTCGTCCTCTTTCGCGCGCCCGGACACGCCGTCTGGGGGGTCGTGCTGTTGGTCTGCTGGTGGACATGGGGTCCTGAGGTCGTGCGGTCGGTCGCGTCCGGTAGTGAGGTGAGTGCGGTCACCAACCCCCCCGTCCTACCACGTAAGGCCATGGCCGGTGTGGGACCCCTCCTATCTGCAATTTCTTTGACCCGGCCCGCAGTAGGTCCGCTGGTGTCGGTACCTGCGGGTGGGGTGCTGGCGAGGGATTGGGACGGGGGCAGGGTAAGGGGGTACACACTTCCCGGCTTCATACCGCGCTGGCGACCGAACAGCCGTAGACAGAGGAGTGTCACTAGCTCCTCTCACCATTCCTTAGCACGGCCCCCCCCTTCCATGATCAGCGCACTGGAAGCTCCAGAGGCGATGCATCAAGGGGCAAGCTAGCAGCGCAGGGGGCCCGACCGCTAGGCGATAACCGCACATGAGGGGTGGCCTCAGCTGCCATGCTGAGAGCCCTGCACGGCACTCCCCAGGTGCGCGAGTGAGTGGGCCGGCAGCCGGTGGGCACGCTCCTTGCTGGTGACACCGGGTCTTTCTCCGCATGGGTTCGGACCCCACTTCTGGTACCATGCCCGACATGCCGTCTGGAAAGCGGTGGACATCGAGGGGCAGAGGCCGGCGGTCGCGTGTTGTGAGGTGAGCGTAGAGCAAGAGTGTATGGGGGCGCTAAAGCCCCTGCACGGCGCCCACGATGTCCACATAGAAATAAGAATTTCTCCCCGGTGGGGGGCACCGGGCGGGTCACTCGGGTCTGGAGCCTTTGTGCCGCGGCATTTGCGGTAGTTCATACGCTCCCCTGAGTGCAGTCTTCTCTGCATGGGAGCACTTTAGCACGTTGTAGTCTAGCTCAGTGGGTTAACTCGTTAAGGGTTTTCTTCCACTATAATATTGCACCGTCGCATTGCATGCGGGGAATGAGAATGGGGAAAGTGACACCATAAGTCCCTGATTATAAAGGGCTACTGGTGAAAGTGCCGGGAGCGGCCATTGTGATACTTACTGCCCGTACTCGACAGGCGTGTGCTCTTTTTAGGGCGCTTTAATTTGGCCAATGTAATGCTCATATTGGACCGAATGAAGTACCTTGACAGTGATCACTCAATTGTAAGCGACCCATTTAGTGCTATGGCCTTTGAATCCAAAGATACACTGAGACTGTACACTTCTTCTTGCCCGAATCCATATATTGGAACTACCATTAGTCTCATAGAAAAAGAAAGAAAAAAAACGGATTTCATAAAACATTGCCCCCTTTTTGTTACTGTTTATCCAGGCTCCGACTGCTTTCGGCCAGGTCGTGGTCCGGGGGTATCGCAGGCCCTGGTGAGTGCGGGCGTCTGACATACCGTCAGAGGCCCGAGACTGACGCATTTGCGTTTGTAACCTTGGGGGTTCACCCTACTATACACTTGCAGCAGGGCGTCTATCATAATTACCGCCTGCCCCACTTAGGCATGTGGAGGTCCCCACGATGGTGCATACAATTGTCTCCACACAGGGACTAAGCTGCATCTCCTACACCCTCTCGTCCACCTCTCCCTGGTAATAATTATCACCGCGTGGAGCACAGAAGCCTATGGGCCTCTTATACGGGAATACTGTATTTACTGCTCCGGACCACCTGAAAGTGGTGAAGGAAAGGGGATTATCTTTACTCCCCGAGCAATCAGCGCGATACATAATTGCGCCTGGAAGCCAAAGGGTTTATCAACTAATGGCACGCAGTCCCCCATGCAGCCAGCCACGCGTGAGAAAGAGCTAATTTTGGGGCCAGGATTGCCTATCATCCACTGCCATACGTAGGGCATGCCGGGCAAAGACCTTGCTGACGCGCCGCCACTGATCAGAGGGGTTAAATCCATCAGAAGGAGAGCAATGAGGACCTTTGGACCTCTTTGTGGAAAGGGAGCGCTGCCAATTACACCAGCAAGAGCTTGTGCCGGGAGTAAGCACTCCCTGCGGGGGTGGCCGCCATTTTTGCCCCGCCCGGCCAAGATGTGGTCCGTCGGCTAGATTGCCGAATTTGGTGCTGGAAACCAGGGTTCGAGCCTCGGGGTCGCGTCCACATCCTGTGATTCTGGGCAAATCACTTAATCTCCCCGTGCCTGAATGTGTAATGTAAATACGGTGCTCATGTAAAGCGCTCCAATACCTTCGGGTCAAGTTTGCGCTATATAAATATGCACAAAAAAAATCTGGGGGCCATCTGGGGGTGCGGGCGGGCCACGGGCCTCGCTCGCGGGACCCAGTGATGGATGTGCTCACTTCTCCAGCCATCAGTCCTACGTGCGGCATCTCCGGCCTAGGGCCTTTAATTATCATTGAGTCACTGCACGTGGCACACGGGCTTGTCCTACGGGGCAGCTCCGTTCTGGGCTCCGCACGGCATGGTGACGAAACATGCGAGGGGGGGGGCCTATGTGTCAGTACCTTCTGTTTCTGTTGGCTGGCTTTAGGTGTGATGTTACTTTTTATCATGACCTGGATGCGTCATCTATCGGGTCACACCGCCCCTTGGACGCATCGCATCCTTGCACCTGCAGGCCCTGCTGAAGCAATGGGAAGTGGCTGGGTATCAGATAACTTGCCAGTGCTGCACAGAAACAAAGCGCGGTTATTTGCATTCAATGTGTCCTAATTATTCAGAGATCGGAATGTGCGTGTTGGTGCAAGTTCTTGGTGTTCTCTACTATTGTGTTGAGGGCCCAGTTAAGTTCGAGGCAATGTGTCCTAATTATTCAGGTCTATGAATGTCCATTCAAAGGTGAAGGGTTCAAAAATTGGTATTTTCAAGGACTTGTTTAGCCAGTGCTGCACAGAAACAAAGTGCGGTTAATTGCATTTAATGTGTCCTAATTATTCAGATATCGGAATGTTAATTGAGTCACTGGCCTACTGGTTAAGGCCTCTGACTCCTACGCTGATTGTCAGGTGTGCAAATCCTGGTGCTTTAATCGTTGTCGTTCTGAAGTATAATTAGCGCATTTTCCGGCGGATGTTGTCCTGTGTGGGTATAGCAATTGGGCGGGGCCCCTACGTCCGTTTTAGGTGGCCGCCATTGGCAGTTTGCACACTTGGGGAGGGGCGCTCTCTGCGATGCCCGGTCTTTCAGCTGTGTGTGCAATTTGAATGTAGGTTGTCATTGGTGGGGCTTTAAAACCCTAGGAGCCCATATGTGATACAGCTTGTGTGCGGCTCGGTGGGTGGGTCGCCGGTGAGCTCTCGCACAACTTCCAGCCATCAGCCAGGCGGATGGTCACTGTCGTCCTGAGCTGCCTCAGTTTCCTCCACAGGCTAACTCTGCGAGGAGGCTGAAAGGAGCAGAATAGATCAAGGGTAGCGGCAGTTATTATTATAAAGACTCCAGCTGGTGCTCAGCTTGCTTTCCACTCCTTTCAGGTCCCCATGGCTTATAATGTGCAGGTGCCCAGCTCACACCACAGAGGACAAAGGCAAGGCCTTGGCCCTGATGGACTATGTTTAATTTCCCTGTGTGGGATTGGGGCTGGCAATCTCCCACTATGGTAGTCCGAAACGGTGATGGTAAAGGAATTTGGTAAATATATAGGGCTCACTGTTCATAGCCATTTGTTGTCACAGGATTATACCACTGTGTTTGGGCAAAAGATTTAATTTTAATAGCACACAGGTGAGGTGTTTGAGGTCACCGCGGACCGGCAGCTGTAAACTCCGGGGTATCGCTCCAGGCCTACCAGTGTTCGTTCTTTATGTAATAAAAGTGTATGGGCGACGGGCAGTCTTTTCAGCCTACATTATTCACAAGGTGCACTCAAGGTTCATGTAGGGGCCATTAAGGTGGTGTCCTTACAGTGGTGCCTTTGTGAGTGACCTGCGCAGCGTGTTGGTTGTGGTGCCTTTCCTTGGAGTGGGGATGCTCGGTACAAACTTTGGCTTGTCTCGTTGGCGCCTGGGGGGTGCTGTGGGGGCCGTGCGCTGGTGCAATTGGTTTCGTTTTATTGCATTGAGTGAAGACTTCGCTGCAAGGGCGACAAGGTCCTTGTGCCACTAGGGTTTATGTAACATGTGTACATCGCTCAAGGCGCCTCTAAGCCCGGTAATGCGCACCAATGCAAGCCTTAAACCTTGGTGGTCTTAGAGTTTCTCGTTGGTCGAATGGGGGTTATTACAGCTGCAGAGGGGTGAGAGCAGGCAGCAGATCAGAGGTGTGTGCAGGCAGTGGCCAGCAGACATGCATCTTGGTGGCAGGCCAATCGTTGTCGTTGCCGTGAAGCACTACTGGTACCGGAAATGGTGGTATCTAGTCCCACACTACCGACAGAGTAATGGGATGATGTACTGCTGGGCACTGTTGGACACAGGGTCCAATACATGCATCAAATGTAGTTGTACACGTGGGCACACACTCTACTTGCAGAGTTGTCCAGGAGGCCAACAATTTGTCGGGTTGGAGGGGAAAGGCCCTCTAACGTTTTTTGGACATACACGATTAACATTGTGACTGGTATTCAGGGATGAGCCTGTTCGCCAGCACTCCCTGCTTCTGCAGGTGAGGAAGTTGATATCCTCACCGGTTAACTTTTCTGCCCAAGATCATGTGGGGGGCCGGATTTAGAAACCGGTGCCTTCTGGTGAGGACGATGGGAGCTGGCCGCTTCTCTGCTGTCGGCGAGCTGTGAATTTTCGGCGCTCACATGCTCAGTCGAGATGTCGTGTTTGATCATGGTGGGGCCAGCCCAAGGGAGGATTTTGCATGGAGTGGGAGTTGACAGTGGTGGTTCGTATGCACTGTTTGTTTTGGATGTCACATTTCAGCTGTCCTGTGTGGCACTTTGTGGCTGCTCGTGGGCCGGCCAGGGAGCGTCCACTCTGGAGACCCTGTTCCCTCCCTCCCAAGAAACTCGAACACCCTCCACCGGAAGCAGAGCAGCCTCTTATCTGCTATGACGTGTGCGCATTAGTACAACGCAAAATGCTTACACTGGTACAAACACGTTAATCTTTGTGGCACTAGAATGAGGTCAGACCTTCCACAGTCCTGGTATTTTCGAGTACACATCATTGTAAACCTGGCACGTTCACCAAATTGCTGCAATTGTGCTAGGATCACTACTACCAGAATTTGGCGGGGGCGGATAAGGGTGGGATTTCATGGGCCCGCCCATGATCAGCATCAGCGTGCTTGCTCCTCAAACCGGGTTAGCAAGATGTTGTCCCTGATGGAAGCATTGTTAACTGTGCCCACTGCACTATCCCTCTCCCAGTTTGCGAGCAGGGGCTTAATTTAAAAAGCAGTAAGCTGCACAAGAGTAATTCATACTCGGGTGTCTAGTCTGCTCTTCTATGTATGTACACCAACAAGGTTGCAATCATCAAGCATTTCATCCTTCTGAGGTCGATAAAACAAGTACCATGGAGCTGAGTAACAAACATGTTATGCAGCGCCAAGATACCATGGGGTGTACGTGTTACCAAGTACAGTCAGAAGCGGAAATCGTTAATGAATCTGGGAATACAGTGGCCCCACTCAGCAGGGTAGTAAGCGAGAGCCCAGAACAATTTCCATGGGGCGGAAGGGTGGCACAGGCAGCAAAGTTGACAGCCAAATTGACAACGTTTCATTAGTCTTGTGGGCTGCTCTGAGCAGAGCATTTGCAGGCGTAAGTAACAGTTTCCGCTACCAGTTCAAAGGTGCATCTTTCACTAAGTTACCCAGATCACTGGGACAGGAGGTAAGGTGGGCTGGATATCTCTTGCTTCTACCTGCATTGGCACATCTTGTCAGGAGTGATTGTCAAAGGGATTGCACTTCAGCCAGGTATTGTTAGCACCCATCCACACCAAGCCGAGTGTTAAGGTCACACTGGGCCCCATTTACACAGCCCAGTATCAGGCCCTTGTGGGTCAGTGCCATGAATTACTAAAGTGAACTGAACAGGAGGCGTGACCGTGGGTTACGCTAGCAGAAGTTTGGGGAAGAGCTAAACTCCACCCATGGTCATGGTGTAGTCTTCAGTAAGTTGGAGTTGTCACTCTTATTTGACCAGGGGTTCGATGCTACACGAGGGCATCGCTGCGGCCAGAGCACTGTCTTTGTGTTTCCCAGAGGGGCAGCTAGTGAAGGCAAGGCTCTTCCCAAACCTGGCACCAGAACACAAGGTAGTCAGGGCCAACTTGTCTGTTGGGTGACTTGGGTAGGCACCATGTAGTTGTCACTCCACGAAGGGGTGAATTGTCTCCAATAGTGGGCACAATACATATGCGTGTCTGTTTGTGGTATCTCCTAGCGGACCCACTGACGGTGTACTGCAGCTAAACAGGGAACTGGGAAGCTTGGTTTCCGTCACTGTGGCAGGTTTAAAGCATCCAGGGTAGGAGAGGCACAGTAGGTACTGTGCATCTGTGATCCGATGGCAGTTAGGCAAGCGGGGTGCGCTGCGTAAGTTGTAATTACATGAAAGGGTGAGGTGTCTCCAGTAGTGGGCGCAAGACATACATTGTTTCAAACCAGCTTCGATACCATTAAGGTGTTCACCAGGGTAGCAAGCAAAGGGGTTTGTGCATAAGTCTGGGCAAAGGGGCGAAATAAGTGCACCCCAGAACCAAGGGCAGTTGACTATGATCCTGCAGTTAGGCGCAAACGCCCGCCCGGTCAGTAATAGATGCCACGCTGGGTGGTGACGCTGTCAGCCAACAGTGGGCTGCCGTCCCAAGTAATGGGGACACAAGGTGTCAAGCACAAAAGGCTACCATGTAAAAGAACATTTGGCATGTCCAGTGATCAACAAAAAGCTAAATTTAACTGAGCAGGTAATTTTCCACCGCTGGGGTTGCCCTGGGGTGGGCAGTGTGAACACCCCTGCCCCCTATCCGGGGCCCTCGCAGGGAGGGTTCTAGCCTGTCGACTTTTCCTGCAGTTAAGGTCAAATGCCCTGCCCGGTTAGCTATATCAGCCTCACTGGGCGGGGGTGCTGTCAGCTAACACATTGTGCTGCGTCCCCAAGAAAGGGGGAACAAGGTGCCAAGCACAAAAGGCAAGGCGAGCAGTGTGAACCCCCCTCCTATTCGGGAATATTCTGGGATGAAGGGCAAAGTAGGACTTAGCCAATCCTTAAAGTTAGGCACCATATGGCAGCCAGTGCGCACTGCATTAATCACACGGATTCTCTAGCTGGTATCCCTAGGGGGGTTCACCACGAAGGGAGCTGAGCAGGCGAAATTCCTATAAGAAATAAGGGATGCACGGCAAGGGCAGGAGGGCACCCTGGCTCATCGTCACACACGTCTAGTTATGGACATTCCTGTGCGTCATGAGTTAGAAAGCAAATGGACGGTGCAAAGGTTAAAGTATAAGCCTTCTCGCCCGAATAGCCAGAAGTAGGCAGGTGGGTGTGGGAGCGGTCTCCCAACAAGCGGGCAGCTGTCCCTTAAGTGGGGACACAGGTGCGCTAGACACACCGTCCTAGTAGGACGGCAGCTAGGTGAGCTCAGCAAATTCATGGGGCAATGTGAGCAAGGGAATCTGATCTGCCCCGCCCAGAGTTGGCACGGGGCTGAGTTATGTATGTGAAGTAGTGGAACTTTCCCACAGGAGGGTGGATAGTTTTGGCACAAATTCACAGGGCAGAAGGGCCTTTGTGTTGCATTAGACACTAGCTGATCCAGGCTATCGGCAAGGGCTATTGTGATACAGATGGGGTTCATCTATCACCAGTGGGAGGGATCTCTTCCCTAGCTTTGCAGGAGGCCTGGAAATGAGAGGTTGCAGGTAAGAAAGGAGCTTTTGGTGGGGGCTCTGGCGGCGACGGTGGCCACCTCCAGAGCTGTGGCGGAGTTACAGGGCGATCTGGAAGCAGAGGGGTACAGAAGGGTACCTCTGCGCGGCACCATGGTGGGTGCCAGAGCCAAATCCTAGGAGCCTCATGGGAGGTTCCTAGAAAACCGTGTCGGCGCCCCGTTAGTCCTTCGGGCGGTTGTGGGCCTGAACAACCGGGGGTTTGCTATGCTACGCTCCGCCCTGAAAGGGGCGTGGGTAATAAGGAACCATGTGTCACGTGATCCGGGAAGAGGATCACCAGAAGTGGCAGCACAGATGGGGTTCGCCCCAGTGCTGCTTGGCTCATCAGGCGGGCAGGCGGCCCAGACGGTTGCCTGCCCTTGGATCGCCCGTAAGATAACCCACCATATTACATAACGGTGTATGTAATAAACCTGCAGCAATCTTTACCCAAACAAGAAATGTGTTGTGTGATTATTTATGAGCATGCATGTTACGTTGGAGGGGTGGGGTAGGTTGCCAATGCTGGTACTATGCGGCTGTCCGAGGCCCCCGCAGGGGGCCACTAAAGAGGGCAGCCCTCTAGTGCCAGCTGGGCACCCCACACCCCGTAGGGGCAGGGACTCAGGGAGGAGTCCCCCAAGCCTGGTCGCAGCGCGATAGGCGAGAATCACGTCCGGGGCGCGAGGACAGGGGGAGGGGTATATAGGCCTCCCCCCACCATCTTGTCGTCCTCTTTCGCGCGCCCGGACACGCCGTCTCCCACCCTACCGCTTACCCGGCGTGGTTCGTGGCAGGCAGGAGGCAGAGAATGTTGTAATGTTGTCTTTTTCGTTGCAGGCGGAGTTACAGGGCGATCTGGAAGCAGAGGGGTACAGAAGGGTACCTCTGCGCGGCACCATGGTGGGTGCCAGAGCCAAATCCTAGGAGCCTCATGGGAGGTTCCTAGAAAACCGTGTTGGCGCCCCGTTAGTCCTTCGGGCGGTTGTGGGCCTGAACAACCGGGGGGTTTGCTATGCTACGCTCCGCCCTGAAAGGGGCGTGAGTAATAAGGAACCATGTGTCACGTGATCCGGGAAGAGGATCACCAGAAGTGGCAGCACAGATGGGGTTCGCCCCAGTGCTGCTTGGCTCATCAGGCGGGCAGGCGGCCCAGACGGTTGCCTGCCCTTGGATCGCCCGTAAGATAACCCACCATATTACATAACGGTGTATGTAATAAACCTGCAGCAATCTTTACCCAAACAAGAAATGTGTTGTGTGATTATTTATGAGCATGCATGTTACGTTGGAGGGGTGGGGTAGGTTGCCAATGCTGGTACTAGCACCAATTCAGCGCTGTCTTAGGGGGTAAAATAGCGCGAGCCCAGATCTTCAGCTGATTGAGACACCAGCCCACCCAGAGCAGTGGCAGAGAGCTCGAGTCTTAAGTTGCTCACTTCAAGTCATGAAACAGCCTGAGGTGAACTAAAGCAAACTTGATGATGACCAATGTGTGTTCCTAGCCAGGCAAACCGAGCCAAGTCCAGTACTGACGCTTCCATCGAGTTTTGGGTTGTTCCCCCCTATTGCCTTTACAGTACTTCTCTTTTGTTGGACTAGAAACTCCCAGTGGAGGTGGAATGACTAATACACAACAATTACGTTTCTAATCCAGAAAGTGGAACGGGAGGAAATACTCAGTGCTGGGCACTCTCCTGTCCAGGTGGATATGAGCGCATAGAACTCCCACTTCAAGGCGTCGTCTGCTCGGATGGTGCTACACGTCAATATGGGGGGGGATGGTACTGATGTCATCACATGATAATAGTTACCCGCAGTGCTGTACATTATGTACACACTACTTTCGCATTTACAGGGAGCGGACTCGGAGGCGTGCAGAGATTACAAGTCCTGTGCTATGAATGTTGCGAAAAGAAGTAAAAACAGACATGGCCTCACAAAATGAGTTACTTATGCATGCGTGAGACACGACTTGGAGCGATACAAATAACTCTCTTAGTCCACTGTTAAAACTCTCAGATGGATCTCGTCGTTTCCGGTTTCAATTGCCTAGCATACATACTGCCGTGATTGGCGCTGTGCATGAGGGGAAAGCATCGCGTCACCCTTAAAAATACATAACCAATCACTATGTGACTTGATAATAAAGCTACACAGTGATTGGTTATGTTCTTGAATTATCCAGCCTCCACACTGCCGCCATGCACAGGGACCTCGGAAACAGACTAACCTCACCACAACCAATCCTGAGTTTGCTCTCATGAAGTTTCAAGTAGAATAAACATGAGAGCAATGTCAGGGTTGGTGTGAGCAGGTGAGGCCAGCGCTCCAACGGAGACTGGGTGCCTACGCTGTGTTTCCCAGACTCCGTAAACGAGAGTGGATTTGAGAGGTCCAAGGTGCGCATGTCTGTTTGGACACAGTCAGAACCCTGTCTAACCCCACATGCTCACTGGACCTCAGCTGGCTGCCATAGCCAAGCAACTTGATTGGCCCCGCCCTGGCATCACCCCTGCTGAACAACCAAGCCCAGTCCTTTAAAGAATACAGACTTAATTGGTAATTTTAAAATGTTATGCTCGTGGCTGGCTGCACTCAGTAGGGGGTCAACGCTCCTACACCCCGGAAGAGAAACCGCCGCTGCACTGGACCCTGAAGAATACCAGCAATATGATACCAACATGGACTGGTGTGGGGAGTTAGCGGACACCAGAGGACTGGATATTTTTCCAGATACTGGCATGCTTTCTCCCCCCTGCTGTGGCTAAGGAGGAAGGAGTTTCATTTCCAATGGTGGTGAGGAGGGCTACTGAGGTCCTCGACCTTATCTGGCCCTCGGTGGCAGTCAAGACTAACATCTTGACAGAAGTGCTTCAGCTGGGAGTGTTTAATGAAGCACTTACTGATGTCCTGCTTGGGACCTGCTCCAAGCCCAACACAGCGGCTCCTGTTAACAGGACAATAGCCTGCCACCCCACTCAAGGGGACCCCAAATTGCTCACAGAACACCCTACCCTTGAGAGCTTGGTGGTCCAAGCCTCTATTTCCCAAATGAATCCTGGCACATTCCCAACCAACGGATCGGTAATCCAAGAGGCTGGACAACTTAGGCAAAAAAAAAAATTCTTCTACCAGCCTGGCATTGCAGTCCGTGAATGAACACCGCCTTTTGGGCCGCTATTCCCATGCTCTGTGGGATACGGTTGGGCAGGTGCTCCCCACGGATCTGGAGGAGACCCAAGCCCTGCTCACCCAGGCTGTTGCCGATGGGAGGGATGCAGCTAAGTTCACCATTAGATGTGGACTGGACACCACCGACTCACTAGATAGAGAGGTTTCAATTAAAGTGGCCTTACAGTGCCACACCTAGTTGAGAACTACTGACTTTTCTGGGGATGGCCAAACATCAATTATGGAAATGCCCTTCGATGGCTCCTGTCTCTTCAGAGACAAGGTGAATTTTGCACTCTAACACTTTAAGGACAGCAGGGCTAAGGCCAGTTCTTTGGGCCTTTCCATGACCACTTATCACCCTCTATCCACCTTTCGCTCCTTTCATAGCCACGGAAGGGGCTTCCAGCCACATCTTAACTGCCCAGTCACTGCGGCATGCAACCTTCCCAGCCTCTGCATGCCCGAGGACGCAGTACCCACAGGGGTCCTTGCAGCCAGAGGTCAGGCCAGTCCACCACTCCCCGGCAGCAGCAACCTCCAAACCCTTATAGTCTGGCCTCTTGCCAACATGGGCAACCAGTGGGAGGCATGATCCACAATCACCTGCCCCACTGGTAGTCTATAACATCGGACTAATTGGTTTTGCAGATCGTCCAAGGGGGTTACTCCCTCCCTTTCGAGACTGCCCCTCCCTCTACGCCACCTACTTACTATGGGCTGACAGAGGACCATCTTTTTCTTCTCCGCAAGAAAGTAGCGGCTCTCTTGGCCAAGGGAGCCATAGAGAGAGTGTTGATGCCAGAAGTAAGTCTTAGTTGCAATTCCCACTACTTTGTGAAGCCCAAGAATGACGGAGGTCTTTAGCCTATCCTCCACCTGTGCTCTCTCAAATTCTTCCTCAAGAAGGAAAAGTTCGTAATCCTCATTCTTGTTCAGGTTCTCTCTGCCCTGGACCCAGAAGCCTGCATGGCTGCATTGGACTTGCACAATGCATATTTTTACATCCCCGTCCTGCCCGTCCACAGGCATTACATTTGGTTCATGGTAGGCCATGAGCATTTTCAATTCGCCATGCTTCCCTTTGGCCTTGCCAGCACCCCTCAGGTGTTCATCAAGGTGATGGTGGTGGTTGCAGCTCTTCTGCGAGGATCAGGGGTGCCCATCTTCTCCTAGCTCGATGACTGGCTGTAGAAGGCGAGCTCGCCCCCAGGTTGTCGTCTCCCACCTCCAAACTACAGCGGATCTCTTTCATTTGCTGAGGTTCACTGTGAACGGGCTGAAGTCAAACCTTACTCTCTGTCAGATGCTCTCTTTCATAGGAGCTGTTCTGGACACGGTGCAGTTTCGGACCTATCCTCCCGAACGACGAGTCCAGGACATTCAGGCTATGATATCAATATTTCAGCCTATATCCTAGATTTCAGTTAGACTGACTCTGAGGCTGCTGGGCCTCATGACGTCTTGCATCCTGCTTCTCAAAAATGCCCGATGACATTTGCAGGCTCTGCAGTGGGACCTGAAGTTCTAGTGGGTGCAGCATCTGGGGGATCTCTCCAACATGGTTCAGATCTCAGAGGGAAGTGCAAAAAATTTGCAGTGGTGGTTAACAAATTGCGATGGGGTCAGAGGAAGAACCGTCTCCCTTCCCCAACCAGATCTCTCAGGAGTGACAGATGTGTCACTCCTGGGATGGGTTGGCCATCTGGGAGAGAGCAGAAGCCTTTCTGCCCATAGCGCTCCTGCCCAGAGTGCTCAAGAAGATCAGGAATGACCGGGTCCAAGGCAGTCTTGTGGCTCCGGACTGGCCACAGAGAGTCTGGTATCCTCAGCTGTTGAGCATGGCCTTCGGTCCTCCGATCAGGCTATCAGGCTGCCCCTTTGGGAGGATCTTCTGTCGCAGCATAAAGGGAGAGTTCTCCATCCGAACCTGTCAGTGCTCTGCCTTCTTGTGTCGCGATTGAAGGGGGACACTTGACAGCTTTTGACCTTCAGCCCAAAGTCTGTGATGTTATCTCGGCAGCCAGGCATCCCTCCACCAAGGTAGTATACACCTGCCATTGGGGAAAATGTCTGGCATGGGGTACAGAAACACAAATCAACCCCCTTTTTGCCCCTCTTCTTCAGGTTCTTCTTTTCATTCTCTCTCGCCCAGCAGGGCTCTGCTTTGGGCACACTCAAGGGCTATATTTCTGCTATTTCAGTGGTTGCCTGACCAGCCATACCTTTTCAAATCCTCTATTGTAAATTGGTTTCTCAAAGGTTTACAACATTTGTTCCCACCTTCTCCTTTTATTATGCCCCAGTGGGACCTCAATCTCGTCATCACTTTCTCTTTGAGCCCCAGCACAATTGTGCACTCAGACTCCTTGCTATCAAGACAGCCTTTCTCGGGCTATAACATCTGCCCGGAGGGTCAGTGAACTTCAGGCACTGTCATCCAATCCTCCTTATCTAAACATCTACCCAGACAAACTGGTGCTTCTCACGAGAGCTTCCTTTCTACCCAAAGTGGTTGCTCCCTTTAACATAGTCCAATCCATCACACTGCCTACTTTTTACGCTCGACCTCAACCCTCCAAGAAAGAGGAGCGACTTCACCGCCTGGATGCAAAAAGAGCGTTATTGTTATACCTTGACCGCATGCAAGAGTTCCAGGAGGACAACCAACTCTTCATGGAGTATGTTGGACTGAAGAATGGATGGGCTGTACAGAAGAGGACCATTTCACAATAGATCATGCTCAGTATCAAAATCTGCTACGCATTAGCGAAGATGCAACCCCCTGAGAGTTTGCATGCTCATTCCACCAGAGCTAAAGCTGTAGTCACTGCATTTGAATACAGAGTTCTGGTCCTGGACATCTGCCAGGCAGCAACATGGGATTCCCTGCACATGCTTACCAAGCATTACTGCCTGGATAGTCAGGTCTGTAGGGGTGGGTATTTTGCCCGTTTGGTCCTCGTGTGAAATTGGTCTGCAGACCCACCTATGGGGAGGTATTGCTTGAGTATCTATTCCAAGGTAAGGAATCTGCAGCTAGAAAGCTCTATCAAATGAACAAGTTACTTACCTTTGGTAATGCCTTATCTGGTAGAGACTCTATCTAGCTTCAGATTCTTACCAGCCCACCCATCCACTATGTTCTGTGAACGGATTTCCAAGGACAGGACCCTAGTATTCCACACCTGAGGTCAGTGTACTTTCTGGCTCTGCGCTTCTTGCGTGGAAAGTTGCGAAAAGTAACTGACGTCAGCATGCTGGGGTGTTGCCTATATAGGCACCAGGCACGACACTTGCAGCACGGCCGACGACGCCATGTGGAGCTGAACAACGCCATCTACCAGCGTGCAGGGGTAGTACTGATTAAGAAAAATTTCCAGATCCAGTCTGACGCGTGGGGATAATACTAAAGTAAGGAATCTGTGACTAGATAGAGTCTCTATCAGATAAGGTGTTACCGAAGGTAAGTAACTTGTTCAATTGGAAAGGAAAATTATAATAGTAGGATTGAAATGGGACTGGTAAATCAAGTGTGTTTTTTGTATTTTATCCTGATACAATTCCTTGTTTATGCACTTCTCATCATAGCACAAACCCAAGAGTAGGTCAAACAAGGAATCTAGTAGTAATCCAAGAGGATTCTTGAGAACACATACAGTAAGATTTTTCTAATTGGAATTAATTGAAAAAAATGAATCAAAAATCCCTTGGTATAGAACAACTGCTACAAAGGAGAGGAAATATTATCCATAACTATACAAATGTGTCCTATTGTATTGGAGTAGAGAAGCTAGTCATATTGTGGAACGGTATATCAACAGGATAAAGATACATTTTTATAAAAGGCCTGCTAAAAGTCTAAAAACAGATAATGTCGTAGTGTTCAGTTGTGACAATGGTATTTCATTGTTTGACTCAAAAACCATATGTACGTAAACCCAAATACTTCCTGAAGGGTTATTTCTCTGCCTTTTTTGGAGTCCACCAAACTAGTGGGTGCCCGATAATCCAAATTGTCACAACTGTGGCCCAAGGCCCTCCAACAAAACCGACAATAAAACAAAAACAGGACAACATTAGACACTATTGAACAACTGTCAACAATTTAAGGACCATATTCCTAGCTTTTTTTAATCCTTTCCTTAGGAAACCCCGCCCTAACAGGCTTCTGTAGCTACCCGATTCAAAAGGAATGAGTGCTGATCTGCTCAGGCTACATATCCAATTCATTCAGTGACATCTGCAGCACTGCTAGCAATTGATAAGCCATCAGCCTCTGACCACAAAAATACCTAGACTTCGTCCAAATCCCCACCCCGCAAACACAATTCAGGAATTTCATATCAGGACGACACAGGTACAGTTTTCCTCCTACTGCTCAAAGTACAGGATTCCTTCTGCTGCTTGTATTACTACCCATCTGCCTTTTGATCCTTCTTTGATTATCTCAAACACAATCTCAAAAGCACCCCCGCAATTGCACCTCATAGGAACAATAGCCATTTCTACCTATTCCCCTAGAAGCTCAGAAACTCGTACCACATAAAAAAACAAAAACACAACATACACAATCCAAACAGCCTCAACTTAATATTTGATATGCATATGGCCTCCGGACTACCCAGCATTCTAGTTAAGAGGGTCATTGTAATAGGACTTCTAGCCAATCATACACTCTTGTTTGGCTCATCTTGCCAAGATTCTCCTCCTGAATTTGTCACCAGAGGGCTCATAGCTCCAAGAATACTGTGCATAAAAGGTAATTTCTGATAACATTCCTGCTATGGTTACTGCTGTCATACATCTCTTGATCATGGTCCCTAATATAATGCACCATATTTCTCCCAGCTTCCTGCTCAGTCTCAGACGCCCCCCTCCGCAAAGCTTTGCTAGCTACAAATTTCACCAAGGCATTTTTATATACCGTCCTTGATGACATCACTAATGAATTCTCAACCAAATGCCAGACCCTCACTCTCTGTGGTATGTATATGTTGATATAAGAACAAATGGTCACCAGGTTTAAAGCTAAGCATGGGCGCTCTGCCCTTAGATTTGCTGACACAAGATGAAAGAATGCCCTTTATTTCTGACAGAGACTTCTAACTGCAGATTCCTCACCCTTTCAATCAATCAACCAATCAGGATTTATAAAGCGCTTCCAATCACCCGATAGGGTATCCAGTCGCTTGCAGGTTCCAGAAGGCTCGTTCAAACAGCCAGGTCTTGAAGGCTGTTTGGAATTCTGGAAGTTAGGTGATGGTCCGGAACTTTGTGGGGAGGCTGTTGTAGGTCTTTCCTGCAATGTAGGAGAAGGAGCGTCCTCCACTTCTGCTTCGGCAGATGTGGGGAATGTGGGCAAGTGATAGGTAGGCGAAGCTTAGTCTTCTCGATGGTTAGTGGAAGTTCAGGAAGTAGTTAATGTAGGCGGGTCCTTGGTTGTGTGGAGCCTTGTGTGTGTGTGGGTCAGCAGGTTGAATTGGCATCTCTTCTGAGCGAGGAGTTGGGGTCTGATGTGGGTTCATCAGGGGAGGTCGAGGATAAGTCTAGCTGTGGCAGGGGGGCGCTAGAGGGCGCCAAGCAAGATGGCCGCACCGATGTGAGGCTCTTGCAGTTCGGGGGCGAAATCCGGCGATAATCCTTACCATCCTGGCACCTGATACACCAACGGAGGCCCCCAGAGACCCACCGCGGCGCGGGGGACATGGCAGGCCCAGAATAGCCTGGCTCGGAGCCCTACTGCTGCACAACCCGCCACTTGCCTTCCCTGGTCGCGCTCCCTGACATGGCGGCGAGCCGCGCTGCCAGGACTGGCCCGGAGGACGCAGGGGCCGAGTACTGAGGCCGAAACCTGCGGCTGCGCGGCTGGGAGGCTCGTGCTTATTGGCGGCCCCGCCGGCCTCCAGGAGAGAATTGCGAGTGGCCGCTCCTATCCTGAACGCTCGCTGGACTGGCCGCGACCTGCCGGGGAGGATCTGCGGCGGCCCCGTGGGTTGCGGAGCGGAGCAGTGGCCCGTGCGGCCGAGACGCCTGGGGCAACGCCATCGGATCCTGCGGACGGAGACGGAGGTGAGTGCAGCCGGGGTCCCGAGGTGGCTGGCGCCGCTCTGCTATCCCGGAGCGGGGGGGCTGTATGTGACAACCGGCAGGATCAAGACTTAATCGCCCATACTCCCCAGTGCGGCTGGATCGGCTGATGGTCGGAGCTGCGGCGGCGGGGGGGCGGGTGACACAGCTGACTGGACCCTGCGGGGACCCCCGTGCTGTCTTGGATCGGCGGCGGCTGTGGCGCTGTGAACCCGGGAGGGCCCCCCCGCCCCCCCCCTTGCTGAGATCCTCGACTCTAAGGAGCGTCCGTGCCGGCCCGGGGGTAGCGGCACGGGCCCACCCCCCTTGCAATAGGCCCTGCGGGCGGCCTCTTGACATTGGGCCCGGCCCTGTTATGGCCTGATCCGTGAGGAGGAGGAATCTGTGCCCGGACCTGTTGGCTTCCCCAGACATTGCTTTGCTAAACGGCCATCGCGAGTGGAGCTGTTCTCGCCCCGTGGCTCGTTGCCCACTGCCCCGCTGATCCTACAACCACGGGCTGCGCATACTGAGGGGCTATACGGACCTCACTGCCGGTGGAGGCCTAATCAGCACAGTGTAGCGACTGGCGCCACCTTCCTTGCTCCGGACGCTGTGTCTCTGGCCTGCCGAACGCTGGATCTGCCGTTGCCTGCTGAGAGAGGATCTGGCGGAGCTGAGAGGACAGGGGGCCTTGACAACAGGGTCCACCACGGAGAGTGTTGACAGTGAATCGTGGGGCCTGCTGCTCCCTGCTGGCGGCCCGCGCGGCGCTACTAGCCGACGCCGTAGCTCACGGGCTGCATCTACCTGGGGCAAACTCGGACCCCTCCCCACCCTCGACTCAGGCGGAGGGCATTCAGACGATCGACCATGGGGAAGCCCGACGGGAAACAGCCGAAGCTTAATTTCGACACTCGTAGAAATCCTCGGTCTCAGTCTGAACCGGACGAAGAAATCGCGGAAGCCCCGGCCACGTCCACAGCGGATTTGAAGGAGCTGCTGTTGGTTATGCAGTCGAGCCTCACCTCAATAGAGTCCAAAATGGATTCTATGTCAGCTAGAATGGACGGACTTACCCATCGAGTGGAAAAACACGACGACCGCCTCACCGAAGCTGAGCGACGAATATCCGACCTGGAAGACACGGCCAACGCAACCACCAATCGGTCCCTTGAAATGGATAAAGTGTTGAAGGTCATAGCAGCGAAAAATGAGGAGTTAGAATCACGCTCGAGGAGGAACAACCTCCGCATCTTAGGCATATCGGAATCAACCGCTACTGGGAAGATGGAAACGTATGTGGAGCGCCTGCTTATAGGCCTCTTCGGCAGAGAGGAGTTCTCGTCAGTCCTTGTGGTTGAGAGGGCGCATCGATCGCTGGCGGGCCGCCCTCCTCCGGGGGCCCCCCGCGACCTATCATAGCTAAGCTATTAAACTATCGTGATAGAGATGTGGCCCTCCGACTGTCCAGAGAAAAGGGTCGCCTCAGTTACGAGGGCATCGAGAATTCTCTTTATCCGGACTTTACAATGGCCGTGCAGGAGCAGAGGAGGAAGTTCCTCCACGTAAAAAAGAAACTCCAACAACTAAACATCCCATACGCGATGTTATACCCGGCCCGCTTAAAGATATCTACCCAAGGCAAACAACATTTTTTCACTAACCCTCAACACGCTCAGGACTTTCTCAAGACCATACCTGCACACCCTGAAGGCCGATTATCTCCAAGACGCCAGATAGACGAAAACAGAGGTGCCTCCGACATAGAATAGAATCGCAGACTGAGGACATGAGAGCTTCTGCTGGCACCGCCAAGCGGGTCTGCTGACCCTGGCTCATCTCCATCAGGGACGGATGGTGGAAGCGAACACTCAACACGTATACCATAGAAATTTCTTTCTAAATGGACCGCGCCTGTGTCATCATTGCGTTGCCCCCTCCTTTACTGGTTCACACCAATCCTGGTTCTGCATCTCTTAACATGCCTCAGCTGAACAGACACCAGTACTCCTTTTGTCACCATGCCACAACTCGCTGAAGGCTGAAACGCATCGTGCAGGACTTTATCACGTAGAACCGATGTTAGATCAGCCTCTGGAGGACTTGAAGCAGTCATTGAACCCTTGCACTATCGTGGGCTTTCCGACCACTGATCATAGACTAACACCGCAAAAAACTGTGGTCTACATTGGAACGCTTTCCAGGCTGGACCTCCAATACTACCCCCGAACACCCTCGCTACCGCGAGGAGAAACTGGTCGCCCTCTTGCCGCCGCCCACCAGGTGAACCCTACAATTTTCTGTTGTGAAATGAAGTTGAGCGTATTGCATTGTCCCCCGTTCGGACTAGAATGGGCGAGAAGGGGAGGGAAGGGAGGGGTAAATGACACGGCAGATTGGGGATGCTGTTGTGGGTGGGGGGAGGGTCCGGGGAATGTTTTCAATGTCCTTTTATTTTTTTTGCATTGTACGGTTTTTACGTTACAGAATGCTAGTGCAACACACTATAGTATACACTATTACTCACGACATAGCTACTCCACAAAAACACGATGGAGTCACGTCCTAATACACCCAAGTATAATTTTTTAACCTGGAATGTGCGTGGGTTGGGGGACCCCCGTAAACGTCGACATATTCTCGCATATCTGGACCGCCATGACATCCATTGCGCTATGCTCCAAGAGACCCACTTACCTCCCAACGCACCCCCCTCCTTTGCTGCTCGATGGGCAAGATTCAGAGGATTTTCCTGCTACTCCTCATACTCTCGCGGGACTGCAATCCTGATACGACATACCCTTCCATATACCCCCTTTGGAACCTATGCAGACTCACAAGGCTGATACATCTTCACATGGGGCAGGCTCGCCACGCAGACAATCACACTGGTGTCGTGTTACGGCCCAAACACAGACGATCCCGAATTCTTCCGGATATTATGGGGCAAAATTCAAGACATTGGCTCTACACACTTGCTATGGGGAGGGGATTTTAATGTCACTATTTACCCGCACTTAGACAGATCACATCCACAACCACACCATTATACCGCGGCACACCTAACTCTCAAGAACATTGTTGAAGACCAGGATCTGGTTGACCCCTGGAGAACCCACTGCCCGCTAACACGTCAGGGATCCTGCTACTCCACCGCCCACTCCTCCTGGTCCCGCATAGATTACTGGCTGACCGATAGGGGCCTGGCAACCTGGGTATCACACACTTCTTATCTCCCCCGCACATACTCAGACCATTCTCCTGTGCTGTTGGCTCTCAGTCCACCACTAGCAGAATCCCCACTTCTCTCCTGGCGCCTTAATCCACAGTCGCTACTTGACCCAGTTTTTAAAGCGGAGATAGAGCAAGAGATAACTGAATTTTTTCCGCGGAACGAAGGCTCAGTCCCACAATACTCCACAATCTGGGAAGCCTTTAAAGTCACCATACGAGGCGTCTGCATGGCTAAAAGTGGTGGAGTACTCAAAGATATCCGTAATACACTTCGAAAGTTGGAAGCAGATATAAAAAAGACTGAGACGGCCGTGCAGGCCACGCCCTCTCCCGCCTTACAAATACATCTACGCGCCCTGCTCACAGAATATCAGGAAACAGCGGAGCGAGAATGTAAATTTCGGGGGAAATACCACACGGCTCGCCGATATGGCGAGGGAGATAGGCCGGGGTGGGCATTGGCCTCCACTATCCGACCTCCTCGATTTGCCAATACAGTACTCACCATCGAGGATGAGGACGGTCTCTCCCGCGCCAATTCCTCGGACATCCTCGCGGCCTTTAGAGGGTTCTATAAAACGCTGTATGCCACTCACCGTAAGGCCCCGGTGGACTTTGATTCTTTCTTCGAGGACACCGCCATAGCCTGGCTGGGAGATGGCCAAAGAGAATTTCTTTTGGCACATCATGAGGATGAGGAGATCACATCTGCAATAATGCAACTACAATCCGGGAAAGCCCCGGGGCCAGACGGCCTCCCGGCCGAGTTCTACAAGACATACCGGCACTTGCTTCTCCCAATACTGAGACATGTCTATGAGGAGGCGAGGGAGAGCGGGATTCTCCCCCCCTCTATGCGTGAAGCGCTTATAATTTCCCTACCCAAACCAGGTAAATCGCCCTCGCATCTAGATTCCTATCGGCCCCTATCCCTAATAAACATCGATGCTAAAATTCTAGCTAAATTAATCGCAAACCGCATAAGCCCACTGATGCCAGTATTGGTCCTCCCAGACCAATCGGGATTTGTTCCCACTAGAAGTACGGCCCATAACCTGCGAACCCTATTCGCGTTACTACATGATATAGACCCGGAAGTTAACGCTGTAGCCGTATTTTTGGATGCCACAAAGGCATTCGATTCCCTAGAATGGGACTACCTATCCTATGTCTTGGCACGCATGGGATTTCCCCCTTTTCTGGACTGGATTACCCTACTATATACAGAACTGCGAGCCACCGTAATGGTGAACGGAATCCGTTCCCCCCTTCGCGTTGGGAAGAGGGACCAGACAGGGGTGTCCACTGTCGCCCCTCCTATTTGCCCTAGCGGTAGAACCACTGGCTGCCAAAATTCGACAGCACTATCGAGAACATGCCATTATATATCCAGAACGACAAATACTCATTTCACTGTATGCAGACGACCTCACACTATATCTGCGGAATCCAGAAGAGAGTCTGAACCCCATCCTCCACCTATTCATCCTCTTTGGGAAGTTGTCAGGAGTCAACATTAATTGGAATAAGTCTCAGATATTTCCCCTCACTGCAGCCACAAAAAAGTTCCACCCAGACTTCCCCCTCAGCTGGTGTGAAGACACCCTCACTTATTTGGGTATAATAGTATCCCGCAGCCGCGAAGAGCTCATGCTTGCTAACTACGGAAAAGCACTGGACTCTATCACTGACAAAGTCACAAGATGGATCGCGATGCCCTTATCAATGGCTGGCAGAGCGGCCCTCATCAAAATGGTAGTCCTGCCTAAACTATTGTATCTTTTTGCAAACATTCCCTACGCCCCCAGCCAGCACTTTTTCTCGGAGATCACGTCACAACTCATAAGACTCGTATGGGGGGGAAAACAGGCCAGGTTACGATGGGACATACTCACGCGCCCTTTCAGTGAAGGTGGTTTTGCCATCCCGGATATTGAACTATACTTCAACTGTGCGCAGGCACAATACGCTGCGTTTTGGATGAAACCCCCTCCCTTTATGCCACATCTGGCAATAGAAGATGGATATATGACCCCCACCCCACGCACCGCCTATCTCAGCACCCCGGCGGCCCCACGGCACCGGGCTGCCACCACCGTCCAATGCACAGTCAGCGCATGGCACGACCTAGCTAAAGCTACGCAATGCACACTACTATATTCTCCACTTCTGCCACTTCCCGGGCGGAAAGACATCCCGGTCGTGGAGGAGGGCGGATGCCGTCGGCTCCTCCGCAAGCTCGCTATTCACACTTGGGGTCAATTATACACAAAGGGTATTTTTAACACTAGCGAGGAATTTTTCAAAGACACAAACCCTACCCCCCTGGAACGCTTTTATTACATACGACTTCGTCAGGATGTAAAATCCGTTACGCCCACCTTTCCCCTAGAGCCTTCGACCATGCCTTCACTTCATGCGCTATTGCAGCAAGACACCCCCACACATGTGCTGTCGTTCTTATACCGCACGGTTCAAGATAGCAGGGAGTATGGCCCCCCTTTGGCCCGCATACGGTGGGAGGAGGAATTGGGGTACCCCATCACTGAGGAGCAGTGGACTTATTGCTGTAGGCAGAAGGGCAACATATCAGTTAGCAGTAGATTCCGCATCATACATTATAAATACGTGCACCGCCTCTATTACACTCCCGCGCGCATGCACCGACTGAAGATAAGAGATAACGACCGCTGTGATCGCTGCGGACACGAGGGAGCGGACTTCTTACACGTGGCCTGGGACTGCCCGCCTATACAGCGGTATTGGGCGGAGATCCTCACTACATTGAACCGTATGACGGGCCTGCACGTCCCAACGGATCCACTAACTACCCTGTTAGGGTACACTGAACCCCTAGATGTCAAAATACGTAGATACGCCTCCCTCGCGCTCCTTCTTGCTAAGAGGAGAGTTGCCTGCAGATGGGGTAGGGGACGAGCGCCGAAATTTAAAGATTGGCTTAACGATTTGATATATTGTCAAGAGCAACTACACACATACGCAGAGCTACAACCACCTACATCACGCCCAAGAGATATCTGGGGGCCCCTACACACTTACCTGCTGGAACACACAGCTGAAAAGGATGATACGACACTGTAACAGACACCAAAAATAAACTTCCTAACGCCCCTGCAGCCCTAAAACACCAGATGTAAAATGACATCACGTGACGTTACCATGCACGTTCCCACCGCTTGCACAACATCCCACCCTTGCCATGCAACTGATGGTCATTGTGCACTAGAGCATGCATCCTTTTATAAGGTTTATTATTATTTGTTCCCTTTGTTTTCATATGATTGCACTACGCACAGTTTGATTTAAATGCAATGCATGACACTATAATCTCACCCCCATACAACGCGGCCGGCCCAGACGGGTAGTAGGCGGCTTGCTGTGTACTCCCCTACCCTGGAAAAATAATTTTCTACACACAAACGTTATCACAGTGCCGGCCAAATTGTGGATGTAGGCATTTTTGCTGTGAATTATACCCCTTTTTTGGTTGTCAATAAAGTTTAAAACAAAAAAAAAAGTCTAGCTGTGGCATTCTGAATGGTTTGAAGTCTCTGTAGGAGGTGAGCTGTAATTCGTACATAGAGAGCGTTGCCATAGTCCAGTTGGCTGGTGATGAGGGGCCGTGTCACAATGCGTCTCGTGTGCAGGGGTAGCCACTTGAAGATCTTACGTAGCATGCGCAGAGTGAGGAAGCAGGCAGAGGCGACGCTGTTGATCTGTGATTTCATGGTGAGCTTGTTATCAATGATGGTCCGGAGGTTTCTGGCATGGTTGGCTGGAGTGGGTGCGGGTCCTAAGTCGGATGCCTACCAAGAGTCGTTCCATGTGTTACTGTTGTTACCTAAGATCAGAACTTCCGTCTAGTCCATGTTCTGCATCGTGCAGTTGTTCTTCATCCAGTTGGTGACGCTTGTCAGGCATCTGTGGAAGTTGGTCCTGGTGGTGGTAGGGACATCGGTGAGTGAGAGGATGAGTTGGGCATCGTCTGCATAGGATATTATGTTGAGACCATGAGATCTGACAATGCTGGCCAGCGAGGTCATATATGCGTTGAGGAGTGTGGAGCTGAGGGATGAGCCCTGGCAGACAGCACAGACGATATCCTTGGGTTCAAAGGTGGAAGGTGGTAGGCAAACCTTCTGTTTTCTTCGGGTGAGGGAAGAGGTGATCAATCTAAGTGCGTCCCTTGGATACCGATGTGGTGGAGTCTTTCGATTAGCGTGTGGCTGGATATGATGTTGAAAGCTGCAGAGAGGTCGGCTGTGGAAGCCCTTTGAATTTACCCCAGGTGTCAGACTGGATCCTGAAACATTTGAGCAGCACCTCTGCATGCCTGTAGGTGTAACCAGGCAGTCCCACACTGCAACTGTTATGCTCTGGAAATTACGTGCCAGGCCTACATAGGTGCCACTCCAGCGTGCTGATGTCAGTTCCTTTATTTTCATGCCACCAGACATGGATCCGGAGCTACCTCTTGTCTCTCAAGAGATCGGTTTATCTCAGAAATTCTAAAATTGAGTGTGCAAGGGGAATGTCACCTCCCAAAATAGCAGCTTTTTTAACCTTGTAAGGACTGTTATAAACAAATGTCTGTGACAAATACTCATCAAGTTTGCCTGTGGTGCCTGGGTCTAAGGCTTGCAGTGACTGCGTGTCAATGACTCTGAAGGCCATATGAGACTGCGAGGTGAAACTCTGGCAACAAGCACCGCAAGACTCCACAGCAACCAGTCCTAGCCTAAGGGTAGGTCCTGGTCTCATGAAAAATCCAAATGTGACTCTCCCCTTCCTGCAACTCACATACTGCTGAGAAGGTGCAAGGGCATCACCATGCTTCTTTATCTCACTCACGAAGTCAATGTCATGGTATGTGTATTAATAAAGCATGCTATCACCCGCAAGGTTATTCTGGCTCTGAGCAGGTGTATGTGCTTAGCCCTCTCTAGGGTAGGTTGGTTAATTGAAAACATAGGTCTTCATCTTCTTGCGAAATTCGGGAAGAGGAGATCCTGATGTGAAGTGGGAGGCTGTTCCATGCTTTAGAAGCGATGTAAGAAAACTCCCGTCCTCTTGGTTCCGTGTATGCGTGAGATGTATGAAAGTAGAAACTCTGTGAGTGGAGGTGCTCGGATGCTTAGTGAAAGGAAATTCAACTGATCTGATAGAGACTTCTAGCCACAGATTCTTTACCTTAAAATTATCCCCAGGTGTCAGACTGGATCCATACATTTTTCTTGAGCAGTACCCCAGCATGCCGGTAGGTGGTGGTGGTCAGCTCTGCGTGGCGTTGTCTGCACCGGAAGTGACATGTGCGATGCCTATATAGGCACCACCCCAGTGCACTAATGTTAGCTATTCTTAAAGCCGACAGGGCCGACAAAAGGGGTGGGGGCCTAGCAATTATATATAGAGAGCATTTTGAGGTCTCAGGCTCTGCAGTAGGAAGCACAATAGATTGTGAAGTTCTATCCTTTCGGATTACACTCAGCCCAGCCTATACATTCAAGGGCTTACTGGTATATAGGCCACCGGGGGGTAGAGCTACTTTTATAGATGTTATCAGTCCATTCATTGAATCAAGCTAC
The DNA here is from genome assembly GCA_963921515.1 of Calotriton arnoldi. Classification (NCBI taxonomy): domain Eukaryota; kingdom Metazoa; phylum Chordata; class Amphibia; order Caudata; family Salamandridae; genus Calotriton; species Calotriton arnoldi. The sequence continues at coordinate 111,477 of CAWUFW010014230.1, read as the reverse complement.
GCTGCAGCGGATTTCTCAGTGCTGGGAGATTTTAATTATCATTTAGAAAAACAGGAGGAAAGGGATACAGCCCTCCTGGTGAATGCCCTGGCTGGCTTTTCCCTCAGACAGATTGTTGAACAAGCCACGCACAAGGCAGGACACACATTAGACGGTATATTTACATCTAACCACAACTTAAAGGTGTCAGAAATATTACCTGTCCCATGGTCAGATCATAAGGCCATAATGTTCTCGATGAGTATCAATCATCACACCTCAATACCATGCAGCTCAGGGGCTGCTGCCAAAGGGCGTGACTGGAATAGTATTGACACCTCCTCTCTACATGATTCCCTAGTTAGATCCCAGCCAGACCTGGTCACAGACGCAAATACGGCAGCGCACAGATTTTCCACCTGGATTAAAAACGCAGTGAATCCTTTGGCCCCCTTCAAGATCTTCTCTAACAGGCGGAACAAGCCGTCTGAACCGTGGTTCTCGGAGAAATTAAGAAATCAAAAACAGATCTGTAGAAGGAAGGAAAGGAGGTGGAGACTGAAGTATGACTCCGCTGACAAAACACTTTATAAGCAATCATTGATGGAGTATAAAAAATTAGTTCGGGATGAGAAAAGCAAATATTTTACTTCAAAAATACAACAGGCAAAGAACTCAACTAAGGAATTGTTTCAAACAGTGAAAAGCCTAGCCAAACTCCCAGAGCCTCCGAAGATGGTTGGCAGTAAGGAATTCTGCAATATATTGGCTGAATTTTTAGGGACAAAGTGGAGGCAGTGTATAATGAGCTTAGTGGATATGGCAATACATTGATTGACATGCCCCCAGTTGGCTTGCCAGCCTCCCTGCCCACCTTCTGACCTGTTTCTCTCCACCGCCCATAGAGCAGATTATCCAAGTGGTTAAGACGTCTAAATCTGGGGCTCCGCAAGATCCCAGTCCCCCGAAAATATTGCATTTGGTTCCGGAAGTGGTTACTGAGCAACTGTGGGTCCTGTTTAAAGGGATAATTGGGTCAGGTATTTTTCCTGCTGCATGGAAAAATGCATCAATTTGACCACTTCTGAAGAAATCTGAGCTGGGCCCAGCTGAGCCGAGCAACTATAGACCCATTTCAAGACTACCCTTCCCCGCAAAAATATTGGAGAAAATACTTAATTTGCAACTCTCATCCTTTATCTCCTCCGAGAACCTCTTGGATCCATCGCAATGTGGGTTCCGGGAGGGGCATAGTACAGAAACGGTCCTGATTATGGCCACCGAGGAACTGAGATCTATGTTGGATGATGGGGGGAGGGCAGCATTGATATTATTAGATCTATCGGCGGCCTTTGATACCGTGAACCACACTATTTTAATCAACAGACTCTCAGAACTGGGTATTAGAGGACCGGCCCTTAATTTGTTGACCTCCTTCCTCTCTGATAGAGTCCAATCAGTTGAAGCGGGGGCCTTTGCTTCAGAACAGTTCTTGCTCACGTGCGGGGTGCCTCAGGGCTCTGCCCTCAGCCCCACGTTGTTCAATTTGTATGTCTCCCCTCTGGCCAAGATTATCAGGCAATGTGGGTTCTCAGTGGTCTCGTACGCTGATGACACCCAATTGGTGGTGTCAGTTTCAGCAATATGGAAGAGACAGCAGATCGTTTCAATCTTTGTATGTCTCGGGTACATCAATGGATGAGTTTGAACTGCCTGACACTTAATGGCGGGAAGACGGAGGTCCTCTTATTGGGCTCTGACACTTCTTTCTGGACACCCAGATGGTGGCCAACGTGCCTAGGTGACACCCCTTCGCCAGTAAATAAGGCCAAAAATGTAGGCATTGTCTTCGATGACAAACTGACCTTCAAATATCAGGTCACCTCCCTGTCTTCCTCTATTTTTTTCATCCTGAAGATGATTAGAAAAATCCACCCCTTCATTCCACCGGAGTCAGTAAAAATTCTGGTGACAGCACTGGCATTGTTCAAACTGGACTATGGAAATGCGCTTTATGTAGAGATCCAAAAGCAGCATCTTCAAAAGCTACAACGGCTTCAGAATGCAGCAGCCAGATTGCTGCTAGATATTCCAAAATTCCAGCCGATCTCACAGAAATTGAAGAGCCTACATTGGCTCCCGGTGGAGAAGAGAATTATATTCAAAGCACAATGTTTAGCTTTTAAGGCACTCCATGGGGCAGGCCCTGACTTCTTGAAAAAGCATTTGAAATGGTATACACAAACCCGAAATTTGAGGTCGGCTCATTGCAAACTCCTTCAAATGCCCAGAATTAAAAGAGTTTGTTGGGGCGGTAGAAGTTTTATTTCAGGAACCGTTAAAACCTGGAACGTGCTTCCAGGTGAGATAAAGAATTGTCCAACTATCCTGGCCTTCAGAAAGGCGTTAAAAACCTGGCTGTTTGTAAATTAAGTTCAGTTCTGGATTGGGTGGCAAACTCCCTTTTTCCATCTGGCTCAAGCGCCTAGACGCCGTTTGGCATTTGTGAGCTATATAAATGTTTAAATCAAATCAAATCTTACTGCGCCAGTCAGCACAGATCCGGAGAAGAGCTACACCCAGTCACTTTTGACCGACCTTTCTTCGACCCTTTTGTCGAAGATCTGAGACATTGTCTCCTGGTGTACAGGGATGCCTACAAGGAAGGCTGGATTCGAGCCCTGTGACTCTAGTAACCAAAAATGTTGTATGTCTCTGGTGTATTGAGCATGACCACTACGGCAAGCCTTGCGTCGATTGTCCTGCCATGCACCACAAGGCCTTGAGAGAGCGATCTCTCAATCTCCTTGCCGCTCAATGTACGACATCATGACAGTCTTGATACTAGTAGAAAGTAATCGGTTGCGGAGCCATAGATATTCGTCAAAGTCATCCCACTCCGATAAGTCCCAGAAGACTATGCCTTTGCCCCGTCCGTCAAAGTCATCCGACGAGACAAGAGAGCATCAACCCTCGAGGTCTGGCTCCATGGTTGAGCCTGCGCCTGGGCCGTCACCACGCCTCCCCGAGTATCAGGGAGCCAGAGTGACCCCACCCAACTCCACAAATTTTATGAGGCCATGCACCTCATATTAGCGCCGCCTGTCCTGGAAGGAGCGTCTTCGGGCCCTGCAGGTTCAGAAGGGGATCCTACTGGTCGTCCTCCATGTATGCGGTGAAACCCTCTATTAGATGCTGGAGACCATTACCAGTTCTAAATATCAAGACAGCATCATCAACGTACAGGAGATAGACGGTGGCCAACTTTTGGAGTGTCTGTATATATTTTTTGCAAAAACTCATCTACCCCGTTAATATACAATGAGAATAACAGGGGCACAAGGACGCAGCCTTGCCAAACTCCTCTGGTTATTTTAAACCATGGTGTGACTTCTACCATAGACCCGTAGCATACCCTTTATGTTAGCTGTGCATATAACTGTGACAAAAAGTTAAAAATTTCAATGGATGCCCCCATCTTAACTAGTGTCTGCCACATCTTGGCGTGATTTACCAGATCAAATGCGCTGCTCAAATCAGCAGAGCATAAATAGGTGTGGCCCTTTTTCACCAAGGTGTATTTGCTGGAGAGGAGATGGAGGTTAATACATTGTTCCATGGTGCCCAAATACCTTCTAAAGCCATATTGGGCATCTGTTAGTATCTGATTATCTATCACCCAGGATTCTAACCTTTCCAATAGGACTCTGCCTATTAGTTTTACAGAGGAATCAAGTAGAGATATTGGGCGGTAACACCTTTCGTCCCCAGTCCCCCTTTTTAAACTATTCTATAAATCGGGGACTATTATGCTTTTTGTCCAGGATGTGGGCACATTTCCTCTGGCTGCCGCATTGCATACTTGCATCAGTATAGTGGCCCATAAATTAATACGTTATATAAACATGTTGATTGGGACCCCATCTGAGCCATGTACCTTCGTAGCAGCAAATTTTCTCAAGCAGGTAGTAACCTCTTCTAGACTGAGGGTTTTAGGTGTGATAGTCTTACAAAGCATATTGCTCTAGGGGTGGCGTCCAGGTCTTGGTTTTCTGGGTTGAAAAATCAACCATAATGACTCAGCCAGTCGGCCTGTTGGACTAACGACTCAACTCGGGGGACTGATGAATCCTTTAAAAAGGGCTGGTTTATAGTTTTCCAGAAAAGGGTAATGTCTCTTGTTTCCGTTGCCTGTTGCAATTTTACCCATGCTTCCTCCTGCAGCGCCGCCTTTGTTTTCCTTAGTGCTTTTCCTTAGCACTTGCTTGTAAGCAAGTGGCAGGGTTAGAATCTCTACCCTATTTCTGGGGTGGGAATGAAGGGCTTTCTTCAAGTTCTGGTTTGCACTTGACTAACCCCGATTAAACCACCTATTCGGTTTGTTGTCAGGCCTCTTCCTAGTAGTTCTCAAGTTACCTGCAATGACTGTTAATATTTTGGTAAAAGCTTCTATAGTTTGGTAGGGCAAGGAATTTTATTAAGTACAGGTACAAAATCCTCGGGATAGTCCTTTAACACCTTTTCAATTACCGCATCTCAGTTGACATTTGTCCACCTGAGGCTAATGCCATTTGTACTATGTGTTTCAATATCTTCCGCCAGTTGTGGACTCTTGGTCCAATGTGTTTTAATATTAAGCAATATCAACAAAGGATGATGATCGCTAAAAAAACGTGGGACAATGTTAAAAGAATCCACCCATCCAAATCCTTCTACAGAGATCAGGATGTTGTTGATAGTAGAACCAGAGCGGTTCCCCTGAACAGAGGATATCCATTTTCCCTCACTATCCGGTGTATGTTCCATGACCTCCAAATTATATTTGAAGATCAGCTCATTAAGGGCCACACCATATGGATTGTGTGGGAAATTAGTTTTGTTTACCCCCATGAATGTTTGTATACCCACATATCTTACTAGTGGGTTTATCACAGGTTTCTATATTAAAATCCCCAAGCCATATATTAATGCAGCTATCTGAAACATTGCTCTCAAAGGATTCCAATTCTCTCCCCAGATCATCAACAACCCTATTCCTCGTGTTGTCAAAAACATTAATATAAAAATCGATCAAAATGAAATTGGCTTTCTCAGTGGCCTGGAGATGAAATATCTGGTAGAGTGGTGAATTGAGGAGATCCTTTTTCACTGTTAAAGGGGAGGTGGTAGAAATTAGTTAAGCTAGACCCCCCTTGGTTCGTCCATGGCTGGAGGGGGTAGCTGGTGTACTAAGGGTCTTCTTATACCATCTAAGTAAAAGTCCCCGTATGCCAGGTTTCCTGCAAACAAATCAAGTGGGATGTTTTAATTACGTCTATCCATTCGTTATTTCCTATTTTATTTTTAATACCTGCGATGTTCAAGGTCCTAATTTCTACTTTAGTACCCACACTGTGTGGGCGTGGGGTACCCCGCACATCCACATTGTTCTCAAAAGTTGTCGCCAAACCAGCAGAATTCTGGTTATTAAAATTAAACTGGTTTTCATATGGGTCAAAAAGGGGCATCTGGCCTGTGAAATGATTAGGTTCTTTCCCATAATGTTCAGGGGAGGCCCCTGAGGCTGTGCATTTAGGCCCTTCTTATCCCTCACCGATTCCATTTCGTTGTGACCTTCCAGTCAGTCACAATCGTCCAGATAAGACAAAGGGGTATACCTTTTAAAAAGGTCCAAAGGTCTCAGGGCTAGATGAAAACCCCCACTGACTGGGGCTGGGCGCCTGGGGGTACAGCCAATGACTTAATTGAGGGGTCTGTGCCATAAGCTGGGCTCTATAAAAGAAACCTAATGGTAGAGCCCGAATGTGGTTGGAGGATCGATCACCATTAAGTGAGGCGAGAATTCTCCCTGCCATTGATGGCCTAGTAAAATTTATTATAACACAGTCTCCCTCCAGGGATTTGGCTTCTTTACCTATCCAGTTTACTCTTTGGAGCATGTTAATCCAACCTACCACATGGACCCCACCATTGAGTTAGAATCTAACCAGTGCATGCCCTTGTTCTTCAATTGACTAAAACTTTCAGTAGGACCGTCCTTGAGAGGAGGGACATTACCCTTCACATTTCGGAATTCAATCTGTTAAATGACTTCCAATCAGGATTCAGACCAAACCATAGCACAGAAACAGCAATTCTGCACATCGTGGATGACGCCTTACTTGCCCTCGACCATAACGAAACATGTCTCCTAATCCTGCTGGACCTTTCGTCGGCTTTCGACACGGTAAACCATGCTAAAATACTGGATCGCATGAAAAATAGAATGGGGCTAGAGGGAACAGTCCTAAAATGGTTTAGTTCCTTTCTTGAGAACAGATCGCAAAAATTCATAGTCAACCAAGCATTGTCAGGTTCAACCAGAAATACAATCGGAGTTCCGCAAGGGTCAACACTATCTCCGGCGTTATTTAATCTTTACGTAGAATCACTCACGGATATATTACAAAAAGCAAACATTTCTTTCCACATGTACGCAGATGACACTCAGCTGTACATCAAAGTCACATCGACAGAAGAGATAAGTACCATGAACCAGGCACTAATGAGAACCCTCCAATGGCTAACCATCAAACACCTGAAGCTTAACCCTCATAAAACCGAATTCATGCTGATTATGCCCCAGAAAAGCACATCAAATATAGTAGAATGGACCAACCTAATCACGGCTTTAAAGTGTACTCCGAAGATTGTTGACTCTACTAAATCCTTGGGAATTATACTGGACAAAAATCTGAACATGTTAGCACATATCAACACGATGGCAAAAAATGCCCGGTTCCATTTAAGCTACCTTAGAAAACTAAAACCATTCTTAAATAAGACAGATCTCAAAACAGCAGTTCAGGCATTGGTCATATCAAGGATAGAGTATGGATGCACAACTCTGGCCGGGCTCCCAAGATCTCAACAGCCCCACTGAAAGCTTGTCTTAATGCAGCCACAAGACTAATATCTGGATCCAAAAATTCGACCATATCTCCCCTCATTTGAAAGCACTCAACTGGTTGCCCTTCGAAGCAAGAGTTCAATTCAAGTTGGCATGCATCACTCACAAAGCGATACATTACAAAACACCAGGTTACCTAGCCCAGAAACTCACTCTATCAGGAGGGTGCCGGTTCTCCAGGAGCCACGCAGATCTACTACTGAAACCGGCTCGCTTTTGTAAGAAAAGAACTTATGACCGAGCGTTCTCCGGTGCAGCTCCTAGAATCTGGAACGCTCTCCCGCCTAACATTAGAAGAATCCCATGCATCGCGGCATTCAAAAAGGAAGCAAAATCATTCTATATGAGGAAATATCTCCCTTAATTTTCAACAGTCTAGCTATTGTCTACGGACTTGTCATGATCGTATTCTTGCTACCTCTCGTCGATCACTAACCCTTTGTGGTATTGTATATATGTATATTAAGCTTAATGTTTAGTTCTAATCATGGTACAACAACTGATGACTTGGAAACATAAATGGTTTTGAAAATGCAATTGTATAGCGCTCTGATACCCTACCCAGGGTCAAGTTCGCGCTATAGAAAACACCAAATAAATAAAAAATAAAAAAATAAAAAATACCCAGTACTATAGCATAAGGGGTAGCGTCTGGTGGCAGGTTGGGTGTAATAGTGTTTAACTAGCAAATTCTTGTCACCCGACTAACCGGCACAATGGTTTGGTCCCTTCTGGGCTATGTATAACCCCACACTGCTTCTATCCTGTTATGGTACCAGGTACTCTTGTCATTCCTGAGTCGTATATAACCCTCTCGTTAGAGGCCTGTCAGTTATGGGGTATAATTGGCAGATTTTTGGCCTGTTCACTTGGCTCCCTCATAGCACTCCCCTCTATCTGATCACAAACAGCATGTTAGTGGTATTTGGCACAGATAATGAGTGTGATGTTGGCCCCTGTAAGCCTGTGCTGAGTGCTGGCTTAATATAACTTGTCAATGCAGTTCTATAGCACCTATACAAGCACAAATTGGTTCTGATTTAGCATCAAGAGCACAATAAATGTATCATACAGGGAGTCTCTCAATCTCTCCAATTTATCCTTTTCCCTAGGCGTACTACCACTAGAACACGGGTACTCATAGTACGGCCCGCGGGCCGCCAGCGGCCCAGCAAGCCTTCCTTGGCGGCCCGGCAAGCCTTCCTTGGCAGCCCGCGGACCTTGCAGCTATCCTACCTGTGTTTTTTCTTTTTTTTTTTAAGTGTCCGCAAACACCGCCGGTTGCAGCAGCGCTCTATAGGGGCAGGACGATTCTTTAAAAACTATTCACTTGTTAATGAGGCTTTGTTGTATTTCACCTCTTCTTAGCGCCCTGCATCTCCACTCTGAGTGGAGATGCAGGGGCGCTAAGAAGAGGTGAAATACAACAAAGCCTCATTAACAAGTGAATGGTCTTTTAAAGACCTGTGAAGTACTCAGGTGCGGCTGTGTGTGTGCCCGGGAAGCTGTCTCAGCCCAGCCCGGGCTGACACACACGCGGGTGAGGTGACAGAGCGAGGGAGACAGACAGAGCGAGGGAGACAGACAGAGCGAGGGAGGGAGACAGACAGAGGGAGGGAGACAGAGGGAGGGAGACAGAGAGGGGGAGACAGAGGGTGACAGAGAGAGGGAGACAGACAGAGGGAGGGAGACAGACAGAGGGAGGGAGACAGAGGGTGAGAGAGAGAGGGAGACAGAGGGAGGGAGACAGAGAGGGGGAGACAGAGGGTGACAGAGGGAGACAGACAGAGGGAGGGAGACAGAGAGGGGGAGACAGAGGGTGACAGAGAGAGGGAGACAGACAGAGGGAGGGAGACAGAGAGGGAGAGACAGAGGGTGACAGAGAGAGGGAGACAGACAGAGGGAGGGAGACAGAGAGGGGGAGACAGAGGGTGACAGAGGGAGACAGACAGAGGGAGGGAGACAGAGAGGGGGAGACAGAGGGTGACAGAGAGAGGGAGACAGACAGAGGGAGGGAGACAGAGAGGGGGAGACAGAGGGTGACAGAGAGAGGGAGACAGACAGAGGGAGACAGACAGAGGGAGGGAGACAGACAGAGGGAGGGAGACAGAGAGGGGGAGACAGAGGGTGACAGAGAGAGGGAGACAGACAGAGGGAGGGAGACAGAGAGGGGGAGACAGAGGGTGACAGAGGGAGACAGACAGAGGGAGGGAGACAGAGAGGGGGAGACAGAGGGTGACAGAGAGGGAGACAGACCGAGGGAGGGAGACAGAGGGAGGGAGACAGAGGGAGGGAGACAGAGAGGGAGACCGAGAGAGAGGGAGACCGAGAGAGAGGGAGACCGAGAGAGAGGGAGACAGAGAGAGAGGGAGACTGAGAGGGGGAGACAGAGGGTGACAGACAGAGGGAGACAGACAGAGGGAGACAGACAGAGAGAGACAGTCAGAGGGAGGGAGACAGAGAGGGGGAGACAGAGGGTGACAGAGAGGGTGACAGAGAGGGTGACAGAGGGAGACAGACAGAGGGAGACAGACAGAGGGAGGGAGACAGAGAGGGAGAGGGAGACAGAGAGGGAGAGGGAGACAGAGAGAGAGAGGGAGACAGAGGGAGACAGAGAGGGAGACAGAGAGGGACAGAGGGGGAGACAGAGAGGGAGACAGAGAGGGAGACAGAGAGGGAGACAGAGGGAGACAGGGGGAGACGGAGAGGGAGGGAGACGGAGAGGGAGGGAGACAGAGAGAGAGGGAGACAGAGAGGGAGAGGGAGACAGAGAGGGAGAGGGAGACAGAGAGGGAGAGGGAGACAGAGAGGGAGACAGAGAGGGAGAGGGAGACAGAGAGGGAGAGGGAGACAGAGAGGGAGAGGGAGACGGAGAGGGAGACGGAGAGGGATACAGAGAGGGAGAGGGAGACAGAGACAGAGCGAGAGAGATAGATAGATAGATAGAGAGATGTGTGTATGCCGGGTCTGGTGGCTCAGTGGACGAAGGCATCCGCTGCAGGGGCCTGTGTTCAACCTCATGGTCATAGTTATTTTTTTTGCTCTAGCCCCGCCCCCCTCCCCCACTGACCCCACCCCCACCGGTACGGCCCTCGGCCACAAACCACACTGTAAATTTGGCGCCCGAGAGAAAGTTTGTGAGTACCCATGCACTAGAAGATACAGGAGCCGTAGGTTGGGTAATATTTGCCCTGGTATTTCCCCTGGCCCGTTTGGATTTGGATTTACTGCCCATCTCCAAACTCTTCCTTTTTCCAACCACCACAAAGCCCTTAATTGTTCCCACCATACCTTTAGGCTCTAGAGGGACGGGCACCTTCTGGGGCCTAGGTCGCAAAGTAAGGTCTTCCATAGATGCAGTTTGGTGTGCTGGTAAATGCCCCTCCATGTCCTCCATAACCTCCATGACCTCTGCAACTAGGGGAGGAGGCATCTCCCTAGACCCTCGAACCTGAGTGGTAAGAGTCCCCAGGGGTTGTGATATGGAGGATGAGAGGGAAAGGCGATGTTCAGCCAACACAATCTCCTCATTAATGATCCCCACAGCGCGCTGCAGGAAAGTGTCCATAGTGGTGTTAAAATGGGACGGAGGAGAGCCAGTATGTAGCTTTTTTTTCCCCATAGCTCTTGTTTCCATGCAAATGTATGTAGAAATGTAGAGATGTAAAGGAGGCCACTTTGAAAATGTTATAGGATCGTATAATCAGGGGTCAGAGCTGTGTCAGGATCCAGTTCCAACCTTCAAAACGGCCCCCTGAGTATCCCCAAAGACCCCCCGTACATCAAGAGTAGCGGCAGGAGGTGTAGGCTGTGGTGTATATGGTGGTGATCACCTTTCTGCCCCCCTTCTTTTTCCGGCACACAGAGGGCCTATGTACTGCAGCTTCAAGAGTCCAAGGAATGCATGGAGTAGCAGTGATACCAATAGTCTCAAGGCTGGTGTAGAAACTGGTATAAAAGCTGATGTAAAAACTAGTATAAACCTTGGTGTGGCAATATGACCGGTCTAATGCTGTAGTGCAAGAAATCACAATGGCAGTCAATAGGCAGTCAAAAGGCAGTAGCAGCAGCAGTAGTGGCAGTGAATGCAGTCATCACTGAAGTCCTAGAGAATCCACTTACCTCCTCCCCTCGGTCTTGCGGGCCGCTGCCTCCACCACACATCCAGGCATCCATACTCCACCAGCCTGTTGTCCAATAATATCCAATAATGCCCTCCTGCCTAGACCCTACTAGAGATCAGAGACAAGAGCTGGAAGTCTCCAATAGTTCTAATAGTCCCAGTAGTTCTGGCAGCGCAGGAGAATATGAAGTTAGGGGTATGTTTAGAAAATGAACAAAGGACACTGTTTGCTCCTTCCTATCTGGTACTGATGCAGAATGCTCCCAACATTCCGTGCAGCCGCTACGATGGCCCCCGCAAGTAGGGCTCACCAAGAGGGAAGCAAAGAAGGTGACTGCACACCAAAACACCAAATCAGTACCTGCACATCAAACACCTCACGCCACACTCACCTTTGGCTGCCCTGCCATACACCCACACCATCCCGCCTCCAGGAGCCGGCCGGGCGCAGTGACGGCGGTGAGGGAAGTAGTGCTGGCAGCATCCAACAGTGCCTAACAGCATCTAAATCAATGTTTTGGAAGCAGCAGTTTGGCAGCTTTGCAGTTCAGTGGTTAAGGGCTCCTGGCAGTCGCAATGAGCAGTGGTGGACAGGTTTAGGGACAACTTGGCACAAAAAATTAAGCTCACTGGAACCTGGAATAAACCAGGAATGAACAGAGCATCCCGTGGCAGTTTCTTCTGACAATGACTTTTCGTGTGCTTATGAGTAGAGGCGGGCGGGCATGAGCACGGCCTCGTGGGGGTGGAGATCCAAGGTGCTCATGTGAGTAAATCTACTCCTTGTGTCCTTGGGTCTTGGCCACCCTTGACTGAGCAGACTGGATGGTGATGAGAGACCTGCAGAATGCCTATTTTCATATACCTGACCAGAGAATCCAATTGTGAAGCCTGTGGTTCAGGGTGGGACAGGAACATTTTCAGTTTGCTAAGTTCCCCTTTGGTCTCACCAGTGCCCCCTTGGGTTTTCATCAAAGGGATGGCTATGGCTGCAGTGCACCTTGGGAGGTCAGGGGTTCCACTCCTCCCTAACTCGATGACTAACTGTTGAAGGCAGGCTCACCCAGGCAGTCATCAACCACCTCCAGACTACAACGAACCTCTTGTGAGCTTTGGAGTTTAATATCAACATGTCGAAGTCACACCTGACTCCTCCTCAGACGCTCATCTTCATCTGAGCCATTTTGTACATGATTTGGTTTCTTGCCTTTCCCCCCAGAACGGAGAGTTTAGGACATGCAGGCTATGAGCCTCTTTTCAGCCTCTGTTCTAGATTTCATTAAGGTCGACTATGAGGCTTCTGAGACTGATCACCTCCTGCATCCTGCTGGTCAAATGCACCTGGTGGCATATGCAGGCTTTGTAGTGGGATCTGATCATCAGCTGAACCTCTCAGACCACGTCCAGATTTCGGATTATATTACGAAAGATCTGCAGTGCTGGTTGCTGGACCACTATTGGGTCAGCGGCACACTACTCTCCCTACCCCACCCAAAGCTGACAGCAGTGACTGATACACTGGTTCTGGTGACCTTCAGGGACATGTGGAGATCAGAGGCATCTGGTCTCCGGCAGATTCCCAGCTCTATATCAACCTAATGGAGCTTCAGCCACCGTTTTGCATTGAAAGCCTTCCTTCCATCCAGCAAAGGTAGGCTGCTGCAGGTGCTTACTTACGACACCACTGCCATGTTGTATTGCAACAACCAGGTTGTGTAGAGTCCTCGATCCTGTGCCAGCAGGCACTACATATCTGTAAATGGCTGGACCATCAATGGATCTTCCTGGTATTGAACCACCTGACGGGATCTTTCAATACCAATCAATCAATCAATCAGGGATTGTAAAGCGCACTACTCACCCGTTAGGGTCTCAACGCGATGGGGGGTGTATGCAGCTCCATTAGGGTCATTCGAAGAGCCAGGTCTTGAGGTCTTTCCTGAATTGGTGCAGTGTTGGGCTTTTGTCTCCAGGTGAAGGGGGAGGTCATTCCAGGTCTTGGCTGCGAGGTAGGAGAAGGACCTTCCACCCGTTCTGTTCCTGTAGAAGCGTGGGACGGTGGCTAGGGTGAGGTCGGCTGAGCGGAGGTTTCTCTTGGGGGTATAGAGGGAGGGGCGGTTGTTGAGGTACTGTGGTCCAATGTTGTGGAGGGCCTTGAAGGTGTGTGTGAGCAGCTTGAAAGTTATTCTTCTTTCGACGGGGATCCAGTGGAAGTCGCGGAGGTGTTGGGTGATGTGGTTGCGTCATGGGATATTGAGGATTAATCTGGCTGCGGCGTTCTGGACGGTCTGGAGTTTTCGGAGGAGTTTTTTGTTGATTCCAGCATAGAGGGCATTGCCGTAATCTAGTATCCATTTGAATGTTTTGCATAGTATGTGGAGGGTGCTGAAGTATGTGGAGGAGACAGCATTGATCTGGAGATTCATAGTTAGCAATGAGCCCAGTATGATACAGAAATTACGTGCATGGTCTGTCGGGGTGGGTGGGTTTCCGAGGGCAGGGGGCCACAAGGTGTCATCCCATGCGGAGGGGCTGGAGCCAAGGATGAGGACCTCTGTTTTCTCTGAGTTGAGTTTCAGGCAGCTGTTCTTCATCCAGGTTGTGACGGCTGTCATACCATCTTGGAAGTTGTGCCTGGTGACGTCGGGTTTCTTGGTGAGGGAGAGGATGAGTTGGGTATCATCAGCGTAGGAGATGATGTTGAGCCCGTGGTTTCTGACAGTGGTTGCAAGGGAGGCCATGTAGACGTTGAAGAGCGTGGGGCTGAGGGAGGATCCTTAGGGAACTCCACATCTGGTCTCCGTCGGTTCTGAGAGGAAGGGCGGGAGTCCTATTCTCTGTGTTCTGCCCATGAGGAATGAGTGTACCCAGTCTAGGGCTTTTTCTTGGATGCTGGATTCGTGGAGTCTGGTGGCTAGTGTGTGGTGGGAGACAGTGTCGAAGGCTGCTGATAGGTCCAAGAGGATGAGGACTGCCGTTTGGCCTTGGTCGAGGAGGGTGCAGATGCTGTCTATGGTGGCAAAGAGGGCGGTCTCGGTGCTGTGGTTGCTGCGGAATCCGGAGTGAAAGTTGTCTAGGATGTTGTTGGCTTCGATGAAGTATGCTAGCTGGGTGTTGATGTCCTTTTCGATGACCTTGGCTGTGAAAGGAAGCAGCGAGATGGGCCTGAAGTTCTTGAGCTTCGTCGGGTCTGCAGAGGGTTTCTTCAGGAGGGTGTTGACTTCGGAGCGCTTCCAGTTGTACAGAATGCAGCGGTCTCGAGGGAGCAGTTGATGGTTCGACGTAGTTCGGGTGCAATGGCTGTGGCGGCCTTGTGGAAGATGTGTGGGGGCAGGGGTCTGAAGGTGCTCCGGAGTGAATACTCTTCATGGCCTTTAGGGTGTCTTCTGTTGTGAGTGGGGTCCAAGTGAGTAGGGTCTGTTGGGTGGGGTCGCTGGGGGTAGGGGTTGAGGTGGTGCAGAGGTCTTGGTCATCAAAGTTATCGTAGAGTGTCTTGATTTTGAGGTGGAAGAAGGAGCTGAGTCTGATGCAGAGGTTTTGGGAGGGTGAAACGTCTGTTGTCTCGCTGTTGGGTTTGGCAAATTCCTGTATGACGGAGAAGAGTTCCTTGGAGTTGTGGGCGTTGGAGAGGATTCTGTCTAGGAGGAAGTTCTTCTTTGTGGATTTGATGAGTTGATGGTGAGCCATGGTGGCTGTTTTGTAGGCGGTGTGTGTTTCTAGAGTTTTGGAGTTTCTCAATGTCTTTTCCAGTCATCGGCAAGACCCCATACCTCCTGGTCAGAGACCTGCTCTCCCCCCGCAGCTCCGCTATCAAGTGCCATCACTGTTGCTCTGGGTGCTGCTGCTCAGGTAGGTGTTGAGGCCCTCCTCCACCCGCAGGCTCCTGCCTGCGCCTCATCCCTGGTGGCCCAGTGGGAGAGCCTTGCTCTTCTGCTGGCCGCTGTTGTCTGTGTCTGTCTCTGTGCCACCTTTCTGGTTTCCTGTCTCTCTTGTGCCCGTGTCTGTCTTTGGGCCAATCTCTGTTTTCTGTCTCCTTATGCCCGTTTTCTGCATCCTCTCTGTCTTCTGATTGTATTTTATTCCTCTCTGTCTCCCTCTCTGTCTTTTTTGTGCCCGTTTTCTGCCCTGTGCCCTTCCCGCTGCTGCTGTCCCCGCGGCCTCTCCCCCCTGCCAGTTTCCCGCCTCCCACCCACGACAGACGCCCTCACCACCGACGCCCTGATGTGCATACTCCTCAACGTACGCTCCCTCCACAGACACGCCCCGGACATCTGGGACCTGCTCGACACCCTCTCGCCAGACGTCGCCTTCTTCACGGAAACATGGACCAACGCCACCTCCGCCCCCGACATCGCCACCGCCATCCCTGACGGATACAAGATCCAAAGAAAGGACCGCCCCCACCGCCCAGGAGGAGGACTCGCCATCGCACACAAGAGATCCCTCCGACTCTACACCTCCAGCACTAACGACCCCCTCTCCAACACAGAGCACCTCCACTTCCAGATCCAAACCAGCCCCAGAACCCTCGTCTACAGACTCCCGGGCCTCGCGCCTCTTCTGCCACCACCATTACCGACCTCGTCGCACCCCACGCCATCGCCTCCATGGACTACATCCTCATCAGAGACCTGAACTGCCTGCTCGAAAACCGCAACAACCCCGACTCCACCACCCTCCTTGACAACCTCGCCAACCTCGGACTGAAGCAGCTCGTCACCACGCCCACCCACAGAGCCGGACACACACTCAACACCATCTTCGCAGGAGGAACAAACATCTACTTCAGCCATACTACGCAGCCTCTCTGGACAGATCACCACTGCGTACACTTCACCTTCAACACCACCATCGCACCCAAACCCGTCCCGCGCCTGCCCTGAAGGAACTGGAGCAAGATCACAGAGAAATTCCTCAACACCACCCTCCTCCACGAACCCCCCTCCGCCACTACCGACGCCAACTCCGCAGCCAAAGAACTACACCGCTGGATCTCCAGCTGCGCTGACAATCTCGCACCCCTCCGCCACCCCGTCAATCAACGCCCCCTGAAGGCCGCCTGGTTCACCACCGACCTCCAAGAAGCCAGGTGCTCCTGCAGACGCCTTGAGAAACTCTGGCGGAACAAGAAAACCACCAAAGACCTGAACAACTACAGGAACGCCATGAACGAATACCGCCAGCGCATAAGAGCCACCAAGAGGACCTTTATCAAGAACAAAATCCACTCCAACGCAGGTAACGCAAAAGAACTCTTCAACATCATACAGCAGTTCACCAAACCCCCAGTGAAGCCACGGATGTCATGCCATCCCAGGACCTCTGCAACAAGCTCAGCTCCTACTTCCACCTGAAAATCAAGGCCCTCTACGACAACTTCAGCGAACAGACTCCTGACACCACCCCCCTCTCCCCCACCGACAACCGGCCATCACCACCTGGAAACCTGCTACCACTGAAGACACGACCAAGACCATGAAGAACACCTACTCAGGAGCCCCCATGGACCCCTGCTCACCGCACATCTACCACAGAGCCGCCGCCGCCGCCATCGCTCCCGAACTAGGCTGGATCATCAACGCCTCCCTCGAATCCGGCATCTTCCCCGACTGGAAGCGGGCAGAAGTCAAGCCCCTCCTCAAGAAACCCTCGGCCGACCCGACGGATCTGAAAAACTACTGGCCCATCTCCCTCCTTCCCTTCGCAGCCAAAGTCACCGAGAGATTCATCAACTCCCAGCTGACCACCTTCATTGAAGAGAACGCCATCCTTGACTCCTCCCAGTCCGGTTTTCGCAGCAACCACAGGACCGAGACCGCCCTCCTCGCCACCACTGATGACATCCGCATGCTCCTCGACCAGGGCCACACTGCGGCCCTCATCCTACTAGACCTCTCTGCGGCCTTCGACACCGTCTCACACCACACTCTTGCAGCCAGACTCCACAACGCTGGTGTACGAGGGACCGCACTCGACTGGATCCGCTCCTTTCTCTCCGGCAGAACCCAAAGGATCAGACTCCCACCCTTCCTCTCCGAACATACAGAGATTAACTGTGGAGTACCCCAAGGATCCTCGCTCAGCCCCACGCTTTTCTACATCTACATGGCCCCACTCGCCGCCATCGTCAAACAGCATGGGCTCAGCCTAGTATCTTACGCCGACGACACCCAGCTCATCCTCTCTCTCACGAAGAACCCTGAAGACACCAGACTCAGCTTTCAAGAAGGAATGAAAGACGTTGCAGCCTGGATGAACGACAGCTGCCTAAAACTGAACTCGGAGAAGACCGAGGTCCTCCTCCTTGGACCCTCCCCCCACGGCGTGGGACAGCTCCTGGTGGCCCCCTGCCCTCGGAAACCCTCCCATCCTGATAGACCACACCCGGAACCTCGGCATCATTCTAGACTCCTCCCTCACCATGACCCGCCAGATCAACGCCGTTGCCTTGATCTGCTTCAACTCCCACTGCATCCTCCGCAAGACCTTCAAGTGGATCCCCCACGAATGCAGAAAGACCGTCACCCACGCACTCATAACTAGCAGACTGGACTACGGTAACGCCCTCTACACCGGAATCAACAAAACCCTACTACACAAGCTCCAAACCATCCAGAACATCACAGCCAGACTTGTCCTCGGAACCCCATGACACGAGCACATGACCCCGCACCTACGAGACCTCCACTGGCTCCCCATCGAGAAGAGAGTAACCTTCAAGCTACTCACCCACGCCTACAAATCCCTCCACAACATCGGACCGAGAGGGAATGTCACTTTCCAACTTCTCCAGACAGGCTGCATTACAGCCTGCGTGGAGAACATGCCCACCCCTCCAGCCCCTGGCTGAGCACCGTGTCACGGCGCTCAGACCAATCACAACGCTGCATTGCAGCATTGTGATTCGCGTAGGGGAGGGAGCCTAGCTGCCTGCTTCCTGTTCCTGAAGTTGGAGCAGGAGAGCAGGAGCAGACGTGGGACCCGGCGCCAGCAAGGTTAGTGATTTTTTTTTTTCCAAGTTGTGCTCCCTCCCACAATTGTGACCCAGCACGTGTCCCCAACGCCCCTCGCAACCCTCCTGCACCCGCCTCCGCACCCGCTAGCCATTCTGGCCGCAACTGATATTATTCTAAGCCCTTAAAAGTTATTTCTCAAATCAGTAAGTGGTTATTTATGATCCCATTCAACTGATGCACTAGAAATAAAGTAGGTGCGAAACATCCCCATGCCGTGTACGGAACTCACTGGGTAGGTGCTTTACCTGGTGGCATATTAACAAGGGCTGGCGATAACATTATCGCCGCTTTAGCGTCCGTTTTCGGGCGAAAAGCGGCGATAATGTTATCGCAATATCATCAAGGACACGCTAGCGCGTGTATCCTTGACTTAGCGCCCGTTTCCAGCACGCCTAACTTCACATCTCTAATGAGATGCAAAGTGGGCGTCACTGGGCGTCCCCCTGACAGACTACCCTGTAAAATATCGCGAAATGTACATCGCGATATTTACAAGGTGGCCCACGCATTTTTGCAGACGTTAGTTTTTAGCGAAAACCACGGTTTTCACCTAAAACTAACGTCTGCAAAAATGCAGACTTACCTATACCTGACAATGGGGGTGGATTATTCTGATACGACCACAGGGTCGTATCAGCAAGGTTATCGCCGTTTTCCATGGAACATCGCTGGAAAACCAGCGATGTTCCATGGAAAACACCGCTATCGCTGGTAAATTATCGCCATTGCGCTATGCGTTGTTGATACAGCGATAGCATGGCGATAATTGCCAGTGATAGACGGCGATAGAAAAGTTCTCGCTAAGAGCGGCCAGCGATAATTATCGCTGCCGCTTGCTGATATGCCCCTTAATTGGTATACTATGACGCTAACCTGACACGCTTGGTGATAACATTTATTTGTGTCTTTAAACTGGCAAAAGCCTTGGGCTATTGTGCTGCAGTCTTTCCTAAAACACGAGAGGCAGAAGCGAGTAGTCCGTCATCTTCCTATGATGTTGCCACTCGATATTCCTAAACAAAAGTTTTCAAAAACGGGTGTCTGGAAAGTTATTATTCTGAAACATAAAATCAAATGTTCAGGTTCAGAAAAGGTCTGAATGCAAAGCCAGGCATTATTTGAAATGTAGGGCCTTATTTAGAGTTTGGAGGACTGGAGACTCCATCAAAACGTGGCTGAAACCCCATCTGTGTATTACAAGTACCACAGGCTTTAAAGAGCTTATAATGTAATGGCCGGCACACCTTCCATGTTTATGACAGAGTATCCCGGCCAGCACACTCTAAACAAGGCCATTAGGTCAATCTACAACGCAGTCCTCTCTGAAAGAACAAAATAATTGCAACTGTGATTTTCTGTATTTTTAAGGGGTTGGGAAAATGAGTTAGTATGTGATGAAAAATTTGGGGGTATGGAAATCGAAATGATGGAGGTACCACTTATAAAACATATTCCTATTCAATGAGCTAACAGTAGCTGTAAAAGTCGGTATCAAGCACAAGGCGGTAAGAGTGATATATTATTCTCATTCTTAAATCATTTCTATCCTGATTTCAGGTGTTATCAGCTAATAAAATATCACAAAATATAAGTCCTAGTCATCATTTATGCTTTTTGTGGTTGACTCATACCTAAAGCAAATCACCAGATTAAAAATATCAACATATAAAAAACCAATTAATAGACACATATCTAAAAATTACGATGCCGTCTAAAATTATTCATACCAAGTGAAATAAAAAGGAAAACATCAAAAATAAGAGCAAAAAAACATTTGGAGAAAAGCAACGTGTCTAATACTTTTCAGGGGACTGCATGATATGGCAATGTGGATGAGGTAAAACCTTAAATGGCCGAAGAGCTCTGTACAAAGACTCAACTGTCTGCCTATTTTTAGCCACAACCGACAACCCTCTCATCCTTTCTCAATATAGGGATTTTTTTTAAAGTGCCCATCCACTTGATGTTGTGGTACTACACCTCAAAACACAAGGAGCCATCATCGAACTAGGCGACATCTAGGCCAACAGTTCTTAACCTGTGGCGAGGGGACCTCTTGGGGAGTCTGCGACTGCTTAGAAAATAAAATGATAGTAACTCATTATTAAAGTCTATGTCAATGAAAAAGGAAAAAGGCAAAATGTAAAATTGAAAATGTTCAAACGTTATGTAAATGAGAATACATTTCTAATTAGGGGCTAAAAATTAAGTTGGTATCCTCAGATTGATTTGTGGGAGCAGCCCAACAGAATACAGTATGGCTTCAACTGAATTAGAAAAGCTCCAACCGTTCCATTAAAAAAAGTAGATTTGTTTTATGTATTTGTGAATTAAACAAGATATTTCACTTTTTTATTTGTTTGATGAATGCTTGTTTCTGTATTTTTTCGTTTTGTGATTCAAAGCATCAAAATTGCTTATGACTGAGTGAGGGTCCCCAGACTCCAAGAATGATTCAGTGGCGATCTGCGGATTCCAGTAATGAATAAGTGGGGGTTGGCAGAAGTCAAAGGGGTTAAAAACCACTACTCTAGACTCCTTATTAGCACACTGGATTCTTGGAAGCTCCTTTGAAAACCAATGGGGGAGTCAGGGCTAATAATAGCTGGTACAGACCTTCTGCTCCAACATTTCAATTTTTGACTCTGTGTTTCTCCATATTTAATGTAAAACATTCTGCCCTCAGTAGATGGAATGTTGTAATAGCCTTATAGCACTTCTGCCTTGGGCTATATCAGTTGTTAAAGGCCCTCACTTACAGCTCATTCCTATATCTTGGGTTCAGGGCCAATATAGCTCTCTGCAGCTTGCAATAAGGCTATATTGGTGGTAACAAATAGTGAAGTGGAGCTGGGCAAAGAGAACTTACTTTTCTCTCTACACTGGATGGCCTCTTTAAGAAATGGAAGGTGGTGTTACAGCTCAGCTTGTCACAGAAGGTGACTCTGCTTTCTGGGATAGGGTTTTGATCTCAATGAGACAGATGTAGTGTGAACCTCTTATTAGAACTGGCGGAAGCTGGTCTGGCTTACCAAACACTTTATATCTGACGAGCAGCTATGTCGGCAGGTCCTGTCCCCTTCCACGACATTCCAGCAGGAGAACATCCATTAGTATGCAGGCTGCTGGGAGGGTCAGACTGTCAAAGCCACCAGAACCCAGATATTCAAAATTGTGGGATGTAACCATGGTCCTTAGATTACTGGAGTAATGGCAAGATAACAAATTTCCATCCAGGAAACAAGTAACTGGTAAGTTGGCGATTTAGCTATATCTTATATCCTGTAAAAGGGTATCCGATGTACATGCATTAGTAATTCGTGTGAATATGTTTACTTCAGGAGTATCCTTTACAGTTTCCAGGAACACAAAATAGCATACCAGGGTGGTGTAGTATCCAGGTTTTTTACAACTACACAAGTTGTGTGTGGTGAGATGTCTCAGAGCTTACAAAGCTATGACGGATTTGTTATGACTTGCGGATATGACACAATTGCTCATAGCCATAAGGAAGCCTTTTAAAACTGCTTCATTCCCTACCATTGCATGATGGGTAAAGTCTATAAGGGGGGAAGCAGTTATTTACACATCCATGTGTGGGTTGCATTCCACCAGGGGAGCTATGGCCTATAAAGCCTTTTCCTTGGGTGGCCATTTGGAGGACATCCTCAATGCGGTGGATTGGTCTTCAGACACTACTTTTACGAAGTTCTACTTCAAACCAGTGACATGGGTGCCTCACTGGTAGTCTGCTATCTTTGAACTTTGAACCCAGGTAATAGGGATTACATACCTTCTAACTAGGAAATTTGGTGAAGATCACAATGTTGGGTATAAGTATAACTAAATTTATCCTAAATGATTTAATATTCATATTGATGATGTGTGTAGTAAGAGAAGTGGACTCTGAAGGCTGACATTCTCTCATCTTTTCTGAGGATTGTAACAGAATAAAGAATTTTAAAGTCTGACTATGCGGTGATTGATAGATTGAATGAAGAAAAAGGAAGCGCTTTTCCTTGTGGATTGCTTTAAAGTACATGAAGCATTCTTGGATGATGGTGATAGAAGTTTTCTAAAAGACTCATGGGACATGCAGTCTCTACATGTTGCAGTTACATGTGTTTGTTCTGCTCCTGAGAAATAAAGTGGAAAGAGAAATGCAGCAAAACCCTTGTCTCCCTTTCCTTAAGAGTATTGAAACTTTCCTTCACGATAGCTAGGGAATTTTACATTCATACTAAGAAGCTAGGGTGTACTGAATCTGGCAGATAAGTCTTATATGCACTTTATTAGTCTAAATATGCCTTAAAAGTTTTGGAAACAGCAAGACACTCTAAATGAGTCTTAAGGTACAGCAGACATACCAGAGCAGTGGGCAGAATGTTTTTTAGAGTAATGACTGGTCAATATTCGCACAAAACTCACCGAGATAGCCAGTCGGAGAAGTCCATTATGAATTTTTGTCCCTGGAATCTGCTTTGTTTCTTGGATCTGTGTTTCTATGGCCATCAGGAAAGCTTTCAGTCCTTGCTCAGTGATTTGGTTCCCTGAGGTTTCCGGTAGGGATATAGAGATAAGATGGTAAATTCGAAGAACTGATACATACAATTTCAATACTATTCATGTATTTGATTTATAACCTGTTTTACAAAACAGTAAAGTCATCAACTTAATCTACTCCTACAACTTAGAACATTTTAGAGCAGGCTTTCACCACTGAGGCCACAATTGTATTAAAGGAGGAGCACAGAAGAAAGTATTGGTGCAGTTACCAGAGTTTCAAGAATTAGAGAATGTATTGGAGTCATATCATGTATGATATTACCATCATCAACTGCTTCCTTATCACCAGTTTCTGTATTCTTTATAAGGCAGGTGATGAAATGGGAGAGGAGGGTTAAGATTTAGAGGAGCAGAATTTTGGAGCATGCATCTTTCAGGAACTCAAAATAAAGTGTGAGACTTGAACTGTATCAAATGGCAAGCAGAAGCAGTTCCTTAAATTTAAGTGCCACACTTAGTAACCATTTTACCCTTAAATTTAACTTGTTTGCCATCAGATCATAAAAAAACAGACCTTTCATATGGAAATCATGTACCAGAAGTCTCAAACTAATAACTGGTATCCTAGCAGCCGCATAGCCATCCAGTCTCCATTACTAGTGATACTTAAACTAAGCTCATTGATGAGAAGAGGAGATCCAGCACGAGGCACACATCTACATATCCTACATGTAGTCAGGAAGCAGCCAGTGACAAACAAGTTACAATGACCAGCAGCGGCCTGTGCAGGAAAGAGCGTTGGGCGGGGTGGGGGGGATTTCGGCAGACGACGAGGGAAAATTAAATAAATAACAGATTTTTCCTTGTGGTCGTCTGTCGAAATCTACCCCCCCCCCCCCACCCCCACCAGCCCACCACTCTTACCTGCATGGGCCGTTGCTGACAATGACTGAGATCAAGTTACGCCAAAAAGAAAAAATCCACAACAACCAAATGACCGGGGAGACACTGATATGGCATATAAAAAATGTATAGAATAAGTGAAAACATCAAGCTATGGCAAGATGCTTCCTTGAGATGTCCCTAATACAATACTACAAATTAACGCACATAACATTGTGCACAATACTTTCCACTGAACAATTAAATTAAAAGTTAATTTGGAAAAAAAGATGCCAAAGGGACACAAGTAGAGAAAGACACAAGTAGACAATAAATTGTATGTGCCACCTGCTGCCTATGTCAAGGTCATCAAAGGTTGATCAATTACAGTAATACAGCCTACCTAACCAGAACATATTAAAATGTCTTCTCTCCACTCATGAAAAGAAACTGATCCAAGAGCACAGAAACAATAACAATTCATTAGTCACCAAAAGGAAGGTAAGAGGTAAAAAGGTGGCAGGCCACTCCAAACAGCATGCAGAAGGGCTTAGAAACCAAAACAGAAAGTATTTCAGCCCAAATGTCCTGTAAATGAACAGGAACAGTACTTCAAAACAAATTAGGGTTGGAAACAGAATAGAGAACACAGAGGTCACAAAAACAGCAGCCTTTATTGTATTTTTCATCCAATATATATATATTGTTTTAAACAAGCAATCGAAAAATTTAAACTTACTAATATCTAGGCTTTACTGAGGCACAATAGGACAATCAAAATGGTTACGCTATAGCAACTGCTCACAAGATAAGATGGATAATGAAAGGACACTCTTCCTAGTAAACTATGAATAAAAGTAGTAGGTATAACAGGTCTGTGCAAAACTGTACAATGAAATTGCATGCCATATCAGCCTAACTGCAGTTATGTTTTGAAAGATGTTTGTTAAAAGGACTCAAAACTCTCACCCAACAAAGTGGCATGCTTCATCATCTGTTTTTTTTCCCTCACTCTAGATGGATGTAGTAGCTAGGGTGGCTTCCCTTGTATAGAGATACCTTTTGTGATTAATTCTGTTAGTCATGTTGTCTATCAAAGGAATTTCAGAATGTTTTTGCCTGGTGGTTTCTCTGCACCCTGTAATTGGATGGACCTGGTCAGTTACAATTGCTTGAGCTAGTCCAGTTTCTTACTTTCATTGGTGTTCTCTGACAGTTCTTCAGGATAGTTGGGGTTGGGTCCCCACATCTAATTACTTCTTTGACTATATTGGCAGAAGAGGTGCCGAGTATGTGTGGGTGAAGTGTAGAATGTGATAAAAAGACAAATTTGATATATACCATTTCATGAGGCTGTTCTTATCAGATCCGGTCTAATTGCCTGATCCTAGTTAAAATGTTTTGGAATGGGTCAGTCGTGTGTCCTAGTCAGGCCTGTATTTGGCTCTCCATGAAATACGTAATGCAGGATTACCTGTATCCACCATTGCTGTGACAGGAATGTCCCCTACATGGTCATCTAGCTAGGCTTAGTTCGGCGAGTATTTGGCCCTCCGTGAAATAAGTAATGATGGATTACCTACTTCCACTGTTGTGTGGACAGGAAATGACCCCTGCATGGTGATCTAGCTAGCATGGTGCCCGACTGCTGGGGTATCCTGACTTTTATTTTAGACCTGGCTCGTGCAGGTGCCTCCAACCTTTCCTATAGTTGTTATTCACCCACGAGGGTATCCTGGCACTGAGCAGGTGTGTGTGCTTAGCATGCCTATGGTAGGTAATTAATTAAAAAGCCAGGTCTCCAACTTCTCGTGCAATCAATAAGAGAGAAGGAGGCTCTGAAGTGGAGTGGGAAGCCATTGTACTCTTTAGAACTGATGCAAGAGAACACCCATCCTCCTGATATGGTTCTGTGTATGCGGGGGATGAGAGCGAGTAGGAGTCCTACAGACCAGAGGTGTCTGGGTTGTTGGTGGAAGGATATGCAACTGTTCCGATAGGTGGGGACTATGTTGTGTAGTGCCATGAATGTGTGTCTGAAGAGTCTGAAATGAGTGTATTTGTGTATCGGGAGCCAGTAGAGCTCCCTGAAGTGTAGTGTGATTTTCTTTTCTATATGTTAGTGTGTTGCCCTAAGTGGGAAGGGAATGCCCAGACATGGGTTCTGTGCACACTGTGTCACTGGGACCAAACTATCCCTGGCTGACGAGCCCTAACTAGGGTGAAATTGGTCCTAGGTTGTTTGTGGTCTGGTTCAGGGAAGACCTGGCTCGGCAGTTCGAGCTGAACTGTTCCTATTGTAGCAGGGTCAAGGCTAATTTGCATATGGCTGGGTCCAAATTGAGGTTACATGGTGTGAAAATAACGATGTACTGGGATGCGGCTCTGAGTAACTAACAGTGGCTAAGATTAATTCAAGCATGCAATCCATCACTTATTTGTATACGTTAGTGTGTTACCCTAAGTGGGACGGGCATGCCCAGATGTGAGTCCTGTGCACAATGTCACTGGAACCAAGCCATACCTGGCTAATGAGTCCTAACTAGGGCACAACTGGTCTTAGGTTGTTTGTGTTCCAGTTCAAGGAGTACATGGTTTGGCAGTTAAGGCTATACTGTTCCATTTGGAGCAGGATGAAGACTGATTTTAATATATCTGGGTCCAAACTGAGGTGGCATGGTGCTCACAATAATGATGGACTGGGATGCGGCCTGAGTAATTAAAAGTGGCTGAGATTAATTCAAGCATTCCATCCATCACTTTTTTGTAAACTTTATAAAAGGGCAATTTTCAGAAATGGGACTTGGAATCTAACATTACCATTAAACAGGATTTAAATTTACAATTCCCTAGAACCCAAACATGATAATTCCACCTGTTCCCAAACAAAAGTTATCTTTATTAAATGTAATAAGGTAACCACACGTTATCCTATTGGAGAGGTAGGCCTCACAGTAGTGAAAAATGAATTTGTGTGTTTTTCACTACCAAGGAGTTTTAGGCTTAGCAAAAGAGTTATTTTGCCAAGTCAAATTAGCAGGTTAAAACTGCACACAGGCTGCCGCGGCAGGCCAGAGACATGTTTTAATAGGCTACTTCAGTTGCTGGCACAATAAGTGTTGCAGGCTCACTAGTAGTATTTTATGTACAAGTCCAGGGTGCATGTAGTAGCAGTTTACTAGGGATGTACAAGTAAATTAAATGGCCCAAGTGAGTGTTAGCCACTTTTATCATGTTCAAAGGAGAAAGCAGACATCCTTTAGCACTTGTTAGCAGTGGTAAGGTGCACAGGATCCAAAAGCCAGAAAAAAGACGAATTCAGCTAAAAGGGGGGCTTCAGGTCCCTTTATCATATTTCTTAAGATTAAAGTCTGCTTACCTGGTTACTGCACTGGTTTGACCAATCTGAGATTGTGTGCATAATTTTGGTGCTGCACGGTTGGAGCGGAAGAGAAGTGGAGAGTACTTTTGGGATGGGCATTTTTATTATCATCCCTTATCTGTGTGTCTTTGTGAGCTTGATGAATGTTATTTCCCATTCTTAGAGGAAAAATTGTAATCTGTACCATTTATCACACAAGATAAATTTCATTAACCAAGGTATTGGATTTTATCGGATGTGATAAGAAGCACACCACCCTCTGGGGCACACATAATCATAGCCTACGTCTGACAGGTAACCTCCCCTCCACTTCCCTCCAGGATATCAGCCCTTTTTCCTGGTCAGCATCTTCAAATGCTGCCACGTTCCTTTCCACTTTCATCTGTGGCACTCTAATCTATCAGGAGAGTTATTTACTATTGTTCTGTAGGTGACACATTTCACATTCTTTTGCAATGGTAAAGACTGCTGTGTATTTTTCAGAGTCATGCAGACTAGCAGAAAACCCTTAAAAAACACAACCCCTCCATGAAGGAGAGACACAGCAAGAGAGACACACTGCTCAGAAAATGGTTAAGTAAAGGAGCCAATTCTTCTGGCCAGAGATCCATCCCAAAAAACAGCTGCAGAGGCTGGGTATCTAGAAAACCTTTAAGGAAACAACTATCTTTTGGGAAACACTTCTAAAGGTCCTGAAGATGTGTCCTAGATGGAGAGGTCAGTGACTTTCTTCTCATAGGTTGTAGGTGAAAAGGCCCATGAGAGGTGAATAGACTTTACTCATTCATTTACATTAAATCGCTCAAAGAACAAGATACTTACTATCGGTAATGCCCTTTCTGCTAGAGATCTTATCTAACCATAGATTCCTCATCTTCTGAGTATTCCGCAGGCATCAGACCAGATCTGCAATCTTTTGAGCAGTACCTCTACGCACCAGTAGGTTGTGCTGTGCGGCTCCGCACTGATTCCACTCTGCTCCAGAAATGACGTGCAGGACCTCTATAGGTGCCACTCTCTCGTGCTGTCAGTTGCTTTTGAGGCTGTTCTTGGCCTCAGACGCAGAGCCCCAACAGGAAATTGTATTTGACAATTGTGCAGATTCCTAGACTTGGGATTTTATTAAGGGGTAGAGCCCAATTCATAGAATGGGGAGTGAATCTGCTCAAACCAAAAAGTCTTGATGCAAAGTATAGTCCATGAAGATGGTCCTCTTCTGCACGGCTTTGCCTTTTTGTTCCCCAGTGAACCCGAACAAAGAGCTGATTGTCCACCCAATGTCCTTTGGTACGATTTATGGAAAAGCTGAGTGCTCTTTTGGGGTACAAGTGGTGGAGTCTCTCCTCCTCATTAGATGAGTGAAGGGGAGCATAGAATGCAATTAGGGTGATGGTTTGACTGACATGGAACGGTGTCACAACTTTTGGTAAGATGAATGTTCACGTCCGCGGAGCCAGTGTGTCTGGGAAGAAAGTGGTGTACGGTTGTTAACACACAGAGCCTGAAGCTCAATAACTCACCACGCTAAGGTGATGGCAACGAGGAACACAGTCTTGAGGATGAGAAACTGCAAGGGGCAGCTATGAGGCAGCTCAAATGGAGTGCACATCAAATATGTGAGGGTCAATTTAAGGTCCCACTGAAGCACGATGAAAGGACAGGAAGGAGCAAGTTTGGGAGACCTTTAAAAAAATGCATCACAATCACTGAGTTGAATAAGGAGGACTGGGATGGCAATCATAAAAAGGGTGAAAGAGTCGAAGGGAACCCCTTAACTATGCCCAAAGCAAAGCCTTGCCAGGCCAGAGACAAAACAAACAACAAAACCTCAGATAACTTAGCCTAAAAGGGGTCAGTATGGCATGTGCTACATTAAACCACAAACTTGTCTCAACTACAGGGTACACAGTTTTTGTTGAGGGAAGCATGGCTGCCAAGATGACATCAACCACCTCTGGAGGAAGGTAGAAAGTGTTCAGCTATTGCTGCTCAGTCTCCATTCATAAAGGTGGAGACTGCGAAGGCCCTGGTGCAGAACAATGCCCTGTTGTTGCGACAGCAGGTCCTCTCTGAGGAGCAGCCTGATCAGAGGAGAGATGCTCAAGCCCTGGAGCTCTGAATACTATACCCCCGTGCTCAATACAGGGCCACTTGGATGACTTGGCCCTGGTCGTTCCTGATTGTCTTCAGAACTCGGGCAGGCATGGTATCGGCAGATAGGCATACAGGAGTCCCGAGTTCCACACTAGGCGAAATGAGTCCCCTAGGGAGAGGCACCTTGGAAACTCCAACGCACAGAACCGCTGACAATGCACATTCTTGGCAGTGGCAAATAGATCCAGCCAATGTTCTCCCCATTCGCAGAACAGGCCTTGCACCACCTCTAGATATAACTGCCAGTATTGATCTGCTAGGCATAGACGGCTGATTTAGTCTGGCCTGCATTCAAAGATCCCACCAGGTGGCTCTCCACCAGGAACATACCTTGCTGGTCCATCCATTTCCAGGGGCATAGTGCCTCCTGGCACATGGTCTACCTCACACTGCCCTGCTTGTTGAGATACCACATGGCAGTGGTGTCCGTAAGCATCTGCACCTGTCTCCCTTTGATGGATGGAAGGAAGGCTTTCTACATCAAGAGGATGACCTGTGGCTCCAAGAGCCTGATATGGAGTAGGGCGTTCACCAGATGGCCGTTCCAACTCAGAAGGGATGTTTCGGTCACCACTGTCAACTCTGGGTGGGGTAGGGAGAGGGTCTGCCACTGACCCAATCACAGTTCAGGAACCACCACTGAGGATCTTTTGAAGAGTCCTCTGAGATCTGGACATGGATGGAGAGGTCTCTTGATGTTGTGCCCAGACTTAAGATCCCACAGCAGTGCCCACATATGCCACCTGGCGTGATTTACCAGCAGGTTGCAGGAGGCCATTAGTCCCAGTAGCCTCAGTGTCGACCTCACTGAAATCCAGGGCAGAGGCTTAAAGATCTGGCTAATATTCTGAATGTCCCCGACTCTCCTTTCTGGGAAAAGGCAAGAAACAGAATCAGAATTGGGGAGAGGAGTTGGCCTAATGCTAGGGCGGCCGATCTCGAATCTGGGGAACTGGGTTCGAGTCTCGGCAATGACGCTGAACATCCTGTGATTCTGGGCAAATCACTTAATCTCCCCGTGCCTAACCAAAATGAATGTGTGTCCTCATGTAACGTAACTGGTGCTATGTAAAGCGCTCTGATACCCGATTCGGGTCAAGTTCGCGCTATATAAAACTCTGCAAAAAAACAAAAATGTCTAGAATGGCTCCGATGAAGAGAGCGTCTGATAATAGAGTCAGGTGTGACTTCAGCACATTGACAGTGCACCCCAAAGATGACAGGAGTCTCACCATAGTCTGGAGGTGGTTGACGACTGCCTGGAGCAAGCCCGCCATTTGCAGCCAGTAGTCGATGTAGGGGAAGACTGGAATCCCTGACCTCCGAAGGTGTGCTGCTACCACTGCCATCACTTTCGTGAACACCATATGGGCACTGGTGAGATCAAAGGAGAATACAGCAAACTGAAAATGCTCCTGTTCCACCATGAACCGAAGGTAGTGCTGATGGGCCTGCAGGACGGGTATATGGAAATAGGCGTCCTACAGGTCCAATGCCACAATCCAGTTTCCAGGGTTGAGGGCAGCCAAGACCTGGGTAAATGTGAGCATCTTGAATATTCCCTTCCAGAGGAAGGCTTTGAGAGGGCACAGGTCTAAAATCGGATGAAGGCTTCTATCTTTCTTTGGCACCAGAAAGTAGCGGGAATAACTACCACGACCCGATTCTGGTACGGGCACTCTCTTGAAGACCCCTTTGGCCAAAATATCCTGCCCTTCCTGCCGTAAGTCAGACAGATGGTCCTCCGTCAGTTGCTCGGTGGATGGACGAAGGTGCAACGGAATGGAATGAAATGTAAGGTGTACCCCTCCTGGATTATCTGCAGGGCCCTCTTGTGTGACATGATGGTTTGTCACCCTGGCAAGAATTCTCAGATCCTACCTGCAGCTCGGAGGCAGTCCTCCACCTAGGATGTGCAAAAGGGGTTTGAGAATAGGGACACCAGTGGACTAAGCATTGCGTGCACTGACTGCAGGGTGGTGGTTGCTGCGGTCCCTAAACTGCTGTACTCCCTGCTGAGGTTGAATCAGCTGACAGTATAGGGTACCTCTGCCAAAGCCGCAGGCATTGGTGCTGATGCTCTGGGAACCAGCGTAGAAAATGGCACCAGGAGCGGTGTCGGAATGAGAGCTGGAGAGGACTAGTGGTGGATCTGGAGGGTCCAACTGAGTCCATAGGCGAACCAGTCAGCAGTACCACAGATGGAGGGCCTTTTGGGTCCTTGAGGCCCAAAGGCGCACCAGAGGGAGTGGGTAAGGATCCGAAGGCTCAGAGCATGGCATCGCAGAACTCTATGATCTGTCTCGGAGTCGTAGATGGCCCCGGAAGCTCTTGTTGTGCCAGGACAAGTTGTGGGATTAGGTTCCAACATCGATTAATGCAGAGATCGAGAGGCATGTTGACACCCTTGTGCCTTCTCAGGAGTATGTGAGTGGAAGGAAGGGGCCCAGGCCCACTTGGATTTTTTGTATTTTTTTCTTCCACTCATCCGAAGACAGAGAGCAATGTCGACTGCCCTGGGGAATGAATCCTCCAACTTTTGGACTTGGACCAACCATTCGACTTGAACCAGTCTCGTTATTGAGTCTTCCAGTGCTTGGTGACAAAAGTTTGCCCGCAGTCTTGTATGGCCTTCGGGTTCATCAACACACAATGCCTATGTAGGCCTTACACGTCATTTCCAGAGCTAAACAGGGTCAGTGTGGAGCAGCACATTGCCACCAACCAACAAGCAGACAAATTGTTTAAAATTTCCAGGATCCATTCTGACACCTGGGGAATATTCAAAAGGAGAGGAATTTGTGGTTTGAAGTCTCTATAAGAAGCCAAAGCTTGTATACGGTGCACGAAAAGCAGAACAGCATCTTAATATGCCATTTGGTGTGCGATCAGTACCCTGCAGGGACATGGAATGATACACACAATAATCACTACAGGAGTACAAAAGTCTGAGACAGCAAGTCTTCTGTCTAATTATCTGCATCAAACAACCCGAGTCTTTCTTACAGGGCCTGTGCATTTGGGCTAGTCAATGGTAACACACCTCCAGCATAACCCGGCAATGCAACAGTAGAGTAGCCCAGCCCAGCGTCCATGCTCGTATTCCGACTGTGTTCTCTGCAATACCAAGTAAGTGATGTCCTGTCTGCTCAGCTCCCTTGTCTGACTCTGTAGCCTGCCTCACTCAGCATTGCCACAGACTACAAGCCTGCCTTATCTCGTCACTACCATGTACTGCTTCTACTTAGCCCTTCTGTGACCATGACTCGTGGAAATGTAGGAGCAACAAAGAGGCAACCAACTAGGCCACTATAGACATGGCATCATTGGAGTGGTTTCCCCTGTCTTTTTGCCTTTGCATCCTGTATTTTTGCTGTTTGCTGATTTTCGTTTTTGCTGGTCTAGATGATTTGGGCACTTTGCCACCGCTGATCAGTGCCAAAGTGCAAGTGCTCCCTATGTAAATTGTGTTTATGGATTGGTGTTTACATGATTGGTTTATTTGATTTACCAGTAAGTCCCTAGTATAGTGCACTGTATGTGCCCAGGGCCTGTAAATCAAATGCTGCTAGTTGGTATGTAGCACTGATTGTACTACCCACACAAGCAGCCTTTCAAAGGTGTCTCAGACCTGCCACTCAAGTTTCTGCACACAGTTTTTAACTGCCATGTCTACCTGGCAAGTACACCTACTTGCCAGACCCTAACCTTCCCTTTTCTTACATGTGAGTCACCCCTAAGGTAAGCCCAAGGTTCCCCTCTGGGCAGAGTACAGTGTAGGTGAAAGGTAGGACATGTCCTGGTGTGTGACATATCCCGATAGTAAAATACTTCCAATTTCGTTTTTCATTATTGAGAGGCTATCTGTCCCATAGGATAGCATGGGAGATACTTTGTAACATCTTACAAGTATAACTTCCCATGGGTACAAGATAGTAAAATGGAGTTTAGGCTTTCTAAACTCAGAATTTAATAACACATCTTTTAGTAAAGAAGGTTTTAAAATTGTGTGTTTGAAAATGCCACTTTTAGAAAGTGCTTCCGCATTGTTGAGATGCCTGGACTCGTGACGGCTGGAGGAGACGTTGGATCAGCTCCCAATTGAGAAACAGGAATCGACCGAATGATTGGACCTTGACGAGCCCAGAATTAGACTGCTTGCCATCGGTAATACGAAGGGCATCAAACCGTGACAGTCATCCTCTCTTCCTTCTCCGGTGCAGCGCATCTAAATAACACCGAACAAGTTGAGCTTTTCATCCTTCTTCGAACAACATTCTTTACAAAAATCCGCACAAAGAAAGTTTAAGCGCCACTTGGGGCTCCATAGTGACGTACGCACCTCAGAATCCCCTTTGTCTTTTGACCTTGTCCCTGTCCTGAGAAGAACCCGTAAAGAAATCACAGGTTCTGAAACGCGATTACCTTATCCAGCTAGTCCAAATCTCGTCTTCAACTACAGATTCACACAGTGTGCAAACAAGGCAATTGGCCAGTTGCCATTATCATGAACGACTAGCTGCTGTGGGCAGGTTATAGCCTTTGAAAGTCCAAATTGTCTATATCGCCACACTTTTTTGTATAATCGAAGGACTGGTCACCTTATTTCTATGTTGTGTAATTCATTGTGTGTTATTGTTTTGCCATCCTTTTTTGCACTCGTAGTAGTTTCTTTCTTCTGACAAGTGTGTTATTGTCATTGATGTTTTATGTATTGATCAAAATGTATTGTTTTTCTTTGTTTTGACATGATTTAAAAGTTTTGAATGCTAATGGCATAATATGAACTATTCATGAGAGTGGAATAAAAACACGAGACCACTTCAATAGGTTTGGTGGTGTCTGTATAAATATTTCCAATTTGAACGGTCACCCAGACACTTTGTTGTTCAGCTACTATATATGAGGCCCAGTCTGAAAGTGGGCATTTTCTTGCTTAACCATCCTATGTGCCTCTGCTGGATTGTGTATTGACTGTCTGGTTTTGGAGTGACAGGAGCTGGGGATATGCATTCACTGTAGACAACCACTGGGGGGTTGAACTGTGTCTTGCCTTTCCTGGATGACTCAGAGCTGAGTTGAATAGACCTGGGCTGCATTTAGAGTATTGGGATGACATTTTCTTGCACCTGAATGGGCCCTGTCTCCTGTGCACAATGCCGTCTCCACCTCCTGCCAGGAAGCTGGGCCAGAGAGGACAGAACTGGTTTGGGCTGAGCTAAGAGACTCTCTGCCACAAAAGAACAAAGGAAAATGTTGTATAAATAATTGGGCCCAGACCCCAGGACTTTAGATTACTTCTGGACTCAAGAGGAACCTCTGCCAAGGAGAAAAGCTGGGAAAGCTGAATGAGAAGTGCTGCCCCTTTGCTGTGTGGGGTTGGCGTGCAGTGGCTGTTTCTGCCAAGAGAAGACAAAGACTGAACTGTGCCGTGTATCCTGCTTGAAGAAGATATCCAAGGGCTTGGTGTAGAGCTTACCTCCTGTTCTGAAGTCTCAGGGACACAATCTGGAACTGCTGTTTCAGCTACCACAAAGGGAAAAAGCAACACCGACGTCGGCGAGCAACGCAGCGACCTGTAACGCAGCCTTGGGAACCGTTCATGAAGTGCACGACGCACCGCCCGCCTTGCACCGCATCCCTGACTCCTGCCGATGGTGCACTACCGACTCTGATATCATCACCGAGGTTGCTGCCTGCACCGTAGCCAAGCGCACAGCTCGTAATGCTCACGACGCACCGCCCCGACTCGCACCACAGCCCTGACCTCACTGACGCTGTTGCCTCATCATCGCGGAGCCAATACCTGATGTGGGTGAACTCCCGAATCCATCAACCCTGCATCGTCATAAAGAACCAATGCCTCGACGCCACCGCAACGTCACCTCCCCGGCAACAGTAAGGAACCAACGCCTCATCTCCCCTGATTCACAGTAAACAACCGACGCCTAACCTCCCCTGTGGTCGTAAGGGACCGATCCTCCCAGTGCCAACGAAGCATCACCTTTCTGATGCCGTGCACATTTTTGTTTTCATTGTTTGCCAAGGTACTGTTCTTTTAGTTGTGACTCCAGTCCCGACACTGTGCACCTCGTGGTCGGCGCCGTACTTTGGGATTTTCATCTGTCTTAATGTCGTAATAGCCCCAGGTGGAGCTATTATTTGCTACAAGCTTTATTTTTTGTGAATAACCTATTTGTGATGATATCTTGTCATATGTATGGTGGATTTTTGCCGTTTGGTCTTGTTTCGGCTTTTTAAAAAAAAAATGTTTTATTAAGTTTTCCAACGTACGTACAAGCAATGCATGGTTCAGTATATCATACGAATGTACAGCATAAATAATGGGCAAATATACATCTGGATGTCATGCTACCTTGTAATATCAGCATCAGATCTTGAACACATCTTGACATGCAACATTTTATGTGAACAAGGAACTCTGCTGATTGCAGGTACAACATGGTGCAAGTAACGATCCCCCCATCCTTGATCATGAGGCAATTCTTGTTGACAGGGCAATTACATATATTTTGGTCTCTACTCCGCCCCCAAGGGCCACGGCGCAGGAGACCAGCCCAATCAGGCAAACAACCCTGCACAGGTTCAGTCCGAATGTTCCCACAGATATTCTACTAGAGGCTCCCAGATTTCCCTGGGGCGGGATGCGGCAGGCAGGAGTTCTGCATAGGTCGATAACTGGTCTTTACAATATATGAAGTCTGTTAGCAAGTCCTTGAACTTGGGGGCTCGCCCTCTGCCCCACCTGCACACCACTCTGCGTTTGGCCAATAACAGTCCCATTGCTGCAAACTTTCTATGTGGTTTCTGTATTTGAGCTGTGTAGCCCAGAAGCGCAAGCAAAGGGGACATAGGGAGAGGAGCGCTAATCATTTTGGACAATGCATCAATCACCTCCTGCCAATACCCATGAACTTTGCAGCAGTGCCACGCGAGATGCAGGAACCCCGCTCCTTCTTGCCGGCATCTCTCGCAGTGGTCATCCGTTCTCAGTTTACACTTGCATAGCCATACAGGTGTATAATAGGTTCTTTGCAAGAATTTGAAGTGTATGATTCGCAAGCGGCTGCTCGCAATGATGGATTCTGTCTGTGTGAAGCAGTATGCCCATTGATTGTCCGTCAGTGGCATCTCCAGGTCATGATCCCATGCCTCCCTAGCCCCATGTGTCGACTGTGGTTTTTCCTGCAAAGCTGATCGATATATGCTGGACACTGCGTGCGCTGGCCCTGACATTTTTAACAAGGTGTGCAGTGTATCTAGCGTCAGGGGTTCCTGTGGGAA
The DNA here is from genome assembly GCA_963921515.1 of Calotriton arnoldi. Taxonomy (NCBI): domain Eukaryota; kingdom Metazoa; phylum Chordata; class Amphibia; order Caudata; family Salamandridae; genus Calotriton; species Calotriton arnoldi. The sequence goes on along the minus strand of CAWUFW010014230.1, from coordinate 75,181 downwards.
TCCCGGGATATTGGCCCTGATTTCTTGTTTCAGCCTTATATATAGAAATACCTCCAGCGGAGTGGCATTATCCGCGGTCAAGAGCTCCTGTCTATCTTTGAACGTGCCCTCCTGGTACAGATCACCCCAGACATGGAGGCTTCTTTTGCTGAGCATCTCCCGACATATAGCCTCGTGGGTGACGGGTGCGAGCGGGAGGTGCGGAAGTGGCACAAGCAGGGAGTATAGCACAGGTTTACCCACTAGTCTAGCTAGGCGCTTCCATGCATGGTTAGTAAAGGTTACAGTGTGATGGGTCACTCTCTCCCCAGGGACCCGTGTTCCCAGGAAGGCGTGTGGGGGCGTGGGCGCCATGTATCCCTGTTCGATGGCCAGATGTGGCATATAAGGTGGCGGGTGGAGCCAGTATATCGCATAGTGGGCTTGGGTGGCAAGGTAATATAGTTCCATGTCTGGAGCCTCGAACCCCCCACAAGAGAATGGTTGCGTCATAACCTGCCATCCCACACAGGGCTGCTAACCTCCCCACGCCAGTCTGATAAGTAGCAATCGGAGAGTATGGAAGAAAGGGCGTCCTGGTTTATAGGGTATGTTAGTGAATAGGTATAGTAGTTTGGGTAGTATAACTATCTTCATCAAAGCCACCCTGCCAGCTAATGAACGTGGCAGTGTGATCCATCGTTCCACCCAATTGGTGATAGTTTCGATAGCTAGTGCCATAGTTTGCACGGAGTGTTTCCTCCTTGTCTCTAGTTATTATCATGCCTAGATACTTTATTTCGGTTTCACACCATCTTAGTGGAAAATCCAAGGAAAATTTAGCAGTGTTGGGCGTGAGCGGGAAAATCTGTGATTTACCCCAGTTGAGCCTTATCCCGGATAGGTTTCCAAATCTGATATACTCTCGGAGGATCGGGTTGAGACTAATATGTGGTTCTCGCAAATAGAGGGTGATATCATCGGCATACAGTGATATTAATATCTGTCGTGAGGGGCATTGTATGGCATATTCTCTGTGGTGTTGCCGTATTCTGGCTGCAAGGGGCTCAACGGCCAGGACAAAAAGCAGTGGGGACAGGGGGCATCCCTGACATGTGCCTCTCATAATGGGAACCGGAGTGGAATATAGCCCATTAACCTGAATAATGGCCTCGGACTGGGAGTAGAGTAGCCTTATCCACACCAGGAATGGCTGTGGGAGACCCATTCTGCCCAATATTGTGAACATTTAATCCCATTCCAGGGTATCAAAGGCTTTTGTGGCATCTAAGAAAATCCCAGCCGCATAGATCTCCGGATCTATGTCGTGCATAAGCGCAAATGTGGTTCGCAAACTGTGAGAGGTGGTTCTTCCGGGTATGAAGTCCGCCTGGTCTGGGTCAGCCTATTTGCGATGACTCTAGCTAGGATCTTGGTGTCGCAATTAATCAGTGACAGGGGTCTATATGCCTCACACTTGTTAGCATCCTTACCCAGCTTGAGCAGGGATATGATCATGGCTTGCTGCACGGTCATGGGGAGAGTCCTGATTTCCCTAGCTTCTTCAAAGACCTGCTTAAGGAGAGGGGCTAGTTGATCGATGTAGCATTTATAAAAGTCCGAAGGCAACCCGTCTGGCCCCGGAGCCTTGCCTGAGCGCAAGCCCAATATTGCGGCTCAGATTTCATCCTCTTCGGTATCAGCAGCCAGAAACTCTCTGCGGGAGTCATTGATCCACCCAAGGGAGGTATCCTCAAAATAAGAAGCTATGTCAGGTGGATCCCGTCTGTGCGTGTGATAAAGTTTCGCATAATACTTGGTGAAGACGCTAAGAATCTCACGCGAGTCAATATGCCTGGTACCTTCCTCATCGAGTATTTCCAGGATCTGATTAGCGCATCTGGGGGTTCTACTTACTTCAGCTAAGGCTTTTCTGGGGCGCTCACCCTCACCATAAGACCTAGCAATATGATATTTAGAGTGGAATTTAGATTCACGCTCCGCCTCAATTGAGTATTTGGTTGCAGCTCTTTAAGCTGCGCCTTTTGTTGCGGGGAGGGGGTGGAGGTCTAGTGCTCCTCCACTTGTTTAATGTCTTTTTCTAGTCTGAGTATGGTTTCTCTGATGGAGCGTAGGATCCCTCTGCTCTTGGCCATACATACCTCCCGTATAGTAACCTTGAAACTCTCCCACACACAAGCAAGTGCAGAAACGCTATCTTTGTTACAAGAGGAAAAGTAGAGAATTTCCTGGTGTACCTCTTCGCAGAAGGCGCTATCCAGCTGGGCTGTGGGCTGGAGCCTCCAGGATCAGTATGGGGATTAATTGCCTGGCGGTGACAGCTTCATGAGCACGTGGGAGTGATCCGAGAGGGTACGCGCCAGTTGCGACACCTCGCGGAGCGATGTGTTCATTCCTTTCGAGAGCAGCCGGTAGTCTATACGGGACCAGCTAGAGTATACACTGGAGAAAAAGGTGCCCTCTCTCCGTGTTGGATGTAGGGACCTCCAAGCTTCAAAGAGCTGATAATCTGTCATGATGCCTGAGAGATGTTTGGTCGCTTGCAGATGTAAGGGTGAGAGAGCGTGGGAGCGGTCAATGAGTGGGTCTAGTGCTATATTAAAATCCCCTCCACATATAATGAAGATGGAGCCTATTTCCAAAATACGGCTCACCAGTGTCACTGTGTGACCTGCCAATCTGCCCCACATCACGCTAAATCTACGCTGTAAGTCTTGCAAGGCCCCTATTGGACAGTTTACCAAGCTGGCCTTAACAATGATTGCTGTGCCTCTAGCGTACGTTGAGTAGGAGGAGAAGCAGCTGTGTGCTGCCCATCTCCTCCCAAAGATGGGTGGTGCTTTGGGATCTAGGTGCATCTCTTGCAACATAGCCACCTGAACTTGGTGCCTATCCAGATATCCTAGGACCTGCCTGTGCTTGCGGGGATCTTGGATCCCTCGCATGTTCCATGTCAAAAAGGTAGCAATGGGGACTTTATCTGGACCAGGCTTAGCCATGACCTCTTTGTTGTCTGTAGAGGCGAAGGTGTTTGTGAGGGGCTGTGTTGTTGAGCCTGTGTAGAGAGTTTTATGTGCATTCGCATCTGTAGAAATTCAGGGCAGTTCCATGCAATGCTGCTGCGTACAACTATAACCACCCCATCCCACCCCCCACCCACACACACGGCCCAAACCCGCAGGCTAATAGTGTCCATCTCAAACTTCGCACTAGGTGTCAAATTCAAACAACATTTCAGATGTAAATGCTGGCGTCCCTCAGAGCATGCTTTCCATAGAGATAATAAAGAAATATGACAAGGGTGCATCTTGCCGATATCTACGGTTTGAGAGATCTACAGAAATAAAACAACAGAAAATTAACTTTGAGCAATACAGTGCATTGTTCAGGGGGATTCTCGCTGGGGAAGTGCGCTAGAGATACCGTCAGCGCACCTCGCATATGCGAGGGAGCCCAGGAAGTCATTATTAAATGGCAGGCTCGCCAGATCCATCGATGTCGCCCGCGTGGGTTCCACCAGGGTTGTACGTGGCCACATCCATGTACAACAGTACATGTTCTCTACAGACATGTAGTATATTAAGATGCATAGTCTTACCAATTGTGCAGGGAGTCTTTAGCCTTAGGCTATCTATCTTTAGTCCTCTTCTGGAGCCGGTGAGGGTCGTCTGGGGATAGAATCTCCATCTCGTGTTGTAGGCGACCGCCTCTCGGTAGTATTAAAGAAATCCTGGGTTTGTTGTGGATTGTTGAAGATGTGTGTCTTCCCCTGGTGAAGGACTCGTAGTCTTGCAGGGTACAGCATAGAGTACTGTATGTTGGCTTGCTGGAGCTTCCACTTGACTGTCAGCAACTTTTTTGCGTGCTTCCTGTACGCCATGGTGAAATCCGGGTATATCGAGATCCTGTTTCCTTCGTGTATCAATTCTTGCTTTTCTCTGGCTAGTCTCAGCACTGTGTCTCGATCCTTATAGTTGAGTAAACATGCCAGGATAGGGCGAGGCGGTGCACCCGGTGGCGGTCTGGCCGCAAGCGACCGATGGGCCCTTTCCATCACCAAAACCTTGGAGAATGCCTCTGCCCGAAGAGCCCCAGCAGCATTTGTTCCATGTAGTCTTCCATGCAGCCCGTGGCGGTAGATTCTGGGACCCCCACTATGCGCACGTTATTTCTGTATGAGCGCACCTCCAACTCCTCGTTCTTAGCAGCGATAATTTTCAATACTTTCTCCATACCTTGCAGTTTTTCACCGCACGTGGAGGAGTTGTCTTCAAGAGTGGATATGCGCTGCTCCGCTTCAGTTATGTGGCAGTCGTGTTTTTCCAGCTTTTGTGTAATGAAGTCCATGCGCATATTCATGGCATCCATCTTGGACTCGATGGATGTGAGGCTTTGGCGCATCGTGAGTGTTTTTATATCTGCGTTCTGTGGGGCTGTCGAAGCCAGATTTTCTTCCTCCCTTTGTGGATCAGTGCCTTCAGCAGCATTGGAAGTGTCCTTTCGTGCTGAGAATTGTAGTTTGGCCTGCCTGCCCTCTGTGCGGCCCATGGTACATTCCGCTGTGTGTTGCAGGCAATCGTTGTTCGTCCCACGGGCTGACTCGGATGAAGTTGGTGATGCTATCCGTCTTTCAGGGTGTGTATGTTTCACCCCTGTTTTCCAGTGTCACTGTTTTCCAGTGTCCTGTACCGCCTCATGGTGATTGAGGTAGGCCCCAGTCTTTCCCCGACGTGGGCCTCAGCCTACAGCTTCACTCTGGTGTCACTCCTGAAAATCTGGCTCCATGTCTGGCCAGTGGGGTATAGCCCTTCTGCTTGGCCCCAGGCAGGGTCATTGACTGCAAATGCTCGTGGTCCCTGCAGCTCAGTGGCATCCCAGTGAGTCCCCGCCTCGGCAGCCCCAGGGCATAGGATCGTGGCACCCCTGTGCAGCCCGCCGCCTCTCACCTTTACCTCCTCAGGCCGCACGGGGCCCGCCGCCCCCCTCCGTCCAGTGCGCTCCAGCCGGAGCCTCCCTGCAACGCCCCCAGGTCTCAGGCGGGAAGGTGCACAGGTCGAGGAAGTCTGCAGCTCCAGTTGTGTGGCGTTGGGGCCGCCCACTCCCCCAGCGGGCCTCGGCGGATTCTCAGAGAACGAGCACGGGCGCCACGCAACTCCGTCTTTGGTTTTGCTATGTTCGCCCTAAGTTGGCAGGGTATGCCCAGACGTGGGTCCCTTGCTCACTTTGCCACTGGATTCAAGATAGCCTGGCTGATGACGGCTGTAAGCCAGAAACCGACCCCAGGATGCTTGTTTCCGGTCCAGGGAAGACATGGCTTGGCAGTTCGGGCTGGACTGTTCCCATGAGGCACAGGGTCAGACTGATTTGCATATGGCCATGTCTGAACTGGGGTGGTGGAGTGAGCTAAAGAATGATGATGGATTAAACCCAGATCAGTTGACTGGGGGTGAGTGCTTGCAATTTTCAACACTCCGTCCATCATCCCCTTTGGTTTTGCTATGTTCGCCCTAAGTTGGCAGGGTATGCCCAGACGTGGGTCCCTTGCTCACTTTGCCACTGGATTCAAGATAGCCTGGCTGATGACGGCTGTAAGCCAGAAACCGGTCCCAGGATGCTTGTTTCCGGTCCAGGGAAGACATGGCTTGGCAGTTCGGGCTGGACTGTTCACATGAGGCACAGGGTCAGACTGATTTGCATATGGCCATGTCTGAACTGGGGTGGCGGAGTGAGCTAAAGAATGATGATGGATTAAACCCAGATCAGTTGACTGGGGGTGAGTGCTTGCAATTTCAACACTCCGTCCATCATCCCCTTTGGTTTTGCTATGTTCGCCCTAAGTTGGCAGGGTATGCCCAGACGTGGGTCCCTTGCTCACTTTGCCACTGGATTCAAGATAGCCTGGCTGATGACGGCTGTAAGCCAGAAACCGGTCCCAGGATGCTTGTTTCCGGTCCAGGGAAGACATGGCTTGGCAGTTCGGGCTGGACTGTTCTCATGAGGCACAGGGTCAGACTGATTTGCATATGGCCATGTCTGAACTGGGGTGGCGGAGTGAGCTAAAGAATGATGATGGATTAAACCCAGATCAGTTGACTGGGGGTGAGTGCTTGCAATTTTCAACACTCCGTCCATCATCCCCTTTGGTTTTGCTATGTTCGCCCTAAGTTGGCAGGGTATGCCCAGACGTGGGTCCCTTGCTCACTTTGCCACTGGATTCAAGATAGCCTGGCTGATGACGGCTGTAAGCCAGAAACTGGTCCCAGGATGCTTGTTTCTGGTCCAGGGAAGACATGGCTTGGCAGTTCGGGCTGGACTGTTCCCATGAGGCACAGGGTCAGACTGATTTGCATATGGCCATGTCTGAACTGGGGTGGCGGAGTGAGCTAAAGAATGATGATGGATTAAACCCAGATCAGTTGACTGGGGGTGAGTGCTTGCAATTTTCAACACTCCGTCCATCATCCCCTTTGGTTTTGCTATGTTCGCCCTAAGTTGGCAGGGTATGCCCAGACGTGGGTCCCTTGCTCACTTTGCCACTGGATTCAAGATAGCCTGGCTGATGACGGCTGTAAGCCAGAAACCGGTCCCAGGATGCTTGTTTCCGGTCCAGGGAAGACATGGCTTGGCAGTTCGGGCTGGACTGTTCCCATGAGGCACAGGGTCAGACTGATTTGCATATGGCCATGTCTGAACTGGGGTGGCGGAGTGAGCTAAAGAATGATGATGGATTAAACCCAGATCAGTTGACTGGGGGTGAGTGCTTGCAATTTCAACACTCCGTCCATCATCCCCTTTGGTTTTGCTATGTTCGCCCTAAGTTGGCAGGGTATGCCCAGACGTGGGTCCCTTGCTCACTTTGCCACTGGATTCAAGATAGCCTGGCTGATGACGGCTGTAAGCCAGAAACCGGTCCCAGGATGCTTGTTTCCGGTCCAGGGAAGACATGGCTTGGCAGTTCGGGCTGGACTGTTCCCATGAGGCACAGGGTCAGACTGATTTGCATATGGCCATGTCTGAACTGGGGTGGCGGAGTGAGCTAAAGAATGATGATGGATTAAACCCAGATCAGTTGACTGGGGGTGAGTGCTTGCAATTTTCAACACTCCGTCCATCATCCCCTTTGGTTTTGCTATGTTCGCCCTAAGTTGGCAGGGTATGCCCAGACGTGGGTCCCTTGCTCACTTTGCCACTGGATTCAAGATAGCCTGGCTGATGACGGCTGTAAGCCAGAAACCGGTCCCAGGATGCTTGTTTCCGGTCCAGGGAAGACATGGCTTGGCAGTTCGGGCTGGACTGTTCCCATGAGGCACAGGGTCAGACTGATTTGCATATGGCCATGTCTGAACTGGGGTGGCGGAGTGAGCTAAAGAATGATGATGGATTAAACCCAGATCAGTTGACTGGGGGTGAGTGCTTGCAATTTCAACACTCCGTCCATCATCCCCTTTGGTTTTGCTATGTTTGCCCTAAGTTGGCAGGGTATGCCCAGACGTGGGTCCCTTGCTCACTTTGCCACTGGATTCAAGATAGCCTGGCTGATGATGGCTGTAAGCCAGAAACCGGTCCCAGGATGCTTGTTTCCGGTCCAGGGAAGACATGGCTTGGCAGTTCGGGCTGGACTGTTCCCATGAGGCACAGGGTCAGACTGATTTGTATATGGCCATGTCTGAACTGGGGTGGCGGAGTGAGCTAAAGAATGATGATGGATTAAACCCAGATCAGTTGACTGGGGGTGAGTGCTTGCAATTTCAACACTCCGTCCATCATCCCCTTTGGTTTTGCTACGCAACTCCGTCACGGCGTTAGTCCAGGCTCGCCTCGGCTGATCCTGACCTCGATCCGCAGCTCCCAGCCGCACAGAGCGGGTCATCCCCACAATCCGAAAGTCATGCAAAGAAGTACCTTGCAGCGGCAGCAGCCAGTATCGCCCCTTGCCCTGCCCGGATGGCAGTGTCCGTTTTTGCGGGTCAGGCTAGACCGCCTCCACTGCCGCCATCTTGCCTCAGTCTCAGCCCGCAACCGGGGTCGCACAGTGGTGGGTCGCCTAGTCGGCTATCAGTGAGGCTATGCTCGCCTCCGTAGCTCCCCAGTAGTCCGCTTAAGGCATGCCGTCGTTTTGGGGTAGTTATTCTGCCTTGGAGCGGAGGATCCTGCAGGATGCTGTTCCCGGGCTAACAGAGCTTCACTGGGGTGCGGCCATCTTGTTTGCCGACTCTCTAGCACCCCTTGTTTCGTGTTTGATAAAGATTTCCTGTTTTTCTAAACTGGTGTGGTGTCCATTTGTAGTGTTTTCACTGTGTTACTGAATGTGTGCACAAATGCTTTACACACTGCCTCTGAGATAAGCCTGCCTGCTCATGCCAAGCTACCAACGGGGTGAGCAGGGGTTGTCTAAGGGCAAAACTCCCTTACACTGACTAGAAGCAATGGTCCCTACTTGGACAAAGGTGCAAACCATTGCTAACTAGAGACCCCCATTTCTAACAGTCACACAACGTGATCCAGCAGGCTGCCACAGCTAGAAAATCTGGCTAGTTGAGGATGCAGAAGCGGAGCAAGAGCCCGGCTTCACTGGGTGGCTGTTCTATGCGGTCTATCGTCTGTTCTCAAGATCTTGCTCACTAAAGGCATATACAGTTGTGACTTGCTGGGCAATTGGTCTGGTTGAAAAGACACACTTCCAACAAGTGCCACTAGACATCATTTAAAAAACATAAAATCCTCCACCTTCCCCCAACCGATCTAAACTCCAATTCTCTCCTACCGCCCATTAACCCCTCAACTTACTTTTGAAAGAATGGGCAATTTATTACTGTCTTCTCTGCTTGAAGGCCTGTTTAATGGCAGAACACAGATACTGAACCATATGGGTGTGCATGTTAGCCTCACAGGTGGCAGATTAGTACATGTCTGTTGTCCTCTCAAGAGCACTCCTGCTCATTGTCACACACCCATTGCCTTTGCACTCATCAAAACCCCACTGCCTTCCCTTCTGCCTGTGCCTTACAGACCTCTGTGCATACTTTTTTCTCACATGCTACTGTGTTTTTACCCAATCAGGAGATCGGACGCCATCACCCGCTCACCTCACACCTAATGCATTTGAATGTTTAACACCTGTTTGGATTGATGCTTGAATAGGCGATAGGTTGACCCCGCATAGCTTACAAGTTTTAAACCTGCTCCAGTTTGATTCCATTTCCTTTTATACTAGATAGGAACACTAACAACATGTGCCTTGTACTGACAAACTTACTTGTGAGATTTAGGCTAATAAGAACTTTGTTCCCGGGCATGAAGACCTGTCCATCTCGGTATTCAGCTGGCTCAAGTAATGGGTCCTGGGGTGCAGTGTCCATTGCCTGAAAAGGAAAATGCTATGTTTAATGTTTACATTTTAATGGCGTATCTGAGCAGGAACTTGAATGCGAATAAAAGAGACACCCTCAACATTAATTCTCAAGCAGGTCCCTGTCTTTGGGCGTCAGCACTTTTTACCAGAGCTGAAAATGGAGTTGGTTCTGATTGTAAGAAAGTGGATTTTTTTTTGAGGTGGGTGACCGTCCACCTCAAGGAATATTAACACTCCTTGTCAATGAAAACCCTCAAAGACACAACATTAAGCTGCGCTTAACCCCTTGTTAGCCATAGTACAATGCAGGCAGGCTTAACTTAGGGCAATGTGTAAAGTATTTATGCTATACCAAAAGATTAATGAAGTAAAAATATCAAACAATAATATTCCAAACCCAAATAAAAAAAATAGAGTAACATTTAATAAACAAAATGACACCAAACCGCCAAAAAAAAAAAAAAATTAGTGGAACTGACTACATTACATTTTAGATTTTTAAGTACAAAATAGTGCCAAAAAGCACTAAGTGCCAGTAGTAGTCTATGGAAGTGGTATACAGGGTCATGGGTGCAGTTTCAGATCGACTGCAATGGCGCCCAGGTCGGATACACCAAGTGGATTTATCCCGATTAAAATCTGGAAATAAATAAGTTTGAGAAAGTTTCTAAATCCCACTACAAAAAGAGACTTTGTCAGTTTTTGGCAGAAAACATTGCACTTTCTTTTAAGTCTTAACATGAATGGGACTTTCTCACTTTTTGAAAAGTAAAATCCTCCACACTCAATAATTTATGGGAATCCCAATTATTTTTGTCTGGTTTTAGAAACATGATTGTGGTTCATTTCCAGCCGTAGGAGGAAGCATCATTTTGACCTTACTTTACCTACAGACCTTAAGGAGACACAGCGCATTCTAAAAATCAACTTCAGGGCCAGAATTTAAATTTGCCAAGGCAGTTTTCGGGTGACAGATCTATCTGGAGTCTATCACACTTGCTTGCTAAATGTATTTCCACTAGAAAATCATTGTTTTCTCAGAAGCTTGATCGCAGTGAGTCAAAAATTTACTTAGAGTGGAGTTTATACCAACTTTATCATTTATCATGTGCCCCTCTGCATCCCACAGCGAACTGGCCCTGGTGCTACTTCATTGGCTATTAACTAAGCATTCCACGGGTCCACCATGCATTTCCACCAATTTAGGGCAAGTACCAACACCCTAACCAGTTGCCATGAATCTTGCGGTGCTACTGGATACAGCATTATCCTTGAAACATCAAGTCAATGCCACAACTGCCACTTGTTGCCACTTGTTTTGGTCCCCTAACATCTTTGAAAACATTTTTAAAATACCTTAACCTGGCCTCTCGGAAAGGGATTTTTCATGCCTTGATTGCTTCCAGATTAGACTATGCCAATTTCATCTACCTGGCGAGATTCTCAAGAACTGCTTATGTTCAGATGGCATATTCAGAATGAGACTGCTTGACTTGTTTTAAACATTCCAATAAAGGCACTCTATCAGGTCAGGTTTAAAGCAATTGCACTGGCTTTCAAACAAGTCTAGAATTAAATTTAAAAACACTTTTGATTACCTATAGAGCTTTTTTCAAGAATGGCCCACTGTATATTCAGAACAGGTTTCTAAAATACTCCCCTCTAAGGACATTGCATTCTGGAAAGCACAATTTGCTTTGCGTTCCAAAACTACGGAAAGCAAAATCAGGAGGAAAATCTTTCATCTTTCTAGCACCTAGTATTTGGAACTCTTTACCTCTGCACCTTCGCACTACTCCCCGTGAAGGCCAGTTTAAGGCTCATTTGAAGACTTTTTTGTTTCGGGAATTGTAGATCCTGTTCTTACTCTTATGTTCCTTTAGCGCCAGGGCGCTTCTCATGAAGCAGCAGCTGCACCTTATAAGTTACATTTCACTCATTCATTCAGGCGACACTGGCTGAATCTCAGTGTAAAGACGCATCAGACTTGAGTGGATGAAGGATTTCAGGTCTGGGGAAAACCCAAAATTCATCCCATGAGGCCTCTGGATACAAAAAAACTATTTAAGATGCAGCCACATCTTGTACCTTCCTTATAAATTACATTACCCAATACTTCTAGATTATAATGTAGGCAAGGTCCTAGCTACCGGTCCGTAATCATTGATAGAGTGACTGCGCTCACTCATGACTTCACCTACGGTTTATCAAAACAATCTGGTCATAAAAAGACTTTTCAATTATTCTGCCTTATTTGCACCTTGGCCACAGAGGGCCGATGCACCAACATTCGTCTTTCTATTTATTTTATTTATTCAGTGTTTTGTATAGCGCGAACTTGACCCCGTAGGGTATCAGAGCGCTTCACAGTACAGGACATGATAACTTTTACAGTACGATATTCTGTATAGCATTTAATATATTAAAGTCCAGTTCAAAGTTGTCACAGCCAATTCTCTTGATAAATACTTTAGCACATTCGCAGAATGTAAGACTAGAGGAACCATGTCATCAGGGGAAGCAAGAACCTGTAATGAACAAATGAAATTATTTCTTAGCAAAAAGCGCTTGTGCCTTTAAGCGAGAGGATTTGGGCGAGTCTTGTGTGGTTGTTCTGTAATGGTTACGGGAGGAATTTGCTCATTAGAAAGATCTTGGTTTCTTTCTTGAATCTTGCGTGGTTGGGTAACCTTCTGATGCCTGGAGGTAGCGAGTTCCATATTCTCGGTGCAGCACCTGAAAACGCTCTGTCGTAAGTTTTTTTTTGCGGAAAATCGGTGGCTCCAACACAAGGGCTCTGGCACTCCTGGATTGTCTGCTTCCCCCCGAAATCTCCAATTTCTGCGCTATATATCTTGGTGACTTGAGGTGTAGGGCTTTGTGTGTTATACATGCCAGTTTGAGCTGAATTCTGGCCTCATAAGGTAGCCAATTCAGCGCTTTCAAGTGAGGAGCGATATGGTCGAATTTTTTTGAACCTGTTATGAGCCTTGTTGCTGCGTTGAGGCAGGCTTTTAGAGGTGCTGTTGCAATTTTGGGGAGCCCAGAAAGTGTTGTGATTGCTACTTGAAAATTAAGAGACCTAGTCAAAGATCTGGTCACATCTCAGCATTTGAGAGAACTGAAGCTTACTTTAAGCATTTGGATGTCAGACTTGTGGTTCCTTGTGAAGTGGAATCTAGTTCCTTGCTGGAGCACAAGCATTGTTTCTACTAATACACTGTCAGATTCACTGTTCCTTCTGTCATTTGGATCTCACAATTTTCCTAGTAAGAGTCTGGGTAGGAAGTTCTTATTGAAATGGAGCTCCCTGCATTAAGTTGTTTGCTTTGCACCACTAGGCTAAAGACTGTCTTGCTGTTTAAGAAAAATGTAGTTTGTTGATCCAGTTGTTCTCCTTCTGAGTTGATCTTACAAATATTACTGTAGTGGCTGCATATAAAGTCTTGCGCTTGGCTCAATTGCAACTCAGGAATTGTACATATCCTAAAGATACAAACAACCAGTCTCTTGGCCTCAGATGTGAGAAGATTTAATGTAACACGTACAATTTAGAATTGTGCTCACCTGATACATTTGCTAGTTAGCTGCAACTACAAGAGGGGCTTGTAGTCCTTTTTTGGCCTCTCTTTCTGATTTAGGACATACCTTGAATAGACATCTCTCCTTTGGTGATGGGGACCAGACATAGCTGTGTCTCTGCACACATCAGCTTGGTGTGATTATATAGATGCCAGTTTTACAGATAGTGGCAGTTTTCTGAAGTAGGGAAAGCATATGTTTCTGGAGCTGAGGAGTGGCGTTTCCTGACTGCTTAAAAGAGGACTGAGTTAGGCCTATGGTCAAGGCAAAGAAATGCTGGATCCGGTTCTCGAAGCCAGTACGTTAAAAAATATTTTAATAGATGAGGTGTTGTAGCCTTAGTTTTGCCAGAGTTAAAAAAAAAAGCTTATGAGCGCTCCAAGAGACCAGGGACTATAGGAAACAATGTTATAGGCATCTAGAGAGAGGGTGGGGTCTGCATAATTACACAGAAATCTTTGTGAGGAGCTTCTAGAAGAAGATTCAGTTTTGAAACACCTCTAGCTATGAGATGTTGAAACATGGTGACGTCATCCATGGTACACACTAGTTGGCTGTCTAGCAAAGGATGTTGGGGTATAGGAGATTGGATGTATGTGTCCCATCCAGTTGATATTGTCATGAAGGAGGCCTTTCCAGTCTATGCTTCTGCGGAAGTTGATTTTCCTCTGGAGCAGTCTCGTGAGGAAGCAGTGGAGAATGTGGTACTGGTGACATTGAGGCAGGTCTTAAGACTATCACCTTCAGAGGCTGCTGATTTAAAGTTCTCAAAGGAGTTTGCATTGGATCTTCTGCTGGAATTCTGAAAGATAAAGGCTAGTGCTGCATCTGGAGTGTAGGACAAACTGAGCTTTATCCTTGGCAATAACACTTCTGCTACAGAAGACAATGACATTCTTAAAGTCAATGTGTATAATCAAGTATAGGGAGTTTGACGTCAAGTGTCTCAACCTCAATACCTGTCTCAGTGGTAAAGCGTGTTTAGACCTTGAGGATTCTACTTGACACCAAATGGTGGTGGTGCTTCGACATCGACAAAGATACAACTTCCAACGGTGAACATGTTGTAGCCATACCTTCAGCCGACAACGATCACAATGAAATCCAGTGGTATCGATGGCAACAGGACTGGATCTTTTTCCTCCATCTCGTTCTTTGGGGCTGAGAGCTTAGTCAAAGTGGCGAAAGAACCCTCTCTTTTTGTTTTATCCTTCTTGCGTTTCAGGTCTTCTAGCTTAAAACTCAGAGAGATGCTTTCATGATCTTTAAGGGCATTTTTGGACATTTTCATACAAATATATATGCAGCAGTGGAATGTGAACTCGGAAAGTAGATGATGCAGACTTGATGGGAGTTTGAAGCCGTGTTTTTTTCAGTATACGTGGCCTTTGTGCTGCATCATTCCTGCGGACAGACATTTCACCACCTGCACTGCAGCACCTAATTAAACAGTGCTGCAGTTGTAGGTTGCGGCATGACTGTGGGCAAGGGGAGCAATGGGTACGGGGTGGCCATCCCCGTGATAAAATGAAGATGGCAATCACCTCTGGGCAAACACCGGCATCAACAGTGAGTCTGTGTTTGCCCTGCAGTAAAATGTGTGCATATCCTTTTTTCCTTGCCACATGATTAGCACTTCACAAACAGTGAAGGCATTGTGACAAGGAAAATTCACTGGAAAAGCCCAGAAAGCCAGAAAATGTTATCCAATGATTAAAAACAATGAAATAAGTATGTAAAAGAAGATGTTCTGATTGAAAACTCTTTGGAAATTCTGTAAAAACCACACCCATTGTTCCTAGCCCCCACTCTCACAAGCTGGAAAATAGAGGCTGATAGCAACCAGGCTTCTTAAAGCCACAAGTGAACTTTATTTCTACTGTGCCGATGTAATGAATGGTTACAATGGTTGGTTTAACCATGGCTCTTTACAAGACAATTTATTATTATTATTATTCTTAATGGCTATCAGGCTTTCTTTTACCCTCATTCAGAACACAATTTATAGCAGTTCGAATTAAAATGTTGCAATGTAGTTTTGTAATGGTATATTTAGCGGAGGTGGGATAATTTGGGAAAATAGGCCTTGATGGGCTATTTTGAGGGCGCTTTTTTCACTCTGGAAGTTTAAATTTTGTACACCCTCTAGAGGATGAATTGATGAAAAGGTGTTCTAGGGTGCCCTCAACCAGCAGGAAATTATTCTAACATGTATGACTATCAATGAAGATACTATGACACTGACAAACAAGTTCACTACAGTTAATGTCACAGCTATGCACCTTGACGATACGTATTAATACATTTTCAAGGACGTCAATGTAAATCTATACTTACCCTCATGATATTTTGATCCTTGAAATTTAGGCTACAATATCTTGGCAAATCAATATTTCCTACCGGCATTGTAACCTAAAATCACAAGAAGTGACTCCTTATGCTGAAATTGTTCTCTGTCCCTCACCTCAGATTCTGGAGCAAGTGGATGCCTTTCTTTTGCAGATTTTAGCACTCTCCCTCGGACGGCCTTTGGATCTATGCTTGAAAACTCTACATTGGAAAAACAACAGTTGATTAGAAATTTGAGTTAAACAGTCAGACTAAACAAAGGAAATTCCTGTAAAAAAACAACTACTTATTTGCTTCAATAATTCAGAAGAATGAGGTGGATATTCCATACAACCTTTTAAAAGACAAAAGTGTGCCCAATTCAATACTTTACTGCCTAAAAGGATTGAAAAAGCAGACTTTGTCTCAGACTTGGTCCATGTCGTGACGGTGTGCAGTCTTAAGTGTGTGCATTAAACTCAGAATGTTTCCTAGATAATGTATTAGCAGCAGAGAGAAACAGAGAAAGGCAACCACTTCTCCCTTTTCAGGTCGAACCTAGACAGCGCTTGCGATGTTTGGAAGATCTGGTGTATATACTTTGTGTGGACTTTGGAGCACTGCCCCAGCACTTGGCTGCTTCCGCTTTTGCTTAGGGACTACTTTTTGTCTAGCAACTGCCTCCATCTAACTGTCTTGATAGAAAAAACCCAGCAGAGGTCAGTAAAATACCAGAATCGCTTCACCCAGGATAATGTGCTTCATAGCTAAAAACGTATAAGGTCCCAAAGGCGAGACCTATTGTTTTGCAAATGCTTGATTTGAGTAGGTTTGTCAGTAGCTCATGTACTAACTTGAATACATTCCAGCTAAATGTATGCGCTTTATACAATGCAGTTGCATAAAAGATGTGCTCAGCTCTGCTCTGAGCCAACACACCTGGGAATAAATCATAATGCCGTTCAGTGTGGAGCACCCATGCAGGATGGATTTCTGCATTTATTTTTCTCCAAACTGCCCTGTCTACAGTGCGCTTACATTACCTTAGAGAATCTCCGAGTTTGAAGCGAAGCAACAAAGTGAACTGATTTAGCATTTGACTTGTGGAGCAGCAGTATTCTGCACCTGAGCCTTATTCATGCATCTGCCTTAATTCCTGGTGGGCAACGTTGCCTAGGTACAACCTCAGGGGAAGACAGCACAGAGGGAGTAAGAGGGGGTAAAACAACACAAGATACTATCATGATCAGGATCACTACCACATATGCTGAACTGAATTGGGTGGTAGTAACCACTGCAAGATTATAGAGTA
Organism: Calotriton arnoldi; assembly: GCA_963921515.1. NCBI lineage: Eukaryota > Metazoa > Chordata > Amphibia > Caudata > Salamandridae > Calotriton > Calotriton arnoldi. The sequence goes on along the minus strand of CAWUFW010014230.1, from coordinate 58,607 downwards.
CTTTATTTTCTGAAAAGACAAACATTAGGCTGAACAGTGAAAATCTTGTATCTTTTTAGTGATTGAGGAGCTCTGAACTCCCTTCCTGAGAAGCCTGTGACAGCTCGCGGTCACTACCCCAAGAGTCAAGTGCAGATAAGGGTTGCAATTGGCCATTTGCTCAGCTATAGTAGGACAGGCCCCAAGACACCGGTGACAAGCGACCTCAGCTACTACTGCTTGGGCCCATAGCCCCTGTCTGCCCTGTGGCTGTTCCCTGAACAGTGTCTGACAGCGGTTCTCACTACTGGCAAGACATTGTTTGGTGCTAAAAAGATTTATGTGAGAAGGTGGAATCTGAAGGAGGGTTACCACAATGCACTCTTCACCCATGCTCTAAGGATTCAGAGGTTGCTGCAAGCTTCGCTCCAGTTAGGCATAAGGGGCATCCCACCAAGGAGTTGGAGATCATTTCCACCACATAAAGGTAAGCAATGGACGGCCTGGCTCAGGTGGGCTCAAACCAATACTTAGGAGCTGCAGGGATCACACGTGGAGCTACAAGATCTGGATAGGAAGGTAAGATGGCAGGTCACTACTATTTAAAACAGTATGCTTCTGGTTTTATGCGACCCATCAACAGATTGTTGTGGAAGACTGATCGGAAAACGAACTTAGGAGTAGTCAGTTCTTCTCAGTTCTGCTTTTGCCTGTGCCTCTTATGCTTATGGGGGCGGTGAGGGTGAGAGGGTGTTTCAGAACACTAGGGTAAGACTAGTCTACTGTGCCTTTTCTGGTGGTGTGGCTCACTATATGCTGACTGGGTGTTAAGCTCTTTCTCAACTACTACCTATACTCTCAATGCAGCACAGGAGCTCAGCCAAACTACAGGAGGTTATCAGGAGGTGGGCTTGCCTGCTCACACCATGACCGAGACATATACGGTTCAAAGGGGTAATTGGGCTCAACTCCCTGGCGCATGTCTCCAGAGCAACATGGCACTTCGTCACTTGATTGGCACCCAATCACCCTCTCTGTGAGATGGCCTGAAGCACCAAGCACAGATGGAGAAACTGGCTCAATGCAACAGTGACTTGTGATTTCGGTGCTGATGCAAGGAACTAAATTCAATGCAACACAATGCTGCCACTGAGTAATGGGAGCCGGAGAGGGTTTTGTTCCCAAAGGTCCCTCAGCCCCAGGCAGTTCACGCCCCTCCTCTACAGTGTGCCATTAGTGTCTGAAACATTGTTTGGTAACGTGAGCAAAATGTTTTCACCAGTTTTATTGGGAAAGTAAGAGTGACCTCCTCGTGGCAAGAGGAGCGTCCCTGGGGGATTTCTTCACTACTTCAGTGGTAGAAATGGTAAATGGTATGGCTCCTGGGGGCATAGACCCTGTACCTAACTTTAGACCTCTTCCAAAATCTATTGTGACATTGGTGAACTCTTAAACTGCATGCAAGCCAGATGCCTCCAGAAGGATAATGTCAAATATTAAAGCAGGTGTGTGCTGGATGAATGCTGCACAAAAAGCGTTGCAGAGGTTCATGGGTCCACTTCAAATGGTTTGCATGATGATGCACTCTGTACCAGATATAAATATGTATTTGGTGGGGTAGAACTCTGCAAATTTGTGGGGAGGGGGTTGCGAGGGGAAATTTGGGTAGAGGGGTGTTCTGCTCCACCAAACTGAGTTCCACAGCTCCGTGTATAAGATAATACAATGCTTCTTCTTTACAAGATTGACCATCATGGTATTTACGGTTGTTCAGAAGGTAATATAGTCATTTAAACTTTGATTCATTAGTGGTGAATCTCATTATATGGCGATCAGGTAATCTACTTCATCTAATATCACTATCAAATCTCACTTGCAAAAGCAAAATTTAACTGAAAGGGCAACCAAAATGCCTTCATATTTAAAGCACCCCTGTTAACTAGAGGCTCTCATGGACACACCAAAGGTGAGTCTAAAGATGGGAAGAGGCTTGAGTCTGCAATGTGTTACTGAGGGTATTCTGCTTCTGTAGAACAGACATCAACCCATGGAGTTGGTCCTAGATACATTGCAAGTTGTAGGATGACTGATCCAAGATCCGCAAGATTAGCTTAAAAGTGCAGATCTGAAGCAGCTTGACCTGCAAGAACTGCACTGTAATGGCATGGTAGAAACCTACATGCTGGCAGTAAAAAGCACTGCGGAAAAATAACACAACACACTGGAAAAGAGTAGCTAACCAGTAGAGCTGTGAGAAACTTGTCACACCTCTAACCTGACTTGCATAACACTAATACAAGAGATAGCGTATAGGAGGAGACAGGTCATAAGGTAACCATAATTCATGGCCTTTATACCAAATGGTAGTTAACTTGCAAAATTAAAGTTCCCTGGGACGCAAAATGCAATTAAACTTCAACCACCATTTTATGACAAATGTGATGCGATATCCCCCTGAATCCCCTGTACCTCCAAGCTGCTGCGATCCCAAACGTAAACCTCCATACTTGTGCACACACTCAAGTAAGCAGCGGATGGCCTGTGTGTCCTTACCGTGCTGCATCCATTCATTTCAGTTGGTAAGACTCTGGCCATTCCCGCTGTAGGAGAGGGAATGCCTTGTGTTATTTGGGCAAGTATAACAGTCCACTCAAAAGGGAAGTGCAAGTTTAAACAGGAGAGTTGGCAGAAGTAGAAACGGTGGCCCCACCAGGGACCACAGCGCAGGAACCACCAGAGGGTGCATGCTACATTCGTAAACTAAGGCGAACAGTAGCCATATCTGGGTCTGTTTTCGGACATTTGAATTTTGGTCTGTTTTGTACATCATTTCCTATTTTCAGGGCGCCTCATGTTGAATAACCACATTTGTAGGCCTCACAGTGACCAAAATAGCCATTTTTATAGACTTTTCCTCCTATTCAGAAGCTTGTATTTTGGCTGATTTCGGGCCGGAAAATGACTCTAAAATCACTTATTTTAGTTCCAAAAGTGATAATTCCCATCCAAAAGTCATTTACAGTCAAAAGTTTAAACATTCAAAAAATTCACCATTATGACCATCTGGTGAAAAGTTTCTAAGATCCAGGGTCATCATTTTTCATCAGAAAATTGATTTTTTGGACTGTACTAAAAATGATTCAAAATGTCAATTGGAGAGTGCCTCATGTTGAATAACCACTTTTTAAGGCCTCACAGTGACCAAAATGTCAATTTTTTCAGACGCTTCCTTCTACTCAGAAGCTTGTATTTTGCTTGATTTCAGGCATGAAAATGACAAAAAAAAAAACTTATTTTAGTTCCAAAAATGATAATTCATATCTAACAGTCATTTACAGTCTAAAGATTAAACATTCAAACATCACTATAACTGACCATCTGGAGAAAGTTCGTAAGGTCCTGGGCCATGGTTTTCCATCAGAAAACAGATTTTTTTGGACTGTACAAAAAATGATTCAAAATGTAAATTGGATCGTGCCTCATGTTGATTAACTACTTTTTAAGGCCTCAGAGTGACCAGAATTCCTATTTTAATAGAATTTTCTTCCTATTCAGAAGCTTGTATTTTGCCTGATTTCGGGCAGGAAAATTACTCTAAACACACTTCTTTTAGTTCCAAAAGTGATAATTCCGATCCAACAGTCATTTACAGTCAAAAAATTTAAACAATCAAAAAAATCACCATTACTGACGATCTGGAGAAAGTTTGTGAGGTCCGGGGTCATTGTTTTTCATCAGAAAATGTATATTTTGGACTGTACAAAAAATGACTCAAAATGTCAATTGGATAGCGCCTCATGTTGAATAACCACTTTTTAAGTTCTCATAGTGACCAAAATTGCCATTTTTATAGACTTATACTCCTTTTCAGAAGCTTGCATTTTGCCTGATTTCGGGCAGGGAAATGACTCTAAACACACTTATTTTATTCCAAATGTGATAATTCACATCCAAAACTCATTTAAAGTCAAAAGATTAAACATTCAAAAAATCACCATTTCTGTTCAGCTGAAGAAAGTTCCTAAGGTCAGGAGTCATCCTTTTTCATCAGAAAATTGATTTTTGAACTGTACAAAAAATGATTAAATATGTCAATTGGATCACGCCTCATGTTGAATGACCACATTTCAAGGCCTCACAGTGACCAAAATTTCCATTTTTACAGACTTACCCTCCTATTGAGAAGCTTGTACTTTGCCTGATTTCGGCAGGAAAATGACTCTAAACGCTCTTATTTTAGTTCCAAAAGTGATAATTACCATCCAAACGTCATTTACAATCAAAAGATTAAACATTCAAAAAATCACCATTACTGACCATCTGGAGAAATTTCCTAAGGCCAGGGTCATCGTTTTTCATCAGAAAATTTATTTTTTGGACTAAACAGAAAGTGATTCAAAATGTCAATTGGATCACGCCTCATGTTGAAAAAAGACTTTTAAGGCCTCACAGTGACCAAAATTGTCATTGTTATAGACTTATCCTCCTTTACAGAAGCTTGTATTTTGCCTGATTTCGGGAAGGAGAATGACTCTTAACACACTTATTTTATTCCAACAGTGATAATTCACATCCAACAGTCATTTACCGTCAAAAGATTAAACATTCAAGAAAACACTATTACTGACCATTTGGAGAAAGTTCGGGGTAATAGTTTTTCATCAGAAAATTGATTTTTGGACTGTACAAAAAATTATTCAAAATGTCAATTGAATCGCACCTCATGCTGAATAACCACTGTTTTAGGCTTCACAGTGACCAAAACCTCCATTTTTACAGACTTTTCCTACTATTCAGAAGCTTTTACTTTGCCCAATTTCGAGCATGATAATGACCCAAAACACACTTATTCAGTTTCAAAAGTGATAATTCATATCTAACAGTCATTTACAGTCTAAAGATTAAACATTCAAACATCACTATAACTGACCATCTGGAGAAAGTTCGTAAGGTCCTGGGCCATGGTTTTCCATCAGAAAACAGATTTTTTTGGACTGTACAAAAAATGATTCAAAATGTAAATTGGATCGTGCCTCATGTTGATTAACTACTTTTTAAGGCCTCAGAGTGACCAGAATTCCTATTTTAATAGAATTTTCTTCCTATTCAGAAGCTTGTATTTTGCCTGATTTCGGACAGGAAAATTACTCTAAACACACTTCTTTTAGTTCCAAAAGTGATAATTCCGATCCAACAGTCATTTACAGTCAAAAAATTTAAACAATCGAAAAAATCACCATTACTGACGATCTGGAGAAAGTTTGTGAGGTCATTGTTTTTCATCAGAAAATGTATATTTTGGACTGTACAAAAAATGACTCACAATGTCAATTGGATAGCGCATCATGTTGAATAACCACTTTTTAAGTTCTCATAGTGACCAAAATTGCCATTTTTATAGACTTATACTCCTTTTCAGAAGCTTGCATTTTGCCTGATTTCGGGCAGGGAAATGACTCTAAACACACTTATTTTATTCCAAATGTGATAATTCACATCCAAAACTCATTTAAAGTCAAAAGTTTAAACATTCAAAAAATCACCATTTCTGTTCAGCTGAAGAAGGTTCCTAAGGTCAGGAGTCATCCTTTTTCATCAGAAAATTGATTTTTTGAACTGTACAAAAAATGATTAAATATGTCAATTGGATCACGCCTCATGTTGAATGACCACATTTCAAGGCCTCACAGTGACCAAAATTTCCATTTTTACAGACTTACCCTCCTATTGAGAAGCTTGTACTTTGCCTGATTTCGGCAGGAAAATAACTCTAAACGCTCTTATTTTAGTTCCAAAAGTGATAATTACCATCCAAACGTCATTTACAATCAAAAGATTAAACATTCAAAAAATCACCATTACTGACCATCTGGAGAAATTTCCTAAGGCCAGGGTCATCGTTTTTCATCAGAAAATTTATTTTTTGGACTAAACAGAAAGTGATTCAAAATGTCAATTGGATCACGCCTCATGTTGAAAAAAAGACTTTTTAAGGCCTCACAGTGACCAAAATTGTCATTGTTATAGACTTATCCTCCTTTACAGAAGCTTGTATTTTGCCTGATTTCGGGAAGGAGAATGACTCTTAACACACTTATTTTATTCCAACAGTGATAATTCACATCCAACAGTCATTTACCGTCAAAAGATTAAACATTCAAGAAAACACTATTACTGACCATTTGGAGAAAGTTCGGGGTAATAGTTTTTCATCAGAAAATTGATTTTTGGACTGTACAAAAAATTATTCAAAATGTCAATTGAATCGCACCTCATGCTGAATAACCACTGTTTTAGGCTTCACAGTGACCAAAACCTCCATTTTTACAGACTTTTCCTACTATTCAGAAGCTTTTACTTTGCCCAATTTCGAGCATGATAATGACCCAAAACACACTTATTCAGTTTCAAAAGTGATAATTCACATCCAATAGTCATTTATAGTCAAAAGATTGAACATTCAAAAAATCACAATTACTGACGATCTGGAGATAGTTCATAATGTCCGGGGTTATTGTTTTTCATTGGAAAATAGGTTTTTGGGACTGTACAAAAAATGATTCAAAATGTCAATTGGATCGTGCCTCATGTTGAATAACCACTTTTTCAGGCCTCCCAGTGACCAAAATTTCCATTTTTACAGACTTTCTTCTACTCCGAAACTTGTATTTTGCTCGATTTTGGGCATGAAAGTGACTCTAAACACACTGCTTTTAGTACCACAAGTGATAATTCATATAAAACAGTCATTTACAGTCAAAAGATTAAACATTCAAAAAATCACTATTACTGGCCATCTGGAGAAAGTTTGCAAGGTCCGGGGTCATCGTTTTTCATCAGAAAATAGGTTTTTTCGACTTTACAAACAATGACTCAATATGTCAATTGGATTGCGTCTCATGTTAAATACCCACTTTTTAGGAGTTCACAGTTACCAAAATTGTCGATTTTAGACTTATCCTCCTTTACAGAAGCTTTTAGTTTGCCTGATTTCGGGAAGGAGAATGATTCTAAACACACTTATTTTATTCCAACAGTGATAATTCACAACCAACAGTCATTTACAGTCAAAAGATTAAACATTCAAAAAAGCACTATCACTGACCATCTAGAGAAAGTTCAGGGACATCGTTTTTTCATCAGAAAGTTGATTTTTTGGACTGTACAAAAAATGATTCAAAATGTCAATTGAATCGCACCTCATGTTTAATAACCACTGTTTTAGGCTTCACAGTGACCACAAATTCAATTTTTACAGACTTTTCCTACTACTCAGAAGCTTTTACATTGCCCAATTTCGGGCATGACAATGACTCAAAACACACTTATTTTAGTTTCAAAACTGGTAATTCACATCCAATAGTCATTTATAGTCAAAAGATTGAACATTAGAAAAATCACATTTACTGATGATCTGGAGAAAGTTCGTAATATCCGGGGTCATTGTTTTTCATGGAAAATGGATTTTGGGACTGTCCAAAAATTATTCAAAATGTCAATTGGATCGTGCCTCATGTTGAATAACCACTTTTTAAGGCCTCCCAGTGACCAAAATTTCCATTTTTACAGACTTTCTTCCTACTCAGAAGCTTGTATTTTGCTCGATTTTGGTCATGAAAGTGACTCTTAACACACTACTTTTAGTACCAAGAGTGATAATTCACATACAACAGTCATTTAAAGTCAAAAGATTAAACATTCAAAAAATCACTATTACTGACCATCTTGAGAAAGTTTGTAAGGTCCGGGGTCATAATTTTTCCAAATTTCCATCAGAAAATAGGTTTTTGGACTGTACAAACAATGATTCAAAATGTCAATTGGATTGCAACTCATATTGAAGAATCACATTTTTAGGCCTCAGAATCAGAATCTTGTATTTTGCCTGATTTCGGGCAGTAAAATGACTCTAAACACACTACCTTTAGTTCCAAAAGTGATAATTCACATTCACCAGTCATTTACGGTCAAAGGATTAAACATTAAAAATATCACCTTTACTGATGATCTGGAGAAAGTTCGTGAGGTCCGATGTCATTGTTTTTCATCAGAAAATTAATTTTTGGGACTGTACAAAAAATGATTCAAAATGCCAATTGGATCGCGCCTCATGTTGAATAACCACTTTTTAAGGCCATAAAGTGACCAAAATTGCCATTTTTATAAACTTATCCTCCTTTTCAAAAGTTTGTATTTTGCCAGATTTTGGGCAGGAAAATGACTCTAAACACACTTATTTTATTCCAAAAGTGATAATTCCCATCCATAAGACATTTAAAGTCAATAGATTAAACATTCAAAAAATCACCATTACTGACATCTGGAGAAAGTACCTAAGGTCCGATGTCATTGTTTTTCATCAGAAAATTGATTTTTGGACTGTACAAATAATGACACAAAATGTCAATTGGATCGTGCCTCATGTTGAATAACCATTTGTTAAGGCCTTACAGTGACCAAAATTGCCATTTTTATAGACGTATCTTCCTTTTCAGTAGCTTGTCTTTTGCCTGATTTCTGCAGGAAAATGACTCTAAACACACTTATTATAGTTCCAAAGGGGAAAATTCCCATCCAAAAGTCATTTAAAGTCAAAAGATTAAACATTCAAAAAATCACCATTACTGACCACCTGGAGAAAGTTCCTAAGGTCCGGAGTCATAATTTTTCATCAGAAAATAAATTTTTTGACTGTACAAAAAATGATTAAAATTGTCAATTGGATCGCGCCTCACCTCATGTTGAATAACCACATTTCAAGGCCTCACAGTGATCAAAATTTCCATTTTTACCGACTTTTCCTCCTATTCAGAAGCTTGTATTTTGCCTGATTTCGGCACGAAAATGACTCTAAACACAATTATTTTAGTTCCAAAAGTGATAATTCTCATCCAAAAGTCATTTACAGTCAAAAGATTAAACATTCAAAAAATCACTATTACTGACCATCTGGAGAAAGTTCGTAAGGTCCGGGGTCATCGTTTTTCATCAGAAAAAAGGTTTATTGTACTGTACAAACAATGATTCAAAATGTCAATTGGATCCTGCCTCATGTTGAATAACCACTTTTTTAGGCCTCAGAGTGACCAGAATTCCTATTTTTATCGAATTCTCCTCCTATTCAGAAGCTTGTATTTTGCCTGATTTCGGAGAGGAAAATGACTCTAAAAACTCTTTTTTTAGTTCCAAAAGTTATAATTCCTATCCAACAGTCATTTGCAGTCAAAAGATTTAACATTAAAAAAATCTCCATTACTGACTATCTGGGGAAATTTCCTAAGGTCATTGTTTTTCATCAGAAAATTGATATTTTGGACTGTACAAAAATGATTCAAAATGCCAATTCGGATTATGCCTCATGTTGAATAACCACTTTTTTAGGCCTCACTGTTACCAGCATTTCAGTTTTTACAGACTAATCCTCCTACTTAGAAGCTTGTATTTTCCTCGATTTCGGGCATGAAAATGACTCTAAACACACTTATTTTAGTTCCCCAAAAAATAATTCACACCCAACAATTATTTACGGTCAAAAGATTAAACATTCAAAAAATGACCATTACTGAGCATCTGGAGAAATTTCCCAATGTGGGGTCATCGTTTTCCTCAGAAAATTGATTTTTTTACTGTGCAAAAAAATAATTCAAAATGTCAATAGGATCGCGCCTTATGTTGAATAACCACTTTTTAAGGTCTCACAGTGACCAAAATTTCTATTTTTACAGACTTTTCCTCCTTCTCAGAAGCTTGTATTTTGCCTGATTTCGGGCAGGAAAATGACTCTAAACACACTTTATTTTAGTTCCAAAAGTGATACTTCACATCCAACAGTCATTTACTGTCAAAAGATTAAACATTCAAAAATCAGTATGACTTACCAACTGGATAAAGTTCGTTTGGTCCGGGATCATCGCTTTTCATCAGAAGATTGATTTTGGGACTGTACAAAAAATGATACAAAATTTCAATTGGATCATGCCTCATGTTGAATAACCACTTTTTTAGGCCTCACAGTGACGAAAATTGCCACTTTTATAGACTTTTCCTCCTATTCAGAATCTTTTATTTTGCCTGATTTCAGGCACGAAAATGACTCTAAAAACCCATATTTTAGTTCCAAAAGTGATAATCCAAAAGCCATTCACAATCAAAAGATTAAACATTCAAAAAAATCACTATTACTGACCATATAGAGAAACGTCGTAAGGTCCGAAGCTTCTATTTTGACCAATTTCATGCAGGAAAATGACTTTAACCGCTTAACCGCGGCGGCAATTGCGGCGGTTTAGCGGAGTGGGCGGGGCCGCGTCGGCCAACGGACTTTCGCAGCACTACAGAGGTAGTGCTCGCGACGGCCGTTGGCCGACAGACGCACGCAACGGGTTAACCCACATATTTTAGTTCCAAAAGTGATAATTCACATCCAACAGTCATTTACAGTCAAAGGATTAAACATTCAAAAATTACTATTACTGACCACCTGGAGAAAGTTTGTAAGGTCCGGGGTCATCGTTTTTCATCAGAAAATTGAATTTTGTTACTGTACAAAACATTATTCAAAATGTCAATTGGGTCGCGCCTTATGTTGAATAACCAAATTTAGGCCTCCCAGTGACCCAAATTGCCATTTTTATAGACTTTTCCTTCTTCTCAGAGGCTTGTATTTTGCCTGATTTTGGGCAGGAAAATGACTCTAAACACACTAATTTTAGTTCCAAAATTGATGATTCACATCCAACAGTCATTTACAGTTGAAAGATTAGACATTAAAAAAATCACCTTTACTGATGATCTGGAGAAAGTTCGTAAGGTCGGATGTCATTGTTTTTCATCAGAAAATTAATTTTTGGACTGTACAAAAAATGATTCAAAATGCCAATTGGATTGCGCCTCATGTTGAATAACCACTTTTGAAGGCCATACAGTGACCAAAATTGCCATTTTTATAAACTTATCCTCCTTTTCAAAAGTTTGTATTTTGCCAGATTTTGGGCAGGAAAAGGACACTAAACACACTTATTTTATTCCAAAAGTGATAATTCCCATCCATAAGACATTTAAAGTCAATAGATTAAACATTCAAAAAATCACCATTACTGACATCTGGAGAAGGTTCCTAAGGTCCGGGTCATTGTTTTTCATCAGAAAATGGATTTTTTGGACTGTACAAATAATGACACAAAATGTCAATTGGATCGTGCCTCATGTTGAATAACCATTTGTTAACGCCTCACAGTGACCAAAATTGCCATTTTTATAGACATATCTTCCTTTTCAGTAGTTTGTCTTTTGCCTGATTTCTGCAGGAAAATGACTCTAAACACACTTAGGGGCCAATTCTGATGCGGGTTGGAAAAGCTTCCCGACCGAATCGGTTGGGAAATGGTGTCCGACCCACTCGGATCGGGAGAAGTCCGACCGGCGGAGTAGGATGCATCCGGATGCTTCCAGATACGATTTGGTTGAACTCCCATTGACGTCAATGGGAACATTTGTTCCTAACCGCATCAGAATTGGGCCCTCAGTCGGGAAGACACGTTCCCGATCCGATTTGGAAGGAGCAAATGCCGTTAGGAGGCCTTCCTAACAGCATCAGAATCAGGCCCTCGGTCGGGAACCTTTTCCAACCCGCATCAGAATCGGGCCCTTATTATAGTTCCAAAGGTGAAAATTCCCATCCAAAAGTAATTTAAAGTAAAAAGATTAAACATTCAAGACATCACCATTACTGACCATCTGGAGAAAGTTCCTAAGGTCCGGGGTCATCATTTTTCATCAGAAAATAAATTTTTTGACTGTACAAAAAATGATTACAATTGTCAATTGGATCGCGCCTCACTCATGTTGAATAACCACATTTCAAGACCTCACAGCGGTCAAAATTTCCATTTTTACAGACTCTTCCTCCTATTCAGAAGCTTGTATTTTGCCTCATTTCGGCACGAAATTGACTCTAAACATACTAATTTTAGTTCCAAAAGTGATGATTCACATCCAACAGTCATTTACAGTTGAAAGATTAAACATTAAAAAATCACTATTTCTGACCATTCGGAGAAAGTTCCACAGTTCCGGTTTGGACTGTACAAAAAATGATACAAAAAAATTTCAATTGGATCGCGCGTCATGTTGAATAACCACTGTTTTAGGGCTCCCAGTAACCAAAATGTCCATTCTTATAGACTTTGCCTCCTATTCAGAAGCGTGTATTTTGTCTGATTTTGGGCATGAAAATGACTCTAAGCACACGTATTTTAGTTGCAAAAGTGATAATTCCCATCCATCTGTCATTTACATTCAAAAGATTTAACATTAAAAAAATCACTATTACTGACCATCAGAAGAATGTTCCTAAGGTCCGGGGGTCATCGTTTTTCATCAGAAAATGGATTTCTTGGACTGTACAAAAAATAATTCAAAATGTGAATTGGATCGCACCTTATGGTGAATAACCACTTTTTTCAGCTTCACAGTGACCAAAATTGCCATTTTTATAGACCTTTCCTCCTTTTTAGAAGCTTGTATTTTGCCTGATTTCGGTTAGAAAAATGACTCTAAACATACTTATTTTAGTTCCAAAAGTGATAATTCACATCCAACAGTCATTTACAGTCTAAAAATTAAACATTTAAAAATCACTATGACTGACCATCTGGATAAAGTTTGTATGGTCTTGGTTGAACGTTTTTATTAGAAAATTTATTTTTTGGACTGTAGAAAAAATGATTCATAATGTCAATTAGATCGCGCCTAATGTTGACTAACCAATTTTAGGCCTCACAGTGACCAAAATTGTCATTTTTATAGACTTTTCGTTCTTCTTTTTGACTTGCATTTTGCCTGATTTCGGGCAGGAAAATGACTCTAAACACATTATTTTAGTTCCAAAAGTGATAATTCATATCCAACAGCCGTTTACAGTCAAAAGGTTAAACATTCAAAAATTACTATTACTGACCACCTCGAGAAAGTTCGTAAGGTCCGGGGTCATCGTTTTTCATCAGAAAATGTAATTTGTGTACTGTACAAAAAATGATTCAAAATGTGAATTGGATCAAATCTCATGTTGAATAACCACTTTTTTAGGGCTCACAGTGACTAGAATTGCCATTTTTATAGACTTTTCCATCTTCTGAGAGGCGTGTATTTTGCCTGATTTCGGGCAGGAAAATGACTCTAAACACATTATTTTAGTTCCAAAAGTGATAATTCACATCCAACAGCCATTTACAGTCAAAAGATTAAACATTCAAAAATCACTATTACGGATCATCTGGAGAAAGTTCGTAAGGTCCGGGGTCATCGTTTTCATCAGAAAATAAATTTTCGGGACTGTACAAAAAATTATTCAAAATGTCAATTGGATCGCAGCTAATGTTGAATAACCACTTTTTCAGGGCTCACAGTGACTGAAATTCCCATTTTATAGACTTTTCCATCTACTGAGAGGCGTGTATTTTGTCTGATTTCGGGCAGGAAAATGACTCTAAACACACTTATTTTAGTTCCAAAAGTGATAATTCACATCAAACTGTCTTTTACAGTCAAAAGATTAAACATTCATAAATAATTATTGCTGACCATTTGTAGAAAGGTTGTAACGTCCAAGGTCATCGTTTTGTATCAGAAAATTGATTTTTTGAACTGTACAAAAAATGATTCAAAATGTCAATTTGATCGCGCCTTATGTTGAATAACCACTTTTTTTTAGAACTCACAGTGACCCAAATTGCCATTTTTACAGACCTTTCCTCCTACTGAGAAGCTTGTATTTTGCTTAATATCGGGCATGAACATGACTCTAAACACACTTATTTTAGTTCCAAAAGTGACAATTCACATCAAACTGTCCTTTACAGTCAAAAGATTCAACATTCAAAAATCACTATTACTAACCATCTGGAGAACGTTTGTATAGTCCGGGGTCATCGTTTTTCATCAGAAAATTGATTTTTTGAACTGTAGAAAAAAATGATTCAAAATGTCAATTGGATCGCTTCTCATGTTGAATAACCCCTTTTTAATGACTCACAGTGAACAAAATTGCCATTTTTAGAGACTTTTCCTCCTACTCAGAAGCTTGTATTTTGCTCAATTTCGGGCAGAAATATGACTCTAAACACACTTATTTTAGTCCCAAAATTGATAATTCCCATCCAAAAGTCATTTACAGTCAAAAGATTCAACATTTAAAAAATCACCATTACTGATCATCTAGAGAAATTTTCTAAGGTCCGGGGTCATGTCTTTACTCAGAAAATTGATTTTTGGACTGTACAAAAAATTATTCAAAATGTCAATTATATTGTGCCTTATGTTGAATAACCACTTTTTAAGACCCCACAATAACCAAAATTGCAATTTTTATAGACTTTTCCTGCTTTTCATAAGCTTGTATTTTGCCTGATTTCGGGCAGGATAATAAACTCTAAACACACTTATTTTTGTTCCAAAAGTAACAATTCTCATCCACCAGTCAGTTACAGTAAAAGACATTATAAAAAAATCAGTATTACTGAGCATCTAGAGAAAGTTTGTAAGGTCCGGGGTGATCGTTTTTCATCAGAAAATGGATTTATTTGGACTGTACAAAAAATCATTCAAAGTGTCAATTGGATCGTGTCTCATGTTGAATAACAACTTTTTTAGGGCTTACAGTGAACAAAATTGCCATTTTATAGACCTTTCCTCCTTTTTAGAAACTTGTATTTTGCCTGATTTCGGTTAGGAAAATGACTCTAAACATACTTATTTTAGTTCCAAAAGTGATAATTCACATCCAACAGTCATTTACAGTCAAAATATTAAACATTTAAAAATCACTATGACTGACCATCTGGATAAAGTTTGTATGGTCTTGTTTTTTTTTTATTGATTTTCAATTTGTTACAATTGCAAATTAAGAAAACAACAACAAATAAAACTTCAGTGTATTTGCCATATGGACAATATTACAGGAGATTGTGTAATTGCGTGAAACAACATCCTCACGAATGCAACGGTAGCTGCCATTTTGGAAAACGGCGTGTTTGTTTACAAGTAGACTTAATATCATAACAGCGACTAAATTGACAGTAGAATATAATACCTAACTCATGGTGCATATTAAATTCCAGACAGACGACCAGTATCATTTCCAATTATGCCTATAGTCTTTTTAGCATCTTATCTGCCCCGGATCGTTCCCATTGGTGACTGCCTCAACAGGATCAGTTTTGTCCCTCTGCTCCCTAACCCAATCAATAAATGGCTCCCAGATTTCCCTAGGTCTAGCGGCAGGTGGCATCAGTTCCCAGAATGTAGCCAGTTGCGTCTGACCATACGTGGCCTCCCTAATCCAGTTATTAATAGTAGGTGTTCTCCTCCTACCCCACAACAATGCCAGTTGACGCTTAGCGAAGAGCAGTAGTAATGCATGTAGTTTGCGTTTTTTAATGTGTGTGTCCTTCACATATCCCAATACACCCACTAGTGGGGATGGGGACAGTGACAGCCCCAGAATCTGGTTTATAGCTGCGAAGATTTTACACCAATAGTCCGTGATGGCCGGGCAGTCCCATGCCATGTGTAAGAAAGAGGCGGCAGCAGCCCCGCAACGCCAGCAGCAGTCGTCCTCTCTGAGTCTCATTTTATGTAGACTAATGGGCGTTCTATAGTAGCGATGTAGAAATTTGAAATGAATTAGCCTAAGCTTATAGTTGGGTGACAATTCGGTCATTTGGGCGCAGCAGTATGACCACTGGTCGTCAGGCAGTGGGGATGATAGTTCGTCAGACCATTTTTGTCGAGCGTAAGAGATGGCCACAGGGGCGTCAGTTTGCATAGTCGTGTACAATCTGGTTATGAGCTTGTGTGAAGATGGTACCCGCAAGAGATTTTCCAGAGCATTCAGTGGGGTGGGCTGGGAGGGAAGTCACTATGTAATTTCCTACAGGCTGCCCGTATTTTGTGGTACAGGAATGCTTCACCGAAGTGCACTGTTTGCCCTTCCCCCGCTACGGGAGGGCCTCTAAACGTGCCCCCGGGGTACAGATCCGCAAATGTATGGAGGGACATCTTTTGTGCCACTCTATTGTTCATTTCATCCCTAATGTTAGGTAACATGGGATTTTGTGTCAGAGGAATAGAGGGAGCATACAATATCTGAGCGCCTGCCCTTCTTCGCAGTCCATCCCAGGCCCATCGTAGGGTTTCCGAGGTATCAATGCCTTCTTTGGGACGCCTATAGGGCTGATACAGCGCCACCCCAAGAGGAACAGGAGCTACCGCGTCCGCCTCCACTGCCACGTGAGGTTGGAATGGTGTTGGATGCACCCAGTAGTGCAGGAATTGCGCCTGCGCACATAGTGCGTAAAGTTTCATGTCCGGAGCGCCCAGACCACCCTGTTTTGTCGGAAGCGACAATAGTTCCCATGATACCCGGGCCTGTCCCCCGCCCACACCAACGAAATTAATAGAGATCGCAGTGTTTTAAAGAAGGATTGGGTGAGTATAATTGGTAAATTCACAAAGAGATATAGAAATTTAGGCAAAATGATCATTTTGACCAATGCGATTTTACCTGCAAGTGATAGTGGGAGTTTAGCCCATAGAGTTATCTTTTCCTCCAACCATACAATGGTCCTGCCGTAGTTCAAATTCCAGATTTCTTGTAGGTCTCGGCTGATCCAGATACCCAGATACTTCACTTTTTCTTGTTCCCATTTTAACGGGAATTCCGAGGTCACTGCCCTGGTGTTATCGGTTAGGGGAAAATCACAGATTTAGCCCAGTTAATGGTTACACCCGAGAGCCCCCGAATCTAATGAATTCTCTCAACACTATGTCGAGATGACGTTCAGGGTTGAGAATAAACAGCGTGATGTCATCCGCGTAGAGCGAGATCAATAAACTGCGGGCGCTGAAACCTATACCCTTGTCCGTGTGGTGTTGCCTGATGCGTGCCGCTAGTGGCTCCATTGCGATGGCGAATAATAGAGGCGACAGCGGGCAGCCCTGCCTCGTACCACGCGTTATCCGGAATGAATCAGAGACCATATTATTCACCCGCACTCTGGCCATTGGTGCAGTGTACAGCAATTGAATCCATTTAAGAAACAGTGGGCCGAAGCCCATCCGTTCCAGAATCTTAAACAAATAAGGCCATTCAAGCGAGTCGAAGGCCTTTGTTGCATCCAGAAAGACCGCCGCCGCCTGTACACCGGGGTGCAAATAATGTAGAACCGAGAAGACCGTTCTGAGGTTGTGCGAGGTGGCTCTCCCGGGTATGAAGCCCGATTGATCTGGTAAAGCTATAATAGGGAGCATAGGTTTCAGTCTATTCGCTAATAATTTCGCCAAGATCTTAACGTCGACATTAATTAGCGATAAGGGCCTATAAGAATCTAAATTGGTTTCCAATTTTCCCGGCTTTAACAGGGTAACGATGATAGCCTCGCGCATAGACCTAGGCAGTATACCCGTATCATGCGCTTCCTCATACACCGCTAAGAGTCTGGGGGCGAGTTCCTCCGCATACGTTTTATAAAAGGCGGTCGTCAAGCCGTCGGAGCCAGGGGCCTTATCCAGGGGCAGGCCATTAATGACAGCGGTGATATCTTCAACTGTGAATGGTAAATGCATATACTCTCTATGACGATCATTAAACCAGACCAAAGCCTGGGAGTCTAAGAACTCCTGCAAGCCTGCCGGACAGTCGGTTTGTGTAGCTGTATACAAATGGGCGTAAAAAGAGGAGAACTCATTCAGAATAGCCAAGGGTCCCCTGATCATTTGTCCTTCTTTACCCACTAGTTCAGGTACATAGGCCATGGAGCGCGGGGTGCGGAGCATACCGGCGAGAGTGCGCCCAGGTCTGTCTCCCTCTCCATACCAACGTGCTTCCGCATATTTCCCCAGAAATCTCACTTCCCTCTGTGCCTCCTCTTCATATTCTAGCAATTTGACCTTTAAGTCAGCCAGAAGTGCCAATTCACCCCCAATATGTATTCTCGTTTCCAGCCCTTTAAGTTGCGCCTCTAACGTTGATAGGGTGTTTCGAATAGCCTTGAGCACGCCCGCCTGCCTGGATATACACTGTCCCCTAATGACCACCTTAAACGCTTCCCACAGTGAAGCCTCAGTGTCGACGGACCCCGTATTGAGCGTAAAGTAGTCAGTTATATCAAGTCTAATTTCCTCCTTGAATGCCTCGTCTAGAAGTGCATGTTGGGGCAGCCTCCAGGAGAATTGCCCCCGTGTAGTGTTAGGGAGAGACAGTGTCAGCAAGCATGGCGAATGGTCTGAAATGGTCCTTGATAGGTGCTTTACTCCTACCACCCAGCCCGCCATATCCCTAGATAGTAACCAATAGTCTAGTCGCGACCAGGCGCGATGGTGTTCGGAGAAGCATGTGCCCTCTTTGGTCAGTGGATGGTGTGAGCGCCAGATGTCGAGCATGTCCCCGTCGTCTAAAAGGAGTTCAGCAGTCTGCTTGTCGCAGGATGGTGTGTCCTTGCCGTGCCCTGCCTATCCATGTCATCATTTAGGATGGCATTGAAGTCCCCTCCCCACAAAACCATGGTGCAACCAGTGGTTCTAACTTTGGCCCACAATTCCTGAAAAAAATCGGGAGAGTCGGTGTTAGGTCCATATACCACCACAATGGTCATCAAGATAGTCCCCAACTGTCCCAACAATATGATGTAGCGTCCGTCTGGGTCTGTGTGTATTTCCCTTTCCCTCCAGTCTAGGCCTCTCTTTATTAGTATCGCCACCCCTCTAGAGTAGTTGGAATAGACTGATGTATATACTGCACCCCAGCGCTTGTGTCTAAGTTTTGCAGAGGGTTGGGAGCGGAGATGGGTCTCTTGCAACAGGCATAAATCTATGTTATGTCTGGTGAGATAGGCATGCACCAGCCTGGATTTCCTACTGTCGTTTAATCCGCGAATGTTCCATGTCAAACAGTTCACTGTCGTCTCGTGTGCAACAAGAAAGTCCCATGTATATTGATGCTACCACTTGACCAGCAGATGTACGTCTCTGTCTCAACTACAATCTTCATTTTGTTACTTGGCAATACACAAAAGAAACAGTGAAAACCCTCCCCTCCCCCACTCCCCCCACCCACAACAACCCCCCAATCAGGTTGAAGCATGACCCCCCCCCATAGAACATACAACAACATAGTATAGGGAATTTTCCCATGGGGACGAATGAGTGCCGGCCCACTGCCCTACCGTAGCAGGGTGGCCAAGAAACTGCGAAGGACAAAATCTGCAACAAAACATGATAAAAGGATCGTGCGGCTTGCAATCTCGGATCACTAATATCACCACCAATCTTGTAGTTACGAGCTTACAGTTCCCCACCTCCCCCGCCGCAACAGAAACATCATGCCCTACATAAGAATCCAACAAACGCCCAGGTGATAAAGAAAAAGAGAGTGCAACCGTGGACGTACACTACTATTACATAGAACGTTTCGAGGACCAATAGAGTTGAAATGTTCCCACAGTGAACGATTGACCACATCGAGCAAGGAGACCTAACATTTGACATTTGCAGAGATCGTCAAACAACACACCGTTTCCCTACAAGAACATACAACATTACCATCTTGGGAAAAGTACAATGAAATTGTCTGACAGTCAGAAGCACCCAGAAGCGCATTTATCAGTCATTATCACTTAGCTGGAGAGGAGTTACAGCATCCGGTCTGGGGCTGGGCTTGCTACGTTTCCCACCAACATGTTTAGCAAACTTCAGGGCAGACTTAGCGTCTGTGAAAAAATGAGCCGAGCCATCATGCGACACCTTGAGTTTGGCTGGATAGAGCAAGGAATATGGAATCTGTGCCTGTAAGAGGAGCTTCTTAGCTGGTAAAAATTCTCGTCTGGCCGCTTGTACCGCTGGGGTGAAGTCCGGATAGAAAGCGACTTGATTGCCCTGGTGAGTTATTGTCCCCATCCCACGAGCCTGACGTAATACCATATCTCGATCTTGATAATTCAACAACCTTGCCAATATGGGCCGCGGAGGGGCCCCAGCTGGTGGTTTAGCTCCCAAAGTGCGATGGGCCCTCTCCACGACAAACACCGGCGATAGGTGCGCCGCGAAGAGGTCACGCAGCAAGTCCGCCACGAACACCTCCATCCTTGTAAACGCCGTCGTCTCCGGAATTCCCGTGATGCGTAGGTTGTTTCGACGCGATCTGGCTTCCAAGTCCTCGTTCTTGGCCCTAATCACACACAGGAGCCGATCCATCTGCGACATTTGGTCCTTCGTTTCCACCTGGAAGTCATGGAAGTCGGACTGTTTGTTCTCGAGGACGTCCAGTCTATGCTCGTGGACCCCTACTTGAGTTTTCACCGATTCCATCTGGGATGTTAAAGTATCTAATTTAGCGTCGATGGTGCGCAGACTTGATCGCATTTCTAACATGAGTGTACGGATGTCCTCACCTTGGTCTACCGGAGGACCCTCGGGAGCCCCACCGGTGGCCGACTCTGAGTCAGATTCCATTTGTCTGGTTGAGCGGCGCTGCTCGAAGCTGATCTTAGGCTGTTTGGCATCCTGTTTTCCCATGATTAGGCGGTGTCGCTATCACCTGTATTGTACTTCCAGAACGGCAGGACCAGGCCTCCCGGGCCACGGAGCGCACCGCACGCAGTCACGCCAATGGAGCCGCCGCCAGCGACCCACCGCCACTGATGTAGTGGGCGCCAAGGAGACCTCCGGTCAGCACCGACCCACAGAGCGCCCAAACCGAACGTGCAGCAGGCAATTATTCAGCGAGGACCGCTCGCCGCGCCTCCACCGAGCGGCAGTCCACTCCACTCTGGCATCACATGCCAGTGACGCACAGCCGGGCCGGTCCGCGGGCCAGAGCCGCCCACCCAGAAGCTCCGATCAGGTCACCACGGTGCAGTGCGGCGCCAAGCAGACCCGGGCAACCAAGATGGCGGCCCACCGACAATTCACCTCAGTGCAAGGGTCGTAGGCGGCAGATGCACACCCCGCGTCGCTCGAGGCCAATCTTCCCCCCGCACAGCATCAAGACCTGCAGTTATCGCCTGTGTGGGTCGCGGCGCAGATCAAAGCAGCCCCAGGAATCCTCCATCAGCGCCGGTCCGTGCGGTCCGAGGCCTCCGCAAAATGGCGTCCACCGGAGCCAGAAGGCTCTCCCCGCTCCATCAGCGCCAGGCCAAGATCTCCTCAAGTGTATATCTTCACTATGCTGTTATGCCAGCCGCCCACTCACAGCAACCGCGTCACGTACCTCGGCAGCGCCAACGCCACTCATGGTCCCGCTGGGTCCGCACTCGAAGAGTCAGCCTCGTATGGCCACGGCTTCCTCGCCCGGCTACACAATCCTCGCCGTCTCTATTCTGGCCTTCAGCATCGCGGGACGGCAGCGCAGTCACCCTCTCAGGTCGGCAGAGATGGCATGCCTCCGGCACCCCGCCGGCCGCAGCCCGACTCCGCCTGTGTCTCAGGCGGCACCGCCCAGGCCCACCATGCAGCCCTGGCCTCCGGTAATGCGATCAGCCGCTTCAGAGCTCCACTGTGCGCACCTCGGTTCACGGTCGTGGTCCGTCGGATCGGATATCTCGGCGGGTAGGCAATTTAACAATCCGGGGATCTCCCCGCTTAGTGCCGCATCCGTTCTCCCTATCAGGCAGCAAAAATAGCAGAGCTTCGTCCCTTCAGGATGAGCGGATATATAGAGGATAATATCTCGGCCGGCGGAGCTCACTCACTGAGCGGCCATTCCGCAGCACGGCAAGCCACGCCCCCTCTTGTATGGTCTTGGTTGAACGTTTTTATTAGAAACATTTTTTGGGGGACTGTAGAAAAAATGATTCATAATGTCAATTGGATCGCGCCTAATGTTAAATAACCAATTTTAGGCCTCACAGTGACCGAAATTGTCATTTTTATAGACTTTTCGTTCTTCTTTGTGGCTTGTATTTTGCCTGATTTTGGGCAGGAAAATGACTCTAAACACATTATTTTAGTTCCAAAAGTGATAATTCATATCCAACAGCCATTTACAGTCAAAAGATTAAACATTCAAAAATTACTATTGCTGACCACCTCGAGAAAGTTCGTAAGGTCCGGGGTCATCGTTTTTCATCAGAAAATGTAATTTGTGTACTGTACAAAAAATGATTCAAAATGTCAATTGGATCAAATCTCATGTTGAATAACCACTTTTTAGGGCTCACAGTGACTAGAATTGCCATTTTTATAGACTTTTCCATCTTCTGAGAGGCGTGTATTTTGCCTGATTTCGAGCAGGAAAATGACTCTAAACACATTATTTTAGTTCCAAAAGTGATAATTCACATCCAACAGCCATTTACAGTCAAAAGATTAAACATTCAAAAATCACTATTACGGATCATCTGGAGAAAGTTAGTTTTTCATCAGAAAATAAATTTTTGGGACTGTACAAAAAATGATTCGAAATGTCAATTGGATCGCAGCTAATGTTGAATAACCACTTTTTCAGGGCTCACAGTGACTGAAATTCCCATTTTATAGACTTTTCCATCTTCTGAGAGGCGTGTATTTTGCCTGATTTCGGGCAGGAAAATGACTCTAAACACACTTATTTTAGTTCCAAAAGTGATAATTCACATCAAACTGTCTTTTACAGTCAAAAGATCAAACATTCATAAATAATTATTACTGACCATTTGTAGAAAGGTTGTAAGGTCCAAGGTCATCGTTTTCATCAGAAAATTGATTTTTGAACTGTACAAAAAATGATTCAAAATGTCAATTTGATCGCGCCTTATGTTGAATAACCACTTTTTTTAGAACTCACAGTGACCCAAATTGCCATTTTTACAGACCTTTCCTCCTACTGAGAAGCTTGTATTT
This sequence comes from Calotriton arnoldi, assembly GCA_963921515.1. Lineage (NCBI taxonomy): Eukaryota > Metazoa > Chordata > Amphibia > Caudata > Salamandridae > Calotriton > Calotriton arnoldi. Next base: position 35,756 of record CAWUFW010014230.1, on the reverse strand, counting down.
TGCTTAATATCGGGTATGAACATGACTCTAAACACACTTATTTTAGTTCCAAAAGTGACAATTCACATCAAACTGTCCTTTACAGTCAAAAGATTCAACATTCAAAAATCACTATTACTAACCATCTGGAGAACGTTTGTATAGTCCGAGGTCATCGTTTTTCATCAGAAAATTGATTTTTGAACTGTAGAAAAAAATGATTCAAAATGTCAATTGGATCGCTTCTCATGTTGAATAACCCCTTTATAATGACTCACAGTGAACAAAATTACCATTTTTAGAAACTTTTCCTCCTACTCAGAAGCTTGTATTTTGCTCAATTTCGGGCAGAAAAATGACTCTAAACACACTTATTTTAGTTCCAAAATTGATAATTCCCATCCAAAAGTCATTTACAGTCAAAAGATTCAACATTTAAAAAATCACCATTACTGACCATCTAGAGAAATTTTCTAAGGTCCAGGGTCATCACTTTACTCAGAAAATTGATTTTTGGACTGTACAAAAATTATTCAAAATGTCAATTATATTGTGCCTTATGTTGAATAACCACTTTTTAGACCCCACAATAACCAGATAACAATTTTTATTGACTTTTCCTGCTTTTCATAAACTTGCATTTTGCCTGATTTCGGGCAGGAAAATAAACTCTAAACACACTTAATTTTGTTCCAAAAGTAACAATTCACATCCACCAGTCAGTTACAGTAAAAAGATTAAACATTTTAAAAAATCAGTATTACTGAGCATCTGGAGAAAGTTCGTAAGGTCCGGGGTCATCGTTTTTCATCAGAAAACTGATTTATTTGGACTGTACAAAAAGTCATTCAAAGTGTCAATTGGATCGCGTCTCATGTTGAATACAACTTTTTTAGGGCTCAGAGTGAACAAAAATTGCCATTTTCAAAGACTTTTCCTCCCATTCAGAAGGTTGTATTTTGCCTGATTTCGGGCAGGAAAATTACTCTAAACACACTTGTTTAAGTTGCAAAAGTGATACTTCCCATCCAACAGTCATTTACATTAAAAAGATTTAACATTAAAAAAATCACCATTACTGACCATCAGAAGAACGTTCCTAAGGTCCGGGGGTCATCATTTTTCATCAGAAAATGGATTTTTGGGAATGTACAAAAAATAATTCAAAATGTGAATTGGATCGCACCTTATGGTGAATAACCACTTTTTCAGCCTCACAGTGACCAAAATTGCCATTTTTATAGACCTTTCCTCCTTTTTAGAAGCTTGTATTTTTGCCTGATTTCGGTTAGGAAAATGACTCTAAACATACTTATTTTAGTTCCAGAAGTGATAATTCACATCCAACAGTCATTTACAGTCAAAATATTAAACACTCAAAAATCACTATGACTGACCATCTGGATGAAGTTTGTATGGTCTGGGGTGATCGTTTTTTATCAGAGAATTGATTTTTTGGACTGTGGAAAAAATGATTCATAATGTCAATTGGATCACGCCTATTGTTGAATAACCAATTTTAGGCCTCACAGTGACCAACATTGGCACTTTTAGAGACTTTTCCTTCTTCTTACAGGCTTGAATTTGTCCTGATTTCGGGCAAGAGAATGACTCTAAATACAATTATGTTTGTTTCAAAACTGATAATTCACATCCAACAGCCATTTACAGTCAAAAGATGAAACATTCAAAAATCACTATTACGGACCATCTGGATAAAGTTTGTATAATCCGGGGTCATCATTTTCTATCAGAAAATTGATTTTGTGGACTGTAGAAAAAATTATTTAAAATGTCAATTGCATCGTGCCTTATGTTGAATAACCAATTTTAGGCCTCCCAGTGACCCAAATTGCCATTTTTATAGATTTTTCCTCCTTCTCAGAGGCTTGTATTTTGCCTGATTTGGGGCAGGAAAATGACTCTAAACATACTTATTTTAGTTCCAAAAGTGATGATTCACATCTGACAGTCATTTACAGTCGAAATATTAAACGCTGGAAAAAAAAAATCACCATTACTGACAATTCGGAGAAAGTTCCTCAAATCCGGGGTCATCGTTTTTATCAGAAATAGTTTTTTTGGACTACAAAAAATTATTTAAAATGTCAATTGTATCGTGCCTCATGTTGAAAAACAACTTTTTAAGGGTTCCCAGTGACCAAAATTGTCATTTTTATAGACCTTTTCTCCTAATAGGAAGCTTGTATTGTGCCCGATTTCGAGCATGAAAATGACTCTAAACACACTTATTTTCGTTCCAAAAGAGATGATTCACATCTGACAGTCATTTACAGTCAAAAGATTAAACATTAAAAATCACCATTTCCGACAATTCGTAGAAAGTTCCACATGTCCGTGGTCATCATTTTTCATCAGAAATTGGATTTTTTTCGACTGTACAAAAACTGATTTGAAATGTCAATTTCATCGTACCTCATGTTGAATAACCACTTTTTAAGGCTTCACAGTGACCAAAACAGTGATTTTATACACTTTTTCTCCTAATCATAAGCTTGTATTTTGCCCAATTTTGAGCATGAAAATGACTCTAAACACACTTATTTTAGTTCCAAAAGTGATGATTCACATCAACAGTCATTTACAGACAAAAGATTAAACAATAAAAAAATAACCATTTCTGACCATTTGGAGAAAGTTCCACAGGTTGGTGGTCATCGTTTTTCATCAGAAATTGGATTTTTTGGACTTCACCAAAAATGATTTAAAGTGTCAATTGCCTCGTCCCTCATGTTGAATAACCACTTTTTAAGGCTTTCAAGTAACCAAAATTGTTATTTTTATAGACCTTTTCTCCTAATCGGAAGCTTGTATTTTGCCCGATTTCGAGCATTAAAATTACTCTAAACACACTAATTTTAGTTCCAAAAGTGATCATTCTCATCCGACAGTCATTTACAATTGAAAGATTCAACATTAAAAAATCACCATTTCTGACCATTCGGAAAAAGTTCCACAGGTCCAGTGTCATCGTTTTTCATCAGAAATTAGATTTTTGGGACTGTACAAAACTTTATTTAAAATGTCAATTGTATCATGCCTCATATTTAATAACCACTTTTTAAGGCCTCCCAGTGACTAAAATTGCCATTTTTATAGACTTTTTCTCATAATCGGAAGCTTGTATTTTGACCTATTTCAAGCATGAAAGTGACTCTAAACACACTTATTTTAGTTCCAAAAGTGATGATTCACATCTGACAGTCATTTACAGACAAAAGATTAAACATTAAAAAATAACCATTTCTGACAATTCGTAGAAAGTTCCACATGTCCGTGGTCATCGTTTTTAATCAGAAATTGGATTTTTTTGACTGTACAAAACTGATTTGAAATGTAAATTTTATTGTGCCTCATGTTGAATAACCACTTTTTAAAGCTTCACAGTGACCAAAACAGTCATTTTTATTCACTTTTTCTCCTAATCTTAAGCTTGTATTTTGCCCAATTGTGAGCATTAAAATGACTCTAAACACACTAATTTTAGTTCCAGAAGTGATCATTCTCATCCGACAGTCATTTACAATTGAAAGATTCAACATTAGAAAATCACCATTTCTGCCATTCGGAAAAAGTTCCACAGGTCCAGGGTCATCGTTTTTCATCAGAAATTAGATTTTTTGGACTGTACAAAACATTATTTAAAATTTCAATTGTATCATGCCTCATATTGAATAACCACTTTTTAAGGCCCCCAGTGACTTTTTCTCATAATCGGAAGCTTGTATTTTGACCTATTTCAAGCATGAAAGTGACTCTAAACACACTTATTTTAGTTCCAAAAGTGATGATTCACATCAACAGTCATTTACAGACAAAAGATTAAACAATAAAAAAATAACCATTTCTGACCATTCGGAGAAAGTTCCACAGGTTGGGGGGTCATCGTTTTTCATCAGAAATTGGATTTTTTGGACTTCACCAAAAATTATTTAAAATGTCAATTGCCTCGTCCCTCATGTTGAATAACCACTTTTTAAGGCTTTCAAGTAACCAAAATTGTTATTTTTATAGACCTTTTCTCCTAATCGGAAGCTTGTATTTTGCCCGATTTCGAGCATTAAAATTACTCTAAACACACTAATTTTAGTTCCAAAAGTGATCATTCTCATCCGACAGTCATTTACAACTGAAAGATTCAACATTAAAAATCACCATTTCTGACCATTCGGAAAAAGTTCCACAGGTCCAGTGTCATCGTTTTTCATCAGAAATTAGATTTTTTTGGACTGTACAAAAATTTATTTAAAATGTCAATTGTATCATGCCTCATATTTAATAACCACTTTTTAAGGCCTCCCAGTGACTAAAATTGCCATTTTTATAGACTTTTTCTCATAATCGGAAGCTTGTATTTTGACCTATTTCAAGCATGAAAGTGACTCTAAACACACTTATTTTAGTTCCAAAAGTGATGATTCACATCTGACAGTCATTTACAGACAAAAGATTAAACATTAAAAAATAACCATTTCTGACAATTCGTAGAAAGTTCCACATGTCCGTGGTCATCGTTTTTCATCAGAAATTGGATTTTTTTGACTGTACAAAAACTGATTTGAAATGTAAATTTTATTGTGCCTCATGTTGAATAACCACTTTTTAAGGCTTCACAGTGACCAAAACAGTCATTTTTATTCACTTTTTCTCCTAATCTTAAGCTTGTATTTTGCCCAATTGTGAGCATTAAAATGACTCTAAACACACTAATTTTAGTTCCAGAAGTGATCATTCTCATCCGACAGTCATTTACAATTGAAAGATTCAACATTAGAAAATCACCATTTCTGCCATTCGGAAAAGTTCCACAGGTCCAGGGTCATCGTTTTTCATCAGAAATTAGATTTTTGGACTGTACAAAACATTATTTAAAATTTCAATTGTATCATGCCTCATATTGAATAACCACTTTTTAAGGCCCCCCAGTGACTTTTTCTCATAATCGGAAGCTTGTATTTTGACCTATTTCAAGCATGAAAGTGACTCTAAACACACTTATTTTAGTTCCAAAAGTGATGATTCACATCGACAGTCATTTACAGACAAAAGATTAAACAATAAAAAAATAACCATTTCTGACCATTCGGAGAAAGTACCACAGGTTGGGGGTAGGGGTGGGCGGAATTTGCGTAGGCGCGCTACGCAAAGCTCCGCAAAACGGTAAAAAAACTACGCGAGCACGCAAAAGTTCAGCGAACACGCGGAGTTGCTTATTCCGCCCGTTCGCGATGGGTTTTTCCTGTTCGCGAACGCTGTTTGCGTGCTCGGGGAGAAATATCTCGCGAACACAATCATTTTGAAAGCGCGAACAAGCAAAAAACTCTGCGAAGCCGTGGATCGCGGAATTTTTGGCCATTTCACATTCTCCGCGGAACGCAAAATTACCCAAATTCCGCGAGCGGAACGGAATTTACCGCCCAGGCCTAGTTGGGGGGTCATCGTTTTTCATCAGAAATTGGATTTTTGGGACTTTACCAAAAATGATTTAAAATGTCAATTGTCTCGACCTTCATGTTGAATAACCACTTTTTAAGGCTTTGCAGTGACCAAAATTGTCATTTTTATAGACTTTTTCTCCTTCTCAGAAGCTTGTATTTTGCCCAATTTCAAGCATGAAAATTACTCTAAACACACTTATTTTAGTTCCAAAAGTGATGATTCACGTCTGACAGTCATTTTCAGTAGCAGGATTATGCATTAAAAAAATCACCATTTCTGACCGTTCTGAGAAAGTTCACAGGTCCGGGGTCATCGTTTTTCATCAGAAATTGAATTTTTTGGACTGTACAAAATGTTTTTTAAAATGTCAATTTTATCATGCCTCAAGCTGAATAACCACTTTTTAAGGACTCCCAGGGACCAAAATTGCCATTTTTATAGACTTTACCTCCTACTCAAAACCTTGATTTTGCCTGATTTCGAGCATGAAAATGACTCAAAACACACTAATTTTACTTCCAAAAGTGATGATTCACATCTGACAGTCATTTACAGTCGAAATATTAAACGCTGGAAAAAAAAAAATCACCATTACTGACAATTCGGAGAAAGTTCCTCAAATCCGGGGTCATCGTTTTTTATCAGAAATAGTTTTTTTCGACTACAAAAAATTATTTAAAATGTCAATTGTATCGTGCCTCATGTTGAAAAACAACTTTTTAAGGGTACCCAGTGACCAATATTGTCATTTTTATAGACCTTTTCTCCTAATAGGAAGCTTGTATTGTGCCCGATTTCGAGCATGAAAATGACTCTAAACACACTTATTTTCGTTCCAAAAGAGATGATTCACATCTGACAGTCATTTACAGTCAAAAGATTAAACATTAAAAAATCACCATTTCCGACAATTCGTAGAAAGTTCCACATGACCGTGGTCATCGTTTTTCATCAGAAATTGGATTTTTTCGACTGTACAAAAACTGATTTGAAATGTCAATTTCATCGTACCTCATGTTGAATAACCACTTTTTAAGGCTTCACAGTGACCAAAACAGTGATTTTTATACACTTTTTCTCCTAATCATAAGCTTGTATTTTGCCCAATTTTGAGCATGAAAATGACTCTAAACACACTAATTTTAGTTCCAAAAGTGATGATTCAAATCCGACAGTCATTAACAATTGAAAGATTCAACATTAAAAAATCACCATTTCTGACCATTCGGAAAAAGTTCCACAGGTCCAGGGTTATCGTTTTTCATCAGAAATTATATTTTTTGGACTGTACAAAACATTATTTAAAATTTCAATTGTATCATGCCTCATATTGAATAACCACTTTTTAAGGCCCCCCAGTGACTAAAATTGCCATTTTTATAGTTTTTCTCATAATCAGAAGCTTGTATTTTGACCTATTTTGTACATGAAAATGACTCTAAACACACTTATTTTAGTTCCAAAAGTGATGATTCACATCAACAGTCATTTACAGACAAAAGATTAAACAATAAAAAATAACCATTTCTGACCATTCGGAGAAAGTTCCACAGGTTGGGGGTCATCGTTTTTCATCAGAAATTGGATTTTTGGACTTCACCAAAAATGATTTAAAATGTCAATTGCCTCGTCCCTCATGTTGAATAACCACTTTTTAAGGCTTTCAAGTAACCAAAATTGTTATTTTTATAGACCTTTTCTCCTAATCGGAGGCTTGTATTTTGCCCGATTTCGAGCATTAAAAATTACTCTAAACACACTAATTTTAGTTCCAAAAGTGATCATTCTCATCCGACAGTCATTTACAATTGAAAGATTCAACATTAAAAAATCACCATTTCTGACCATTCGGAAAAAGTTCCACAGGTCCAGTGTCATCGTTTTTCATCAGAAATTAGATTTTTTTGGACTGTACAAAAAATTATTTAAAATGTCAATTGTATCATGCCTCATATTTAATAACCACTTTTTAAGGCCTCCCAGTGACTAAAATTGCCATTTTTATAGACTTTTTCTCATAATCGGAAGCTTGTATTTTGACCTATTTCAAGCATGAAAATTACTCTAAACACACTTATTTTAGTTCCAAAAGTGATGATTCACATCGACAGTCATTTACAGACAAAAGATTAAACAATAAAAAAATAACCATTTCTGACCATTCGGAGATAGTTCCGGGGGTCATCGTTTTTCATCAAAAATTTGATTTTTTGGACTTTACAAAAAATGATTTAAAATGTCAATTGTGTCGTCCCTCAAGTTGAATAACCACTTTTTAAGGCCTCCAAGTGACCAAAATTTCAATTTTTATAGACTTTTCCTCCTACTCAGAGCCTTCATTATGCCCAATTTTGAGCATGAAAATGACTGCAAACAGGCTTATTTTAGTTCCAAAAGTGATGATTCACATCTGACCGTCATTTACAGTCAAAATATTAAACACAAAAAAAAATCACCATTACTGACAATTCGGAGAAAGGTCATAGTTTTTCATCAGAAATATTTTTTTTTGTACTGCAAAAAAATTATTTAAAATGTCAATCGTATTGTGCCTCATGTTGAAAAACAACTTTTTAAGGCTTCCCAGTGACCAAAATTGTCATTTTTATAGCCCTTTTCTCCTAATCGGAAGCTTGTATATTGCTCGATTTCGAGCATGAAAATGACTCTAAACACACTTATTTTAGTTCCAAAAGTGATGATTCACATCTGAGAGTCATTACCAGTCAAAAGATAAAACATGAAAATATCACCATTTCTGACCATTCGGAGAAAGTTCCAAAGGTCCGGGCTCATTGTTTTTCATCAGAAATTGGATTTTTGGACTGTACAAAAACTGATTAGAAATGTCAATTCTATTACATCTCAAGTTGAATAACCACTTTTTAAGGCCTCCAAGTGACCAAAATTTCAATTTTTATAGACTTTTCCTCCTACTCAGAACTTTGATTTTGCTTAATTTTGAGCATGAAAATGACTGCAAACAGGTTTATTTTAGTTCCAAAAGTGATGATTCACATCTGACCGTCATCTACAGTCAAAATATTAAACACAAAAAAAATCACCATTACTGACAATTCGGAGAAAGGTCATCGTTTTTCATCAGAAATAGTTTTTTTTGGGACTACAAAAAATGATTTAAAATGTCAATTGTATCATGCCTCATGTTGAAAAACAACTTTTGAAGGCCTCCCAGTGACCAAAATTACCATTTTTATAGGTTTTTCCTCCTACTCAGAACCTTGATTTTGCCCAATTTCGAGCATGAAAATTACTGCAAACAGACTTATTTTAGTTCCAAAAGTGATGATTCACATCTGACAGTCATTTATAGTCGAAAGATTAAACATTAATAAATCACCATTTCCGACAATTCGTAGAAAGTTCCACTGGTCCTGGGTCATCGTTTTTCATCAGAAATTAGATTTTTTGGACTGTACAAAGAATTATTTAAAATGTCATTTGTATCATGCCTCATATTGAATAACCACTTTTTAAGGCCTCCCAGTGACCAAAATTTCCATTTTTATAGACTTTTTCTCATAATCCACAGAAACACCCTCAGAATCTCGACCAACACCGAAGACACCCTCAGCTCCGCCGAACTCCTGCACTTCCAGATCCACATCGATCCCAACACCACCCTCAGAGGAACCCTCATGTACAGACCCCCCGGACACAGTTCAGCGACTCCATCACAGACGTCGTCAGCCTGCACGCCTTGGCCTCCACAGACTACATCCTCCTCGGAGACCTGAACTTCCACCTCAAGAACGCCGACGACAGCAACTCCACCACATTGCTGGACAACCTCGCCAACCTCGGTCTCAAACAGATCGTCACGACACCCACCCATTCCGCCGGACACACGCTCGACCCCATTTTCTCCGCCAGCAACCACGTCACCTTCAGCTACACCACCGAACTCCATTGGACCGACCACCGCTGCATCCACTTCTCCTTCGAGAAAACCACCGTACTCAACCACCAGCAAAGAGTCCCCCACCGCAGCTGGAACAAGGTCACCGAAGACCAGCTAATCACCACCCTCGCCTGAGACTCACCAACCGACCACACCGACACAGCCGCCCGCAACCTCAGGCAATGGATCGACGACTGCGCCAACACCCTCGCCCCGATCAAGAAACCCTCAAACAGATGCACAGACAGAAGGGCCATCTGGTTCACTGCCGACCTCCAGGCATCCAAGCAGACCTGCCGAAGACTAGAGAAGAAATGGTGCCATGAACAAACACTGGACAACCATGCAGCCCTCAAGAACGCCAGCCACAGACACCACCAACTCATTCGAACCGCAAAAAGGACCTCCTTCAAGGAACGCATCGACAACAACACACACAACAGCAAAGAGCTCTTCAACATCGTGAAGGAACTCGCCAACCCCAGCTCCAGCTCCAACGACATCCCGCAGTCACAAGACCTCTGCGACTCTCTAGCCACCTTCTTCCACCGCAAGATCATAGACATCCACGACAGCTTCAACATCCAGACCCCCCGACAGCCGCCGACACCCTAGACTCACCGCCCCCCAGCCACACCGGCCTCCTGATCTCCTGGAACCACATCAATGACGAAGACACCATCAGAACCATGAACACCATCCACTCCGGATCACCATCAGACCCCTGCCCCCACCACATCTTCAACAAAGTGAGCTCCATCATCGCACCCCAACTCCGAAAGATCTTCAACAGCTCATTCGAATCCGCCACCTTCCCGGAAAGCTGAAAACACGCAGCGATCAACGCCCTACTCAAGAAGCCCAAGGCAGACCCAAAGGACCTCAAGAACTTCCTGCCCATCTCCCTGCTCCCGTTCCCGGCAAAAGTCATCGAGAAGATCGTCAACAGACAACTGACCCGCTTCCTCGAAGAGAACAACACCCTGGACTCGTCCCAATCTGGATTCTGCAGCAACCACAGCACCGAAACCGCCCTCATCGCCGCCACCGATGACATCAGGACCCTGCTGGACAACGGCGAAACCGCGGCCCTCATCCTCCTAGACCTCTCGGCCGCCTTCGACACCATCTGCTACCACACCCTACGCACAAGCCTCTACAATGCAGGGATCCGCGACAAAGCCCTGGACTGGATCACCTCCTTCCTCACCGACAGAACCCAGAGAGTCTGCCTCCCGCCATTCCGATCCGAAGCCACCAAGATCACCTGCGGCATACCCCAAGGATCATCCCTCAGCCCGACCCTCTTCAACGTCTACATGACACCACTCGCCAACATCGTCCGATCGCACAACCTCAACATCATCTCATACGCCGATGACACCCAGCTGATCCTCTCCCTCACCAAAGACCCCGCCACCGCCAAAACCAACTTCCACGATGGAATGAAGGCCATCGCCGATTGAATGAAGAACAGTGGCCTGAAACTGAACTCGGACAAGACGGAGGTCCTCATCCTCGGCTCCACCCCCTCCGCCTGGGATGACACCTGGTGGCCGGCCTCGCTGGGAGCTGCGCCAACACCCACCAACCACGCACACAACCTGGGGTTCATCCTGGACTCATCTCTGTCAATGACCCAGCAAGTCAACGCCGTCTCCTCCTCCTGCTTCAACACCCTCCGCATGCTCCGCAAGATCTACCGATGGATCCCCACTTGAACCAGAAGGACGGTCACCCAGGCCCTCGTCACCAGCAGGCTGGACTATGGCAACGCCCTATATGCGGGAACCACGGCTAAACTCCAGAAGAGACTACAACGCACACAGAACGCCTCTGCACGCCTCATCCTCGACATCCCCCGCCACAGCCACATCACCGCCCACCTGAGGAACCTGCACTGGCTCCCCGTCAACAAGAGGATCACCTTCAAGCTCCTCACCCACGCTCACACAGCACTCCACAACGCCGGACCAGCATTCCTCAACAAACGACTCACCTTCTACACCCCGAACCGCCAGCTTCGCTCCGCTGACCTCGTCACCGTTCCACGCATCCACCGAATGACCACCGGCAGCAGATCCTTCTCTCACCTCGCCGCCAAGACATGGAACACCCTCCCCATCCACCTGCGACAGACCCAGGACCTGCTGACCTTCAGGAGACTTCTCAAGACCTGGTTGTTCGAACAGTAGCAGCTCCCCCCCCCCTCAGCGCCTTGAGACCCTCACGGGTGAGTAGCGCGCTCTACAAATGACTGTTTGATTGATTGATAATCGGAAGCTTGTATTTTGAATGCTTTCGAGCATCAAAATGACTCTAAACACACTTATTTTAGTTCCAAAAGTGATGATTCACATTTGACAGTCATTTACAGACAAAAGATTGAACATTAAAAAAATCACTATTTCTGATCATTCGGAGACAGTTCCACAGGTCCGAGGGTTATCGTTTTTCACCAGAAATTGGATTTTTGGGACTTTACAAAAAATTATTAGAATGTCAATTGTATCGTGCCTCATATTTAATAACCACTTTTTAAGGCCTCCCAGTGACCAAAATTTCCATTTTTATAGACTTTTCTCATAATCGGAAGCTTGTATTTTGCCCGATTTCGAGCATGAAAATTACTCTAAACACACTTATTTTAGTTCCAAAAGTGATGATTCACATCTGACATTCATTTACAGTCAAAAGATTAAACGTTAAAAAAGCACAATTTTTGACAATTCGGGGGAAAGGTCCACAGGTCCGGGGTCATCTTTTTTCATCAGAAATTGCATTTTTTGAACTGCACAAAAATTTTATTTAAAATGTCAATTGTATCTTGTCTCATGTTGAATAACTATTTTTAAGGCTCCCAGTGACCAAAATTGCCATTTTTATAGACTTATCGTTCTACTTAATTTTGCCCAATTTCGAGTATGCAAATGACTCTAAACACACTTATTTTAGTTCCAAAGTGATGATTTACATCTGACAGTCATTTACAGTCAAAAGATTAAACATGAATGTGTCACCATTTCTGACCATTCGGAGAAAGTTCCACAGGTCCGGAGGTCATCATTTTTCATCAGAAATTGGATTTTTAAAACTGTACAAAAAATTTATCAAAATGTCAATTCTATCCCATCTCAAGTTGGAAAAACACTTCTTAACGCCTCCAAGTGACCAAAATTGCCATTTTTATAGACTTTTCCTCCTAATCAGAACCCTGATTTTGCCCAATTTCAAGCATGAAAATGACTGTAAACTAACCCTGGGCATAATACTTTGCTACGCTCACGGAGCATGCAAAGTTTGTGTTACTACGCACTACACAAAGTGCACGTAGCAGAGTAAAAAAACTCTGCTAATCGACGTAGCATAGCAGCAGTATATAAACACATACAAATGCTTTGTTAAAGCAATTTTCTATGCTTAAAAAGCATATAACAAATTCACAAAAGTGAACTTTGACAATGAAAATATCAAGCAATGAGAGAGGTGATGATTTTGGGTTCCCCCTAACCTAGGGGAGGACCAAGCAGATGCCTTGAACACAAAAAGCATATCATGTGAACGATTCAGTGGTGGTCCTTCCTCCTAGGACCACCCCAAGCACAGTTATGGGCAAAAATACAATTCCAACCAAAGGCCCTGCAAAGCATTATGGGACGAGATTAGCAGTGGGCAGTGAATATTATAGTGTCCAATATCAAAATAATTCTACAAAGAGCTGCAGTTCAACTAGTCGTTACTAGATGTCCCTCACGAGTCAAATGCAAAAGCATTGAAATTATTAATACATCAAGCTGCAGTTCCACTAGTCGTTACTAGATGTCCCTCACGAGTCAAATGCAAAAGCATTGAAACCCTTTCATGAAGCTTTTGCATTTGACTCGTGAGGGACATCTAGTAACGACTAGTGGAACTGCAGCTCTTTGTAGAATTATTTTGATATTGGATACTATAATATTCACTGCCCACTGCTAATCTCGTCCCATAATGCTTTGCAGGGCCTTTGGTTGGGATTGTATTTTTGCCAATAACTGTGCTTGGGGTGGTCCTAAGAGGATGGGACCACCACTGAATTGTTCAAAAGATGTACTTTTTGTTTTCAAGGCATCTGCTTGGTTCTCTCCCTAGGTTAGGGAGGATACCAAAATTATCACCTCTCTCACTGCTTGTTAATTTATTGATTTCACTTTTGTGAAATGCTATATGCATTTTAGCATATAAAGACAGAGATACTTATTTTATCTTAACTTGCACTGCGCAAGATGCCTTTGGCAATTATTGTACAGTGCAGTCGAGCACACAGCTATGCACTACGCAATTTGCATAGCTACGTGTAGTTCAAAATGTACTTCACGTAGCTACGTGAAGTGCTACTACGCAAACTACGCCCAGGGTTACTGTAAACACACTTATTTTAGTTCCAAAAGTGATGATTCACATCTGACAGTCATTTACAGTTGAAAGATTAAACATTAAAACAATAACCATTTCTGACCATTTGGAGAAAGTTCCACAGGTCCGGAGGTCATCGTTTTTCATCAGAAATTTGATTTTTCGACTGCACAAAAATTGATTTAAAATGTCAATTTTATCTTGCCTCATGTTGAATAACCACTTTTTAAGGCTTCACAGTGACCAAAACAGTCATTTTTAAAGACTTTTTCTCCTAATCATAAGCTTGTATTTTGCCCAATTTCGAGCATGAAAATGACTCTAAACACACTAATTTTAGTTCCAAAAGTGATCATTTTCATCCGACAGTCATTTACAATCGAAAGAGTCAACATTAAAAAATCTCCACCATTTGGAGAAGTTTACTCAGAAGCTTGTATTTTGCCCTATTTCGAGCCTGAAAATGACTCCAAACATACTTATTGTAGTTCCAAAAGTGATGAATCACATCCGAATGTCATTTACAGTAAAAAAAATAACATAAAAAAATCACCATTTCTGACCATTCAGAGAAAGTTCCTCAGGTCAGAGGTCATCGTTTTTCATCAGAAAATAAAATTTTTGGGACTGTACAAAAAATGATTCAAAATGTCAATTGTATCGCGCCTCATGTTGAATAAACAGTTTTTAAGGCCTCCCAGTGACCAAAATTGCCATTTTTATATACGTTTCCTCCTATTCACAAGCTTGTATTTTGCCTGATTTCGAGTATGAAAATAACTCTAAACACACTTTTTTTAGTTCCAAAAAAGATGATTCACATCCGACGGTCATTTACAGTCAAAAGATTACACATTAAAAAATCACCATTACTGGCAATTTGTAGAAAGTTCCTCAGGTCCAGGGTCATAATTTTTCATCAGAAAATTGATTTTTTGGACTGTACAAAAAATGATTAAAAATGTCAATTGAATCTCGCCTCATGTTGAATAACCACATTTAAGGCCTCCCAGTGACCAAAATTGCCATTTTTATAGACTTGTCTTCCTACTCAGATGCTTGTATTTTGCCCGATTTCGAGCATGAAAATGACTCTAAACACACTTATTTTAGTTCCAAAAGTAATGAGTCACATCCGACAGTCATTTACAGTTAAAGGACTAAACATTAAAAGATCATCATTACTGACCAATCGGAGAAAGTTCCTTGGTTCCGGGGTCATCGTTTTTCATTAGAAAATATATTTTTGGGACTGTACAAAAAAATTTACAAATTTCAATTGTATCACGCCTCATGTTGAGTAACAACTTTTTATGGCTTCCCAGTGACCAAAATTGTCATTTTTATAGACTTTTCCTCCTAATCAGAAGCTTGTATTTTCCCGATTTCGAGCTTGAAATTAAATCTAAACACACATATTTTAGTTCCAAAAGTGATGATTCACATCCAACAGTCATTTATAGTCAAAAGATTAAACATTAAAAAATCACCATTACTGACCATTCGGAAAAAGTTCCTCAGGTCCGGGTCGTTTTTCATCAGAAAATAGATTTTTTGGACTGTACAAAAAATGATTCAAGATGTCAATTGTATCGCGCCTCATGTTGAATAACCACTTTTTAAGGCCTCACAGTGATCGAAATTGCCATTTTTATAGACTTTTCCTCCTACTCAGAAGCTTGTATGTTGCCCGATTTCGAGCATGAAAATGACTCTAAACACACTTATTTTATTTCCAAAAGTGATGATTCACATCCGACAGTCATTTACAGTCAAAAGATTAAACATTCAAAAATAAACATTACTGACCATTCGGCGAAAGTTTGTAAGGTCCAGGGTCATCGTTTTTCATTAGAAATCTAGGGGCATATTAGCAAGACCCACGTTAAAATTATCGCCGTTTTTGCGGCAGGAAACTGCCGCTAAAACGGCGATAATGGGCTTGCTAATATGCGTTATAGAATTCAATAGAAGCCCAGGTTAGATGTGCAGGACATCTAACCTGGGCTTCTATTGAATTCCATAACGCATATTAGCAAGCCCATTATCGCCGTTTTAGCGGCAGTTTCCTGCCAAAACGGCGATAATTTTAACGTGGGTCTTGCTAATATGCCCCTAATTTTTGGACTTTACAAAAAATTTGTCAAAATGTCAACTGTATTGCGCCTTATGTTAAATACCACTTTTTAAGGCCTAACAGTGAACAAAATTGCCATTTTTATAGACTTTTCCTCCTACTCAGACGCTTGTATTTTGCCCAATTTCGAATATGAAAATGGCTCGAAACACAATTATTTTAGTTCCAATATTGATGATTCACATCTGACTCATTTACAGTCAAAAGACTAAACATTCAAAAATAACTATTAATAACCATTTAGAGAAAGATCCTAAGGTCCTGGTTCATTGCTCTATCCTGACAGGGTTGCACTCTGTCCTAGTCCTGATTTTTTCCCCAAAATGTGTTCATACTTTCATTTCTGTCAAGATCTAGTTTTACCAGATTTCTTCCCTCCTTGGTTCAGGAGGATAGACTGCATACTTTCGATGTGTAGATTGCTCTATCAATATATCTGTCTAGGACAGCTTCTCTCAATAAAACTGATTTTCTTTTTATAACTTTTGTAGCTGTAGCACAACATCAGAAGCATTGCTTAGGCATTGGGTTAATACCAGAAAAAGGGAATTTCTCTGCCAGATACCATTTAATATAGCTCCACTTGAGGAGTGTTCTCCTTTTGGACAATTTTTAAGGGAGCATCCCTTAGAGATGTCTGTAATGCAGCTACGTGGTTCTCTCAAATTTTTATTATTGACTGCTAGTGAGGTATGGTTCTTTTGCTAATTTTGAAACTAAATCATTAATTGCTGTAAAGTCCCTGTAGTTTGATTTGATTTGGAATATTTTTGTTCTGTGGAAACTCTAGGTGATGCATCAGTTCTTGTTTTTTTGTTCTTTATGTAATGCAACCTGAGGTCTTCTTCAAGCTTGGGTTTTCCTCCATATGTAAGGCAGGACCGAGGAATATGGACAAGGCAAGAATTACCCGGTTACTTACTGTTAATCTTCATTATTCTGAGTCTTTTTTCCCCCCCATAACAGTCCTGAGTTTTCCACTTTTGCCCCAGGGCTTTGGGAGCAAGGGTTTGTTTAAAGCTCAATATTTCAGAAGAGTTGGGGCAGGACACCATTTTATCCCGGTGCTTCATTTTATTAGATACACATAACATATAGATTCAGAAACTAACAATATTCAAATATTCTAAGTCAACTTCAGATACTCACAATGAAGACACACAACATACCAGAAGGTCCTTCCTGGACAAAACATTTAATTTGTTCCTCTAAACATTAGTTATTATGAAACAGAGTGAAGAAGTCCATTAGCGCAAGAGATTCCTTTAAGTCTGGTCCCTCCTTAAACTATAGAGACATATTTAACTTCACCCTTGTCCATATTGCCCATATGTTTTTATTTAATCTGTCACTTTTCCCTGTATGAATTTACAAAATAAGATTTAATTGTACTCATGGGGACTCTGTTTTGAAACTCTTACAATTGCTATTGGCTGTATTTCAGAGATTTGACTTAAAGAGACTTTGGGGATCTTGTTTAAAGCCTTGAAGCCTGAGTCATTCCTTGAAACACGCCCAATATAGTGCTATGTAGGCAGATGCAACTAGGAAGGGTGCTGTTACGTGACATTAACTAAAAGGCACTCTCTGTCAATAGCTGTTTTGTGTTAAAATACCCTTCTTATTACCCGGTAATTGTCTTCCTTAAGTAATCCATTTGTGTCAGCATCATCCGCTGTCCTGCATTTGAAGGACACCTATTTGTCCTATCAGAATGATATCCTGACGTTGAAGGTCAGAAAATAAAATAGCGCTAGTATGCGTCTGGTAAGTTTTGTGGTTGTGCTGGGGGTAGACTTGAGGAACCATGGATTCCAGAATACCCTGGAATCTATATTCAGACACAGGTTTATGGCAAATACAACTGACCACAGAATTGCACCTCTAAAAATCTGTCATTCCTCTCAGACTAAGGGCTGGTGACTACACACCAGGGACTCGCTTAAGTTAGGTTCTTGAATCAGGACTTATGAGTAGCTGTGGACTGAACGTCTGGGGCTACATTAGATTTTGTACCAGATTTGGCAAGAGATCGGTAGACATCGAGATAAACTGAATTACGACAAGCAAACATTGAAAAGACAAAGCCTATCCTAAAGTGTTTATGCCAAGTTTGCTGTTCATCAAGGTTGGCATGCTTTGGTGAAAAGTATCTTGGGGGGTCATTACAATGGCGGGCGGACTTTGTCCGCCCGCCACCGTAACGGAATGTGGGACCGTCCGCAAGGGGTGCGGCGGTCCCGCACCTGGAATTAGGATGCCACCGCCACCGTGGCGGTGGCAACCCCTATTCCCAGCATTGTGGCGGGCGGTGCTCACAGCACCGCCCGCCACAATGCTGGGAATAGACGTCGTGCATTGGCATGCACAAGGTGACAGGCACCGCGCGGTCCCTGCCACTTTGTCCATGCCAATGCAGGGGGGTACCATAGGTACCCCCCATGTGCACCCCCCTAACGTTCTGGGGGCCCGCTACGGGCCCCCGAAGGCAAAGACCACATGCCTTTCCATGGCGGCAATGCCACCATGGAAAGGCTGATCTCCGCAGTCATCGTAATATGGATGGCGGTGTCTTGCAGACACCGCCACCATATTAACCATGTTTTCCACCGGTCGACGAGTCGACCGGCGGAAAAGCGGCGGACGGTCTTTCCGTCCGCCGCGGACCCCCCAGCCATAATAATATGGCGGGGGGTCTTTGAAGTGTGGATGGCGGGCGGATCGCCCCCGCCGGACCAGCGGTGACTACCGCTGGCCCGGCGGGGGCGATCCGCCCGCCATCGTAATGACCCCCTTAGTTCATACTATATTTAGCTTTGCAATCACTGACAGCCACCTTTTACATGCACATCAGTTTTGCAAGGGTCCTTGTACCACTGGATCTTAGATCACACTCTCTCTTTAAACCATCTGTTTTTAATTTTTCTTCTTTCTTGTTGTCTGTGGTTGCCTGTGTGCAACATACTTTGCACAATCACATGATAACAATACTCATACACCTGCCTATCAAACATTCAGGCCCAGATGGCACAGATTAAACATAGCTCAATCTAATGAGGACTGAATTTCTCCTTATCCCCTTAAACAAAATGGCAAGATAGTGCTTGATTGCAATAAACAAAATTCTCCAAGTTCGACATTAACAAAATCAGTAGGGCGAAATCCATCAGCTTTACTGATGTATGCTTGCTTCATCTAAACTCTGTGTTTTCCAAAAATGATACACAATTTGAGATTTTTTTTGTTTAGTTTGCCATATATTCAGTCGTACAAGCTTGGGTGTCTAGAACATTGATTTGGGAAAAGCTGTCCTCACATGACACTGAAACAATGGTGTATCCCTATACACGCTGCTCTTTCATCTGCTGGGACCCCAAACCATGACAAGAGAAGTGCTCTCATTGTGAAGTGTAGTGAGCACATATATTTCTGCCTGTCTAAGAATTTGACACTGAGCAGATTTTTTTTGCAAAGAACTGCTCTGGACTTTTAGGAGCTTCTTACAAACAAGCTTGTGGAGGGATCCTTTGAGGTACTTCCTTATTGTGCTGAAAGCCACTGCCGGCCTCAAAAAATCATAAAAGGTTTACTAGACCTGCATGTCCAGTAACTTGAATAATCTACTTGACCTAAATGTAATGTACTTGATCCATAAACTGGTCTCAAATTTTGTGATTCTAGGCAAATATTTTATTTTACATAGCCGCCTTTATTTTCCTTATCACATTTGAGAGCACCTTCAAATGAGTGAGTTCAGCATTTTTGCCGTACAAAACAAACCTCTTGTTTCATTAAATAGACTAAACGTTTTCTCCATGTATAATAAGAATCTAGTCCACATATAGGGTACACATGATCCCTGACTTCCCTCTTAGTTCACTAATAGCATTGCCTTCAGGGCAGGGGCAGGAGTGTTTCTCAGTTAGAGTTTAAAAACTCACTTTTAATAAATATGGGGCCATATGTAGAGAATGTGATTTCCTGATTGTGATTCTTTGCGAATCACAATTAGAAAATCGCATGATGTTCAAAAACCTAGAAGTTGGAAATAGTGATTCCTAATGAGGTCGCAATAGACCTACCTCATGAATATTAATGATGTAGGTCGCAGTTTGAGACCCATTAGGTATTGCAGTCATCACAGAGATTTTTTTTTTAAATGCAGCCCCTTTCCTCAAAGGAAAACATAATGGGTTTAAAAAGAAAAAAATAAATGTTTAAGATTCATTTTTTAAAGAATAGGCAGTAGTCCATGAGACCACTGCTTGTTCTTATACAATATTTGTGTCAACATTCACAAAGGGGAAATGGTCCCATAAGGACCCTTTTCCGTTTGCGAATGGTTACCACCACCCTTGAGGTGTCGGTAAAAAATGAACGTTTCGCGACCATTATTTGGTCACAAAACATTCATACATACTACTGCAAATCGGTATTTGGAAGGGATTCCCTAAACACTCCCCTTCCAAATACTGATTCTCAAACCCAAATTGGGATTTGTTAACAGGTTACCAAATCCCAATTTGGCTTTTGTGCATTTAAAAAAAAGAAATTGCGGTTGCAAACTACCCGATTCTGGGAATATGGCCGTTTGCAACCTCAAAAAA
Organism: Calotriton arnoldi; assembly: GCA_963921515.1. Lineage (NCBI taxonomy): Eukaryota > Metazoa > Chordata > Amphibia > Caudata > Salamandridae > Calotriton > Calotriton arnoldi. The sequence goes on along the minus strand of CAWUFW010014230.1, from coordinate 15,259 downwards.
CGTTTTGTGCAAGTGGCCCTATATTACTAAAGCATGCTGTAATAGCGCACTGTCATTTACAGACAGTAAATTTCACATTGAAATGGCCAAAAACCTTCCCATTAACATGCAGTTTTACTGATAAAACTATGGGGTCGATTCCGATTCGGGCCGGAAAAAGCACCGACCGACTCGGAGCCGGAAAAATTACCGACCGACACGTACCAGTGGCGCCCGACACGCCAAGTACGATGCAAGCCGCGATAAATTCGACCGACACGTAAAGAAACCAAGCCGACCGACCGAGCCGCACGGAAAATAGCAATCCGGCCGGAAAAACACGCGAATCCAACCGACCGACACGCACCCGGAACAAATCCGACCGAAACGTACCCGCCAACTCCAAACCGCAAAGTACGATGCAAGGCGCGAAAAACACGACCGAGTCGGACGGAGGACAAGCCGTACGACCGACACGCATACAAAACCGAGCCGAAGCAACACAATACACCGCGACCGACGCGTACGCAGCATAGAAAACTGCACAAACACAGCGTGAACGAAACGGAAAACACCGTACGAGACCAATGCAGGGTCCGACTCGGTCACAAGAACGTTTCCAACATACACAAACAACACAAAGGAAAAATCACCCAAAAAAAGGCCAAACAAGCAATTACCAAGCCAATAAATACTGGGGGGGTGGGGACAGAGAACAAAGACACACCCACAACTCCACCTATATAAAGGACACAAATCACTACCATGAGCCTTTGCAAATGCCATTCCACTGCCAGCACCCAAGAGAAAGCAACCACACACCCACAGCTCATCCCTCACACAAGCCACACACCAGCAGCACACCAACAAATACCTACCTCACATACACCCAGCAAAACACACACTCACACACCCTCACCTGCACACCAACACACACATCACTCACCATCACCACCCATCACCATGCCCCCCAAGAAGAATCACAAGTTCCTAGATTGTGAATTGGAAGTCCTGGTAGACGAGATCCTCAGGGTAGAGCCACAGCTGTTTGGCACATTGGTCCAACAGACCCCCATGTCGCAGAAAACCAAGATGTGGGAGAGGATCATCAACAGGGTGAACGCCCAATCACCATGTCGGCGCACAAAGACCGACATCCAGAACAGGTGGTATGACGTGCGCAGGAGGGTACGGAAACTGCTAAAGCAAGACTACATCAACAGCCAACACACCGGCAGTGGCCCTCCTGCCAAGCCAATATACCTCAGGCCCTGGGAGGAGAAGGTGCGGGCCATCCTACCGCCAGTGAGCATATATGGACTAGAGGACATCCCAGAGCCTGGTGAGTACACAACAAATGTACACAATATACTGCCACAAAACACACACACATCACTGTCAAGGGAGAGTCAAACCATGCACTCATAGCAATCACACAGCAACCAGAACAGAATCATCCCAAAATGTGTATGTCAGTCAGAGAAACACAACACATGCCATCAAAAAAGTCACATCCAACTGTGCCAACACATGTACAAACACAACCACAACTACAGCTAGGCAGTGGCACAAATAGAACTAACAAACACATCCACACATGTAGCCACCACAACAACACCAACACACAGTGAAGACCACTCAAAGGAAGGAATTCTGTGTATGCTGGCCAAGTCAGTGTAGCCAATAGCATCATGGGAGTCGCAGTCACACATATTGCCCAGCCCCAAAACTGTCCCATCAACACCACCATGAACCATGCGCACATCACAGGGAGTGGAGAAGGACTCACAAGATGGCTGACACTGGCTACTGCTGTGGGGAGCACAAGGCCCTGCTGCCAACTGTGCACCAACAAACAGCAGGACACCACTGACTGACATCCTGAGAGACAACTTCCACTCCCTGCAATGCAAGCACGTTCCATGGTGGGATATCTGGCTGGCTGGGTGGGAAGGAGGACTCACAGCACTGACCATAGTCACAAGCACCTCCCCTCACACCCTCCCCAACACAAACTCCACAGTACCCACCTGGTAGAATGCAATGCCCTCCATCCTAACACAAGATCCCACAAAGCACCACCACCCTGGGTTATGTTGTGTGAAGCACAGGGACACTCTTGGGACTCTTAGCCAAACAACTGCCAGGACAACACTCCCAGCCATCCTGTCAGCACAGCCAGCCCACCCCACAGGGAAGCAGAGTCAAAAGGAAGGAAGCATGGGCATGCTGGGAAGGGGGTGGAGGCAATAGCATGATGGGAGTCGTAGTCACAGACATTGCTCAGCCTCACAACTGGCCCATCAACACCACCCTGAACCATGCTCACATCACAGGGAGTGGAGAAGGACTCACAAGGTGGCTGACACTGGCTACTGCTGTGGGGAGCACAAGGCCCTGCTGCCAACTGTGCACCAACAAACAGCAGGACACCACTGACTGACATCCTGAGAGACAACTTCCACTCCCTGCAATGCAAGCACGTTCCATGGTGGGATATCTGGCTGGCTGGGTGGGAAGGGGGACTTGCAGCACTGACTATAGTCACCAGCACCTCCCCTCACACCCTCCCCAACACAAACTCCACAGTACCCACCTGGTAGAATGCAATGCCCTCCATCCTAACACAAGATCCCACAAAGCACCACCACCCTGGGTTATGTTGTGTGAAGCACAGGGACACTCTTGGGACTCTTAGCCAAACAACTGCCAGGACAACACTCCCAGCCATCCTGTCAGCACAGCCAGCCCACCCCACAGGGAAGCAGAGTCAAAAGGAAGGAAGCATGGGCATGCTGGGAAGGGGGTGGAGGCAATAGCATGATGGGAGTCGTAGTCACAGACATTGCTCAGCCTCACAACTGGCCCATCAACACCACCCTGAACCATGCTCACATCACAGGGAGTGGAGAAGGACTCACAAGATGGCTGACACTGGCTACTGCTGTGGGGAGCACAAGGCCCTGCTGCCAACTGTGCACCAACAAACAGCAGGACACCACTGACTGACATCCTGAGAGACAACTTCCACTCCCTGCAATGCAAGCACGTTCCATGGTGGGATATCTGGCTGGCTGGGTGGGAAGGGGGACTTGCAGCACTGACTATAGTCACCAGCACCTCCCCTCACACCCTCCCCAACACAAACTCCACAGTACCCACCTGGTAGAATGCAATGCCCTCCATCCTAACACAAGATCCCACAAAGCACCACCACCCTGGGTTATGTTGTGTGAAGCACAGGGACACTCTTGGGACTTCCAGCCAAACAACTGCCAGGACAACACTCCCAGCCATCCTGTCAGCACAGCCAGCCCACCCCACAGGGAAGCAGAGTCAAAAGGAAGGAAGCATGGGCATGCTGGGAAGGGGGTGGAGGCAATAGCATGATGGGAGTCGTAGTCACAGACATTGCTCAGCCTCACAACTGGCCCATCAACACCACCCTGAACCATGCTCACATCACAGGGAGTGGAGAAGGACTCACAAGATGGCTGACACTGGCTACTGCTGTGGGGAGCACAAGGCCCTGCTGCCAACTGTGCACCAACAAACAGCAGGACACCACTGACTGACATCCTGAGAGACAACTTCCACTCCCTGCAATGCAAGCACGTTCCATGGTGGGATATCTGGCTGGCTGGGTGGGAAGGGGGACTTGCAGCACTGACTATAGTCACCAGCACCTCCCCTCACACCCTCCCCAACACAAACTCCACAGTACCCACCTGGTAGAATGCAATGCCCTCCATCCTAACACAAGATCCCACAAAGCACCACCACCCTGGGTTATGTTGTGTGAAGCACAGGGACACTCTTGGGACTCTTAGCCAAACAACTGCCAGGACAACACTCCCAGCCATCCTGTCAGCACAGCCAGCCCACCCCACAGGGAAGCAGAGTCAAAAGGAAGGAAGCATGGGCATGCTGGGAAGGGGGTGGAGGCAATAGCATGATGGGAGTCGTAGTCACAGACATTGCTCAGCCTCACAACTGGCCCATCAACACCACCCTGAACCATGCTCACATCACAGGGAGTGGAGAAGGACTCACAAGATGGCTGACACTGGCTACTGCTGTGGGGAGCACAAGGCCCTGCTGCCAACTGTGCACCAACAAACAGCAGGACACCACTGACTGACATCCTGAGAGACAACTTCCACTCCCTGCAATGCAAGCACGTTCCATGGTGGGATATCTGGCTGGCTGGGTGGGAAGGGGGACTTGCAGCACTGACTATAGTCACCAGCACCTCCCCTCACACCCTCCCCAACACAAACTCCACAGTACCCACCTGGTAGAATGCAATGCCCTCCATCCTAACACAAGATCCCACAAAGCACCACCACCCTGGGTTATGTTGTGTGAAGCACAGGGACACTCTTGGGACTTCCAGCCAAACAACTGCCAGGACAACACTCCCAGCCATCCTGTCAGCACAGCCAGCCCACCCCACAGGGAAGCAGAGTCAAAAGGAAGGAAGCATGGGCATGCTGGGAAGGGGGTGGAGGCAATAGCATGATGGGAGTCGTAGTCACAGACATTGCTCAGCCTCACAACTGGCCCATCAACACCACCCTGAACCATGCTCACATCACAGGGAGTGGAGAAGGACTCACAAGATGGCTGACACTGGCTACTGCTGTGGAGAGCACAAGGCCCTGCTGCCAACTGTGCACCAACAAACAGCAGGACACCACTGACTGACATCCTGAGAGACAACTTACACTCCCTGCAACGCAAGCACGTTCCATGGTGGGATAACTGACTGGCTGGCTGGGTGGGTGGGAAGGAGGTCTGGCTGTCAACCAAACACAAGCAATGCAGACCATGTTCACACCCCAGAGAATACATAGAAATGCCCAAATAATGCAGGACAATGTGCCACACCAATATCAACCCCTGACTGTGACGACTTAGGACAATGCAATGTACAGGCCCGCACCCAGAGGCACAGTCACAACTGTCAGGTGTGTCAACCACTGATGCCTGCAGAAACATGACATACATTGTTTGTGTCTCCCAAAAACAGGTGATGATGGGGACACAGCAGCAGACGCTGAGGAGTCCCAGTCCCAGGCTCAAGAGGATGCCGAGCTCACTGGCGTCGTACAGCCTCTGTCCTCCTCGGACGATGAACAACCTGGCACATCCGGTGCAAGTCAACATGCTGCACCAGCAGGACCACCAGCTGCAGCACCAGCAGGTCCACCAGCTGCACCCCCTGCACCCACCCCTCCAACGACTGTCACCACGAATACCATCCCTGCCGACATGGACAGAATAAGGAGCAACACCAGCGCAGTGACCCTGGACCAACCTGGGGCCATGGACACCACCACCACCACCAACCCCCAAGGTGGACCAGGGTTATCTGTGCGTGCAACTGCACACACTGCACATGTCAGCAGGGGTGGTGGGAGGGGTGGGAGACAGAGGTCGCTGCTTGCAGACGTTGCTGGTGTGCATGAAGACCCACAACTGGTACGCATAGCTGATGCGTACCAGTCCAGCACCGGAGAGCTCAGCCAGGTAGTGGGGCTCCTCAGAGACATCAAACAGCAGCAGGCTGCCCATCATGCCCGCTTGGACTCCCACATGTCCCACGTGGAGTCACACATGTCACGTGTGGACTCACACATGTCCCGCGTGGAGTCCAAGTGGGATGTACTACATGAGATGACGGCGGTGCACAGGGACATTTTACAATGCCTCCGCCAGATGAACAGCAACCAGTCCACACCTCCCTGTGTGCCAACAACATCTGGTACCGAACAAACTGCAACTGCCACAGGGAGGGAGGAGGACTCTGGCGGAGAGTCCCCTGCACCGCAGCAGCCTGCACTTGAGGGCCCCCCCCAAGAAGAGGGGTCGTCCGAGGAGGGGAAAGTGAGAGGCTGATGGCCAAGCGCAACTCCCAGGAAGCCTGAACCTGTTCTGGATTTTCGCCTTTGTGCACAGACTGTTCACCCTGTTGACGGCAACACTACTCCCACACATTGCATGGGGAGTACAAGTTGGAACAATGTGTCAGACAACTGTGGCCCCGATACTGGGGATCCTGTCTACCTGGACTTTCAATTCACCTAGGAACTTGGGATTGCAAGATTCATGTACAGCACAACCCATCCAATGCACTATTAACACAAATGTATCACAATAAACACACTAATACACCATACTTGCCTCTGTCGTGATTCCAACGTGGGTGCTGTTATGGGGATGATGAACTGCAAAATTACACTGTGTATGCGAACTGCAACAGCAAGGACAACACAGGCATGTGAGTACAGGCAACGTGACACATATGAGGGAGACACACCACCAGGGCTACACAACACATACACACCTAGGCCATCTGACTCATTGCCTACACTGATGTTGCCAGGGAAGACGGTGCAATGCACAGACACCACACCCATTCCCAGTTGTAGTCAAGTAGCCCACAGGTGCAGTAAGCAAATGGCAGTCAAATGTGTGACCACAGACAACGCACATCACTAAGTGAAGCACAGGTTTATTACACAGTAGCAACATGCCGTAACCACTACAGATGCAAGGTAACCCCACCTGGTAGCGGGCACACAGTCAACAACTGTAGACGGAAGGAAGTCCATGGGTGTGGCGCACATCACCTGTAGGGACACAACAGCTACCAGCCTGGATGTGCAATCACGTCGTCGGTGGACACAGTTGACCAAACGAATCTGAAAGTACCCTGTGAAGGACAGAAATGACACACAGTCAAAAGCAATGCAGTACAGGACAGAACAGCAAAACTCATGCACAATACATGTTACAAGATACCCACCCAGAACCAAGTTAGCATGTCAACACTGTTGGGGAGTACAGCCCACCTGTCACCACACATCGCAACACACATCCAGTCAAGTAGCCCATGGACACACTCCAACAGCGCCAGAGCCCCACCCACACATCATGCCAACTCACATCATTCACATGACACCTCAGGATACTCACATTCAGCTAAAGAAGTTGGTGATGAGCTGTGTGCGGACATCACCATCACCATCATCATCATCATCATCGTCACTGGCATCGTGGTCCAGGCCAGGATCCTCCACAGGTGGCGGATGTTGGTCATCGTCATCCTGGATGAGAGGCAACTCCTTCCGCACTGCCAGGTTGTGTAGCATGCAGCAGACGATGATAATCTTGCACACTTTCGCAGGGGCATATGGGAGGGACCCTCCGGTCTTGTCCAGGCAGCGGAAGCGGCTCTTCAGGAGACCAAAGGTCCGCTCAATCACTCTCCTGGTCCGACCATGTGCCTCATTGTAGCGCATCTGGGCAGGTGTCACAGGGTTCCTGAGGGGTGTCAGCAACCACGGCATGTTGGGGTATCCCGAGTCACCTACGGACAGACAAGTGCACATCAGCTGACTTGGAAAGGTGGGCGGAATACTACAGATCAGATCACACACAATGGCACAAAGTCAGTACACACCGACAAGCCAGGCACGCTGGTTCTGCATCTGTGCCATCATCCTGGGGATGCGACTACTCCTCATCACAAAGGCATCGTGTGCTGAACCAGGGAAACGGGCACACACGTGTGTGATGGTCATGTCTGCAAGACACACCACCAGTGCATTGACCGAGTGGTAGTGCTTGCGGTTCCTGTAGGCCTGCTCCTGGGCCTGTGGTGGTACCAAAGCCACATGTGTCCCATCAATGGAGCCAATGACATGCGGCATCCTCCCCAGGGCATAAAAGTCACTCTTCACGTCAGTGAGTCGTCGCAGTCTAGGGAAATAGATGTACCGGTTCAGGAAGAGCAACATTGCCGCCAAAACATCGCGGAGCACACGGCTGAACATGGTCTGTGACATCCCACCAGCAGACGCCACAGTATGTTGGAAGGTACCGGTGGCAAAGAAGTGTAGGGCTGCCATCACCTTCACCTTGGGGGTCAGCGCTGTAGGATACGGCCGGCCAGGCTGCAAATGTGGGGACAACTGCACTGCCAAATCCTCAATCAGCTGCCTGGTGAAGCGGTACCGTCGGATGCTGTCCCGTTCCACCATCGTTGCCAGGTCTGGGAATGGCCGATGGACAGCAGGAGCCCTGCAGTGCAGAGGAGAAGTAAGCAAGATCGTCAGTCACCCCACATATGCGGCATTGAACACACTCAAGATCCCAACATACATCATCATGAGGCACAACTACATGAAGTGTGCAGTACCGGAACGACATGTATGGTACATACATGGCCAACATCTGTCAACACGGTCCTACAGGTGGCATCAATTTGTCCCAGGTTGGCCCATTGGATATCATGATGCCGTGTCACAGTCACCCCCCACAGTGACATGTGAGGACAGATGTGCCCCAGGCACCACAGCTCAACGACAGGCACATTCCCAGGGACCCTGTAATGCCACATGGACACTGGCATCACCTGGAGTATCATGTGTACACCACAGCAAAACAAACATGACCCCCACAGGTAGTGGCCACACTTGCCATGGCAGGACAGACATGGACGTCTGTGACACACACGCACAACATCAGAGTCCATGCACACACAACGTGGATGTGGAGACTGTCTCCCATTGTGCACATGAAATCAGAGACATTGTAAACACTACATGCACAAAGACTGTGGAGGGCCATCACTATTGTGCCACTGGGACACCCTGGCTCAAACATACCGTCCCACATGGGACTCACGGGGTATGTGACATGACATACACAAACACCACTGTGAAATGTGACCATGACACATGCACAGATATGAACAGTTGCACATCACAGTGGTCACGTACACGTAACACCCAGGATCCTGTCCCCATGAACACGTGCACAGCCTGGGGGTGGCTGCCCACAGGTGACACCCACAGGACAACATGTACACCAACATACACACAATAGGAAATGCAGCCTTACATGCCTTATGATAAGGTTTGGACAGGCTGTCGTGATGTAGGTGTGCCCCTCACTCCCTGGGAGCTATCTGTGGCTGGCATATGTCCATCTGAGACAGGCATGCTGACCTATGCCAGTCACATGTACAGTGATGCGTTGAACCGCAATGGACCGATCGGTGCCTCCGGCCGGCCCATTGCCTTCAATGTGTGCGGGTACGCGTTGTACCCCTGTGCGCGTTGTACCGCAATGGACCGATCGGTGCCTCCGGCCGGCCCATTGCCTTCAATGTGTGCGGGTACGCGTTGTACCCCTGTGCGCGTTAGTACCGCAATGGACCGATCGGTGCCTCCGGCCGGCCCATTGCCTTCAATGTGTGCGGGTACGCGTTGTACCCCTGTGCGCGTTGTACCGCAATGGACCGATCGGTGCCTCCGGCCGGCCCATTGCCTTCAATGTGTGCGGGTACGCGTTGTACCCCTGTGCGCGTTGTACCGCAATGGACCGATCGGTGCCTCCGGCCGGCCCATTGCCTTCAATGTGTGCGGGTACGCGTTGTACCCCTGTGCGCGTTGTACCGCAATGGACCGATCGGTGCCTCCGGCCGGCCCATTGCCTTCAATGTGTGCGGGCACGCGTTGTACCCCTGTGCGCGTTGTACCGCAATGGACCGATCGGTGCCTCCGGCCGGCCCATTGCCTTCAATGTGTGCGGGTACGCGTTGTACCCCTGTGCGCGTTGTACCGCAATGGACCGATCGGTGCCTCCGGCCGGCCCATTGCCTTCAATGTGTGCGGGTACGCGTTGTACCCCTGTACGCGTTGTACCGCAATGGACCGATCGGTGCGCACCCATTGACAATGGGCTTGCCTGGCAACGGACGCGTTTTCGAATTTCGAACGAGTCGGTTGCTGGGAATTCAGTTGGTCACCCACAACAATGTTGCAAAATCATGTATGTCATGAAGTTGAAGTTTTGAAGGATGCTGTGGGCGTGTTTTGGTGCTGCTATTCCATGGATTGGCCAGATTCAGAAGATGCAAACGACTTGGACCTATCACTTTGGACACAAGGGACAGGATCTGCCTCTCCAGCACATATATATTGCTGGCTGTTCCCCTGAGAGCCCACTTGCCTGCACTACATGCTCCAGGACGACATCTGCCACTGCACTGCTGCTGTCTCTGCCCCTCTGGACCCTGCAATGGCACGTACTGTGGAGAGAGCCCCAGCCTTCAGCCTTGAGGAGAACCAGGCCCTGCTGGACAGCCTACTTCCACAGTACAGCAAGCTGTATGGGACACCAGGGGAGCAGGTGAGTGTCCTGTGCACTGCCTTTCTGAATGTGCATTTTGTCTGACTAGCAAGGCTGAGAGTCAGCACGCCACTGGCTAGCAGGCTCACTGAGTAGTTGTCACCCCCCATAGTGTGTAGTGACTTGCACTGGACAGGTATGGTGCAGTGACAGTGCTTCTGAACAGGGTTGTACTCCCCATGCAATGATACCATGTAGTGACTTCTGGAAAACTGTCCATGGGCAGCCGTGCACTGCCTGTGTACACCATGTGCCCCTGTGATTGCGACATGTATATGCAACTGTGTCATGCACGGATATGTTGCATGTGTAGTAATGGCCTTATCACTTTGTCATCCTGACAGGCTTCTGCCCATCGGAAGCATGAGATATGGAAGGACATCGTCCGGGCTGTCCGGTCCGTGGGGGTCTACAAGCGCCGGATCCGCAACTGCCAAAAGAGGTGGCAGGACCTTCGGGGCTGGACCCGGAGGATTGCACGGGTCCAGCTGAAGCTGTCGCCTCCTCGCAGGAGGGGCGGAACACGGACCCTGACCCCCCACATGCTCAGGATCCTGGCGGTGGTCTTTCCAGACCTGGATGGGCAGCTGAAGGCCAGAGAGCAGCAAGGAGGGGGTGAGTCAAAGACTGCACTGTGTACTCTGTCTAACATGCTATGTGCCCTCCTCGGGCCTGGTTAAACTGCCACAGTACAGCAGTCATGTTGTCCAGGAGCCATGTCCCTCTATTGTGCACTGCCCACTCCTCATCTGATACCCAGGTGTGGCCCTTACATGCAGGGAATTCTGTCACTTAGGACTGTGTCCTTGCAGTTTGCTTGACTCAAGGTGGGAGACAGCATCTGTTTCCCTGACTCTGTGGTGGGCATCATGGGTGGGTCCATTGCTTACACAATGCCTGTATTCTGACATGTATTCAGCGTGTTACTTTGATCTGTGGTCCAATTGCTGAGCTGATCCACCACATGTGGCTGGGGTATCTGGCACACACCCATGCTGCGGGTGGGAACAATGTTTGGGCCCCAGGAGTATGTATATGACGTGTGTCACACATACTTAGCCAGCTGCCTACAGTCCAGGGCTCATCCCTCATTCATGTGGGGCTGGACAGTCATGCCTACTCCAGGCCATACAATACACTCTGTACTCCCACTCCCGTGTATCAGCGGACACATTGTGCGCAGTGATTTGACCCCTCAGGTGTCTGCCTCTGTGTCAGTGTGCTGTGGATTAGTCGCCAGGACTGCTGTGGAGTTTCTTGGTAGGGGCTCAGCATGCCACTGGAGATGTGACCATAGGAGACGATACTTGTGTGACACATAGGTGTCTGATCAGCTGCCCATGCAGACTGGGGCATGTAAATGTGAAGTTCAGGCAGCTGTTCCCCATGCACAGCAGAGTGTGAGGGGCTCAGGTTCAGAGGGTAGTGTCACAGGTCTACCATATGTCCAATAGGTATGACCTGGACAGATGAGGGTTAAGAGGATGTGTTGTGGGGGGATGTACATGTGCACTTGTGCAGCTCCAGGACTTGCATTCCCCATGACCTACTATTGTGACACAGTGCAGAGTGTTGTTGTCTGGCTGCAAAGTCATACATCACTGAGACAGTGATGTATGACTTTGCAGTCATGCCTCCGCCATGGCATGTGTCTACTGATTGGTGAGCCTGCAGGGGAGTGACATGTGCTACATGCACACCATAGTGGCGCTGGCTATCAGGACATGGGTGCATCATGGTGTCTGTCGCTGGTATGCATCACATGCATTTCCTATTTGACTCTGGGCATCCCTTTCATCCGGAAACCTGTACTGACTCAGTGGCAAGAGCTGTGATGTGTCCACACCGTGTCCTCTGCACTGTCCAACTACTGTGTACTTGGTGCATGTGTCAACACTGGGGTGTTGCAATCCAACAGACACCAGACAGATGGGTGCAAGGCCATGTGGGATGTGAGTGCCATGCTTGGCATCAGACTGACAATTGACTTCTCCTGTTCAATTAGGGCACTTTTAGCAATGTACAACTGATGATGCCAGGGCTTGCTCTGTGATGTGCTGTGCTCACAGTGGTGTGTGCGTTATGTGCAGGTGACTGATGTCTGTCTGTATCCCCATTGTTTGCAGATACATCCACGGCCACGGAAGGGGACAGCTCCACGGACCAGGAGGAGCCAGAGAGCCAGACTGGGTCAGCAGCCGAGGAGTGGTCGGAGGGACCCAGTGGCACGGAGGGCGAGGGGAGCCACACCGAGGAGTCCTCAGCAGCATCCACCTCAGCTGAGGACCAGAGCAACTCGGAGGATGACTCCCTTGTGGAGGCGGGTGTCAGCAGCCACCACACCACAGCTAGTGTTGCTGTCCCCGCCACCACCAGCACCACCACCGCCCTCCCATCGGCTCCCATTCCCCAGGTCCGTGGAGGCTCCCATGTCCGGGAGCGTGTTTCCTTTGGGCCAGGCACCGCACCCCCTGCCCCTGTGTCCCCTGCTGCCCTGAGTGAGGAGTCTGTGTACCTCCTTCGCCAGCTCCATGTAGGGCAGACAGCCATGCTGAGTGTCCTCCATGCGCACACCGCGCTGTTGACTCAGCTGGTGTCGTTCATGGAGGGCATCTCATCGGGCATGTCTGACCTACAGAGGGGCAATAGGTCCATGGACTCCTCCCTGACGGCAGCAGTGTCCCTCCTCAAACGGTCCCTCACCCCTCCTGCCTCTGCTCCATCCACACTCCCCAGCACCTTACCCGTCCCAAGCACACACACACCGGCACAGGCACACACCAGCACACACACATCCAGCACACTGACACACACGCCAATGACAAAACGCACACGCACGCACATTCAGGGGACTGAAGCCAGACTCACAGGGGATGGGGCCCTGGAACACACACACGCATCCACATGCACTGCGCAGTCCTCAGTTCCCTCTCCCTCCAAAGCACCCTCCCTTGCCTCACATGCAACCCCAAAGTCACAGCAGCTCTTCCTCTGTGACCTCGGCCTCTTCCCCACCGATGAAGCTGCTCCAGCATCCCGGGGGAAGAGGAAGCCCACCCACACGGAGCAGAGTGCCCCTCGCCCCCGGACACCCTCCCCCAGGCGCAGACGGACTGAGGCCCCCACCCGCAAGTCCCCCCGGAGTGGTAAGAGCAAGACCCCGCCACCGCCCTGCAGCTCAGGCACAAGGTCTCCGTCCTCCATCCCTCAGGCCCCCACTGCACAGGTGCCCCCACCACACCCTGCCCCAGGTTCCCCCACCCACAGATATACCATCCCCAAGAGGATCAGGCCTTCTCCCCCTGCCACTTGCTCTCCCAGCACCACACCCCCGCTGCGCTTGTCTGTGCCACTGATGTGGTGAGGGTGTCCTCCCCTCTGTCCAACCCACCTTGCCTGTTCCCCATTCTCCTCCCCTGGAGGTAGGCACTGCAGTGGAGTCCACTACCGCCCTGTCTGACTTGGGCACTGCAGTGGCGGACCTGTCCACCCCATCTGCAGGGTCCACTGCAGTTGTGCCGGCACCCACGACATCTGAGTCATGCCCCCCAGTTGTGCCGGCACACACCATGTCAGACACCTCCACTGCAGTTGTCAGTGGCTCTCCAGCACCCACCACCCCTTCCCTGACTCCCCCTGGTGAGCCCTGATCCTGTCCCTGCGGTGCCTGGCCTGCCCCCCGGTTGCCCCTCCTAGTGGATTGTCCCTGGTTTTGTGCAGGCATGCGTAGGGTGACATCTGCCAGTGTCACCCTGTTTGAACTTTGACAATGGACTGGCCATTGGCCTTTGCTCTATTTTTTCTGGACGTCGTTATCAAACAACACATATGCTGAATAAAGCAACTTTCTTTTCTCTAGTGCTCATGCTTCAGATGTACATGTTGTTGGTGCTGCTAACCATGCCCTTGCTGCAGTGATGGTGATATCTGGTCTCATGATTATGAAGTGTTACTGTGCAGGAACCCATGTGGTCCAGGGGGAATGTGTCCTATCATGTGGTGTATCCATGTCATCAATAGCAGCATCTGAGGGTGTCATGTGTTCAGTATTTGGCAATGGGTTTCCTACTTACATTGGCAATTTCATATCTGTGGCTTCCACCCCTGCACATCTGTTGTGCCTGCCATCGTTGCATTTGTCTACTTCCCTGACCGTGTTGCCATCTCCAGTGGACATGCAGGTTTGGGCATCAATGGGGAAGGACTCATCCGTGTAGTCAGTGCAACATTGCTATACAAGTGTGTTGGATCTGTGCTGATGATTCCGTTGGCACATCCATGACCAGGCTGATGTGATGGGAGCCCTCATTTGGTGCTAATTGTTGATTGTGTGACCAAGTGCTCAGCTGACATGATGGGGCCCTACTGAGGCAACATATGGCACAGCTTTCCTCACACAGGAGTGGAGTCCCCTCATGGCAGTGTGTACACGTGTGACATTGCCTGCGCCCAAGGTGTGTGTTGTATGTGCATGTCTGTGTGTTCACTTCCATTCATCTGCGCATGCTGTGATCCCTAGTGTTGTACCTGTTTGTGATGCTTGCTGACTTGAGCTATGTTCCCCCAAAGTCTTCTCCCTGTGTTCTCTGTGATGTGGGTGCATGGCACATTACTGGTCATCAGGGTGTCACCCATAGGTGTGTTTTCGGTCAGGGCTGAGTTTGTGTGCAGACGCAGATGGGTCACAGTCAGGTTTCCCCTTGGCACTTGTTGTTTGCCCCTGTCATGTGATTTCCAGTTTGTGTTATCTTTCAGTGATTGTGACACGTTGTGTGTGTGACTGCTGGCACTCCTCAGGGTCCGGGCTGCAATGTTGGTTGTTGTCTATGTGTGTTCTTTGTGGGTGACCTTGGCTTCTTCATTGGTGTGTGACTGTGGCTGGGATCCCATTGGTCGGTGTGGTATTGCCGTCATGTCCATGTACAGCGTAGTGTGCAGTGTGTCAGACATTCAGGAGTCTTGTTGAGTGTCCATGTGTGATGTGTTTCTACACCTTGGTTCCCACCCACCACCCTGGAATAGTCATGGGTGCATGTGCAATGTCACCAGTGCATGTGTACTTCACTGCTGCACATTG